>JAODKE010000040.1:3679616-3695899 GCA_026779605.1 Mormyrus hasselquistii | reverse complement strand
AAAAAAATACCACGCAGAAAAAAAAGACAAAGAAGAGAGGGGGGGAGGGAGGGAGAGAGGGAGAGGGAGAGAGAGAGAGAGAGAGAGAGAGAGAGAGAGAGAGAGAGAGAGAGAGAGAGAGAGGGAACTCACTGCAGCATCACGGATGAAGTGTTGGGACAGAGGCATCATCTAAACTCCCCCCCACCTTCGTCCTAATTGCTTCCGTCCCTGAGACACACCAGGGCGAATTTCAGCAATGGATGACTAGAAGGAAGAGGACAGCCAGCCGGCACCAGCTAAGACGAAGAGAGAGAGGAAATAAAATAATATAATAAAATATAATAAGTTTTTAATGTGTGTTCTTTTGTGCAGCTCAGCAGGGGGTCCCTGGTGGTGCCATATTTACAGCTTGAGATGTAGCAGGTAGCAGTATAAAGTTGTATAAAATGGATATACTCAAGTAAAGTACAAGTACCTTGAATTTGTACTTAAGTACAGAGCAAATGTACCATATAAACTACAATAGGTGATAAACAATTTAAGTCATTAAAAGCCTTTCCTGACTGTTGGGTGCGTCCCAGAGAGCAGCACTTTGTGAGGAAAGCGCAAGGCCGGTAACTGCTGGTGACACCAAAAGGAAAGTATCTGTAGACCACATCATCCCGTTTCACAATGCTTTTGGTTTGACCTTCAAAGGGTGCAGTCATAAAAGCACAGTAGACCGTACCTTATGAAAGATGCAGCCTCTGAATAGAGACACAGCCAATAACTACAACAATAGCAACTATTCTTCTTCTACATTTTCTTTGTTGACCTCTGCTCTATGAAAGTCAGTGCTGCCACCTACTGGAAATAGTCAATTTCCTCGCACATGTGCAGATCACACATACGAAGGCATACCATCCAGCAGATACACGGGTGGCGAAATTTACATCTTGAACCATAAGGTCATGCAGAACAGCAAAACATTAATTGGCCTTAGGGCACAGTTTCGGTCTGCCACTTCCGCAACGACGGCCACGGTCCCCTCTCCCAATCCAGCTCGCGTGAGTTTTAACACTTGGCATTCATTTACATTTAGTTAATTACCCCAAACTTATAACCCAGTCAATTCCCACCACTCACCACAAGGAATTTTCTCAGTGAGCATTTATTGAGCTCTTGAGTATCTCCCTGTTCTTTCCCAAGTATTTGCGTTTATTTACATATTCTCTCGACTGCATGTAATTCCCGATGCCCTGCGCGATCTTTGGTCTCTCTCAGTGTGAGTGTCTCACCACTTTCTCATTTCTATAGACGTCCCTGCCTTTATTTGCACCATCAGAACTGACCTATTGGCTTTTAGATCTCGCCTTCTACTTCTGACCACGTCTCCTGTCTTTCGCTTCTCACTTTCGTCTGTTTCTCATCCGGACCGCCGATCCCCGAGAACCTGGCATTGCAGAGGGGGCTGCTGGAGATTTTGGGCACTGTGAATGTATATTGTATTGGACCCCCCCAATACAAACCACTCCATTTATGTTGCAAATATCTTGGTGTCTCTGTCACTCAGGGCCCCCTCTCTTTACGATACCACTGTCTAGTGCTGGTTACAGTCAGTCATAAGGACAAAGCAAGAGCTCAAAGACCTTCCCACATCACTTAAATCAGCAGTTTGGGACATTTTGGTTTCCCAAAAAATTACACTAACACTGGAAAGAGAGTACTTAGTAAGACGATGATTTTGGGGGCATGCTGAACCTGAAAAATATGAACTATAATATCTGTCAATTACTTATTCTGTGTCACAGAATGGGGACTTTATTGAATAAGGGCACAGGCAGATAGAGCCTGAATCAGCAAGCTGGAGTCAATGTCAGGGTCATTGGTCCAGGAGAGTCGAGAGCCAGGGAGGTCAATCCTGCAAGCACACGAGACACTGGAGGTGAGTACACAGGGGGAATCCGAGGGAAGTGGAGATCAGGATGGGCTGGAACTACACAGGTGGGAAAGGAGACGGCAAGCCTAAAGGCACTGGAGAACTGCTTAGTAAGTCGCACAGCAAACAATACCGCGTACTGAGTGCAAGGCTGAGCAGGTTCAAGTATCACGTGGGACAGGTATGTTGAGTTAATTGCCCTGATTGTGCTGCATTCGCACGAGGGACATGACATCCCTGCACTACATATATACAACTAATTGAATCACTACATCGATGTGTTTTTGTTTAACTTGTTAAATTCATTAAGATAACAGGTAAATAACAATAACGTTAACTTTAAAAAGGCTAGAATTACCCTGTGAGGCAGTACTTATATATCTGGGTTGTAAAAAAAAAATCTTGAATAAGTCATTTAATAAGCTGTTAATCATGAATCCAGTCACCATAGGAAACATCAGAATCAGATGTGAATCATTAGAAAATGACCTGAAACATTTCCTTGAAAAAGGCTTCACTGGTACCATTTTCCCAGATGACTTCATACTTTCTCATGTCCAGCTCAGATACGAAAATGGCTTTAATGATCCACTTCCTTTGTTTCTCCATATTACACATATAATATTTGTAGAATGTATTTACAAGAATATCACCTGTGCCCAGTACAGAATAGAAAACATGTCAGTGGCTAGAATTACCCCTACCACAGCTTAAGTATATTGTCTAGTTATTGTTTAATTGCTATTATGACATAAAATATTGTTTATTAACTATTTAAATACAGCGCTCTGTGGCCGAGGGAGATGATATTTTATCCTGGATGTATATTAATCGACTGACAGTAAAATAAAATCTCTTGAATAACAATTCATACAATTCATAGTATTTGAATTTATCATTTGTTCTACATTATGTAATTCTGATAATGATCAAGAGTCATCCATACATCCATCCAGCCATACATCTATTCACCCAACCTGTTTAATATTTTCAAAAAGAGACAACGCAGGTTATCCTGTCCGTAGAGGATACGTTACTAGAGTTCTTACGGTAGTGACGTTCAAACATCGCGCGACCGCAGATGATTTGGTTCCGTCTGAAGCGCAAAAATGGCGGGGACGACGTCTGTAGCTGGTGAGGTATTCGTGGATGCCTTGCCGTATTTTGATCAGGGCTATGATGCTGCTGGTGTTAGGGAAGCGGTGAGTATGATGTTTTAAATGTAGTGTCAAGGGGATACAGTAAAACCTGCAGCTTGTAATAAAAGCTTGAAGCAGTACTAGCATCCGCTAGGAACAAAGCATGTTTGTTGAAACGAATTTAACTTCGCATTGCCGAGTCGCAATGCTGCCTAACGAACAATTTAGCATTTTTAAGTGTTTATTTCGCTTCCAGTGTTTTTTTTCTTAATAACAATCATGACCAACTAAAGAACGAAGAACCTAATAATGTTACGTCCGTAATGTTTATGTGTGTGAAATGTTAAGTGAAATGCTGCACTTTTTAAATCTAGGCTGCAGCTTTAGTGGAAGAGGAGACACGCAGATATCGACCAACGAAGAACTACTTGAGTTACTTGCCAACGCCTGACTTGACTGCTTTTGAGGTCTGTATAATAATGTTCCACTATGAATCTATGAATGAATGTTACATGGCGTGTTTCAAGACATTCACAGTGCTTTACATAAACTAATGGGGACCCACTTCAACCACCGCCACTGTGCAGCGCCACCTGGATGACACGACGGCAGCCATTCTGTGCCAGGATGCTCACAACACAGTAGCTAAGGTGGTGAAGAGGCAGGAGTGAATTAGATGTAGGAGATAATTAGGAGTTCAGATTTGAAAGGGCCCGCAGTGGGCAGTTTAGCCAGGGCATCAGGGTACCACCTCACCTTTCAGAAGATGCTCAGGGATGTTTTATGACGTCAGAGAGTCAAGACCTCGATTTTCACCTCATATGGCACAGTGTCCCCATCACTGCATTGGGATCAGGACAGAGTAACCTGACACTAAGGGTGCTTTTCCACCACACCAGGTACTTTACAGTACTTTTGGGACTTCAAGAAAGGTGTTCATTTTCGCTGGCGTCAAAAGTGGTACCAGCGCTCAATGACATTACAGCATGAGGAGGGGTATTTTATACTGAATTAAAAAAAATGTAGCATATTATCAGGCTGGATGATGTGCTGTATTAATACCAACATCGTAATGTTATGCACATTCGATTAGCATATCCCTAGTCAGCTAGATTAAAGATCAAGCTTTTTCTTTTGGCTTCAGTTCTGTACAGCCTTTATGCTTTTATAAATATTCCAATATTTATTTAAACAAAAATCACATTGTGATATTTAAGCTTTCCAATATCGTGCTGTCCTAGAATATTATGCTTTACTTCTTGTCATGCCATTCTGTTGTATCTCTTCATCCACCCATCCATTGTTGTTATTTTTATTTTATTTTTTTCTTCATTTATTGTTATTTTCTGAATTCGCAATTTTTTCATGACGCCAGCTGTATTGTTCCTGCGTTCGATTATTTCTCTCCGAGTCGGAACTTGGATATAAACGTCACGAAAAATGTCACTCCCTGTCGGAAACGCACCTCTTTTTTTTTTTTGACGTTGATGTTAGACAGGGTTTTGTTTTCCGAGTTTCCCCTGTGGCGTAATTTCAACGTGGCAGCTTACATAGTCAAAAGTAATTGTTTTATAAGTCTGTATGTGTTTATTTTGTTATGTAGTAATAGTTATAAATGTGATTGCACGTATTCGATTTAGAGAATACCATATCATGATCATAAACAGAGATGCGGTAGCTCGAATGGGAGATTGCCGGGCATGATGTCACTCACCTCGGAATTTCCGAGTTCCGAGAGATAATCGAACGCAGGATGTGTTCGAGGCAGACCACTAAGAAAGTATGCTAGTTGGGTTATCAGTTTAGGTCCTGGAATCTTTGTTAGTGGTACTTGACTGTAAGTTAATGGAAAATATCATAACACAAGTATGGTATCTGGTGCCCAAACCCCTCTTATAGCAACAATCCAGCTCTCCTAATTGTTCTCTTCCAAGTACTAACCAGGTCCAAACCCTGAGAGGGATTACCGAGTCTGAACTGCAGGTGGTATGGCGTCTGATCTAGTGCAATTGTTACACCAACAACATAAAAGGACATAAACTCGGTCTGAAAAAATACGATTGTTACATCCGTGCTGATTATGAGCATATATACTCTCATTTGTACTCTCACTTTCTGTTTTTGGCCACTACTGATTAAGACATTTGTTTAATATAGTTAATGTGGAGAACCCCTGTTAATAGTTGATAAACCTGTTCTCTGCTGAATATTGGTATCTTCTTCTGGTACTCTGTATGCATGCGAGTAATGTTGATTTTTTTTTTTGTTTGATGGGTGAGAAATGGGCCCTTGAACTTGCCTAGGAGTAGCTGCTGACAATGGTCCTTTATAGTTAGAACTTGCATGTACCTAAGGCAGTTCACTTTATCATGGACGATTTGGGAGCATAAATACGGACGGTCAAAAACGGCCCCAGTCTTGTAAATTGGTAATAAACAAGGCCTTATGTTGTGCTGCGCTATTTTAAATGTAGCTGTTGCTGCTTACTGAGCAAATTTATAGTGTAAGTAACCATGGATTATCTCATTTATCTCCAGACAGAGATCATGCGGAACGAGTTTGAGCGGCTTGCTTCCAGGCAGCCCCTGGAGCTGTTGAGTATGAAGAGGTACTCTCGCTTAACTTCTTTGAGGTCTTGTATTTTGTTGCAGGGAACAGATTTGAGACGCACGCATTGTTTATCTGCTGGTTTTCCTAGCAGTTATGGGATTGATCTTCACTTCCCTATACTGGCTTCTGCAAGGGATTCTGCAATAAAGAGATGGAAAATAGTTTCTAGAATGGCTTATTGAATGTTTGTGTTTGGGTGTGTTTATGGTATCTTTTTAAACACATCTCTCCATAGATATGAGCTCCCTGCCCCGTCATCTGGCCAGAAGAACGACATTGCTGCCTGGCAGGAGTGTGTAAACAACTCCATGGCCCAGCTAGAGCACCAAGCCGTACGCATTGAGAACCTGGAGCTGATGGCCCACTATGGCACCAATGCCTGGAAGGCTTACAATGAGTGAGGCTGGCTGGATGGCAGAGGGGTGGGGGGGCTGGAGACCTTGGTACAGGGCCACTCTTTTCTGATATTGCTCATTCATCACATTATTCTGTCCTCCTTAATTTGTGGTGGAAATAGGTTGTAAGAAATTGGATTTTGTTTTTATTGAAATATGTATTCTGTCAGAAATGTGATAAGCTTATGAATGTTGCCTAAACAAAACGTGGTTCACGGGATAATGTTTGAAAGGTTGTGATATGGGCTCCTGTGTTTGAATCTGTTTTTGTGTGTGAACAGCAATTTGGCCTCCATGATTGAACAAGCGCAGAAGGAGCTTCAGAAATTTAGGTTGGTTTTGCTTATGCATGCTACGTTATTATGTGGAATATATTCAGGAATACAGTCGGGTAGAAAGATTGTGGGATGGTTTAGTTTTAAAGTGTGTTTTTTTTTCCCTTCTGTTCAGAAAGCAGATTCAGGACCTTAACTGGTTGCGAAAGAATGACCAGTTAGCTGGAGGTGCAAAGCTGAGAGAGCTGGAGTCCAAGTATGTACTGTTTATTATTGTTATTGTGATAATTTGTTAATGTTCCAATTCTGATGTTGGCACACATCTGGTTTAGTTAGTTTGCTTATGGTAGATGAATCGCAGTGTTAGTGAAGGACAGATGCGAATTAGAATGTAGAATTGTGTGCACGTGCGGCCCCTTTTATCCCTTTTGTTCGACTACGCAGCTGGGTGTCCCTTGTGAGCAAGAACTATGAGATTGAGCGTGCCATCGTCCAGTTGGAAAATGAAGTCGGGCAGCTACGACAGCAGCAGGGGGATGAAAACAAAGAAAACATTCGGCAAGATTTCTAGACAAAAATGAGGAAAATATCAGAAGTCGGGGTCTGGATACCTGGTGATAAGATGCATCCTTTGAATCTTTCGTGGTTTTCTGCAGCATAGGCTAAGGGTCATGTTAAGTAGAATTATTTGCTTAACGATCTGCCTTGGTAACTGCAAGCGTGGGCTTTTTGCACTACAGTGGCCGAAGAAGAAAATGTTCCAGTATCGCCTTAGATCTACATATGAAGAACCATCTGAAATACAAAATACCTGATAAATTACACTTTCATTCTTACTTGTGCAAATTACCCTTGTAGGTAGAAATGTGACTAATATAAAATTCCATAATGCATCTTAAATGACCTAAAAAGTAGTAATTGTGCATTGACATTCTTTTTTTTACAATATGTGCTGAGTTTGTAGGAAAACATTGAAAAACACTGTAAATTCTGCAGTTATGGGCAATTTGTAGGAAAACATTGAAAAACACTGTAAATTCTGCAGTTATGGGCAATTTTTAACTGTACATAAACAATAAACTATTTTGTTTTTTGACCTACCATTTATTCTTTAGATTTTAAAAATCTTAAAATATTGACAAGGCACAAATAGCACACGGCGACGTTTTGCTTCTCATAAACTGCCTGCAGCCACATTGCCTTCAGTGCCCCTGCACGTTTCGTTGTGCTGGTGCTGTGTGCACATACCTGGCTAAATGCTGTCTATGTCTGACTAATTTCTCGCTTGCTTATTCGGTCAGATTTCTGTTGTTCAACCAGATTTAACAATTCAAAATGGATTCATGGATCAGACATCACTACTGAGTAGTTCAGCAATAGTAATGGCTGAAATTACCTTTTTTGGGGCGGTGGGGGGGCTCAGTTTGTTTCAGTGGCATGTCTGGTTTGAATAAAATGGACCAGAAACAGTTCTTCAGATAAAAACACTGTTCATCAGCTAGTTGGTCTAGTGAGACTCACAAAATGAGTGATTCTGATTGTGCTTAAAGTCTACTAGAGTTAAGAGTTTAAAAAGAAACATTACTGAACATGCACATTCCAAGCCCTAGCACATACCATTTTCTGAGGATTTAGACTCAATATAAAGTCTAAAACACATGCATTCTGCATGTTAATAAAGAAGAGGTGTGATACATGGTTGTAGCGTGGTGGCATTTTTAATTAAAGCATTTTTTATTGCATTAGAGGCTAGCTGTTCATTTACACTTGTCAACTATAACGTTAAAATCAGTGACAGGTGAAGTGAATATCATCGATTATTTTGTTACATTAGCACCTGCCGAGGTAAGTGCTTGAAATGAATGTGTTGGAAGGGCTGGAATGACTGACAAGGGCCAAATTGTGATGGCAAGATGACTGGGTCAGAGCATTTTCAAAAAGGCAGGTCTTGTGGGGTGTTTCCAATATGCAGTAGTCGGTACATACCAAAAGTGTGCCAAGGATGGCCAACCGGTGAACTGGCAACAGGATCATGGGTGTTGAAGGCTTCCTGATGTGTGTGGGAAGCAAAGGCTTAGCCCGTCTGGACTGATCCCAAGAGTGGAACTACTCTACAAGAGATTTCTGAAAAAGTTAGTGCTGGTTACGAAAGAAAGTTATCAGGACACACATTGCTTCACAGTTTGCTGTGTAGTCGTAGACCAGTCAGAGCACCCATGTTGACCCCTGTCTATTGCCAAAAGCACCATCAATGGGCATATGAGCATCAGAACTGGACCACAGAGCAATGGAAGAAGGTGGCCTGATTTGATGAGTCACGTTTTCTGTTACATCATTTGGATGGTCAGGTACATGTGTGTCATTTACCTGGGGAAGAGGTGGCACCAGGGTGCACTATGGGAAGAAGGCAAGCTGGTGGAGGTAGTTTGCTCTGGGTGATGTTCTGTTCTGAAACCTTGGGTCCTGGCATTCATGTGGATGTTAATTTGATAAGAACCACCTATTTAAACATTGTTGCAGACTACGTATAGCCCTTCATTCCAATGGTATTCCCTGAAAACTGGCCTCATTCAGCAGGTTAATCCGCCTGGTCACACTGCAAAAATATTCAGCAATTTCAGAAACAGGAAAAACAGTTCAAGGTGTTCAGTTGGCCTCCAAATTCCTCAGATCTCAATCTGATTGAGCATCTGTGAGATGTGCTGGGCAAACAAATCTGATCCATGGAAGCCCCACCTCACAACTTACAGGACATTAAGGATCTGCTGCTGACATCTTGGCGACAGATACCACAGATCACCTTCAAAGTCCTTGAGGAGTTCATGCCTCTATGGGTCAGAGTTGTTTTGGTGGCATGAGGTAGACCAACACAATATCAATCAGGTGGATTTAATGATATGTTTTAATGATCTGTGTATATTTAAAACGTTGAATCATGTTTAACTGGTTGTTTTTCTTTTTAATTAGGCCAGAAGTGTATTCATATACATTCACCACAAATGTTTTTTAAATAAACATTCAGTTTTAATAAAAGTAAGTGAACAAAGTGCAATAGCATATGGTGCCATCCGATTTTTTTTTTTAATCAGAAGTGGATAGTTCAGGCCCGAAAAGTAAAAATCCAGATCAAGATACTGTTTCAACCAACACGTTCCGTATAAAGAATCACAGTTCTGGAGGGCTCAACTGTTTGGTTGAAACAAAACCACGTTGTGGATTTTTACTTTCTGGACCTGACCTATCCACCTCTGCTTTGAATTCGATTCATTTAAACGAGCAGTTCGATAGAATGGGTTTTGTAAATTAAACCGAACCTCCCAGCACACGACGTGACGGTGCCTTTAAGGGAGCCTGGCGTGACGTCGCCACGTCAGTCCCGTCGGGTTTTACTGGTACGTGGAGCGTCAAACGGTTCAAAGAGGAAGGAAGATGGCGGATAACAAAGGCGTAGAGGATATAGAGAGTCCCGCTGCCATGGAGCCAGCACCACAGAAAGAAGACAGTGGAGACTCCTCGGCGAAAGAGCACGATGCAGTCATAGTTATAGAACCAAATACGAAGGACGAAGAGGATGGACACTCGCAGGGGAATACGTCTCAGGTGCCGACACCCACTAGCGCAGGCGGCGACGGCGGCGGCAGCGGCAGCGCAGGGGCAGGAGGGGATGGCAGTAGTAGCAGCAGTCCAACGGGGACCGCTAATGCCGAAACTAATGAGCCCCCGGCTACTGGAGAGGCCACTGGTACTGCCGGGATCTCGCCGGCCCCTACTACAGAGATGTCGCCCTCTCCTCAAGCTGTAGCAGCACCCCCTAACACTCCAGTAAACCTTCTAGATACGTGTGCTGTCTGTAAACAAAGTCTTCAGAATCGCGACTGTGAACCCAAACTCCTCCCGTGCCTCCACTCTTTCTGCCTGCGATGCATTCCTCAGCCCGAAAGGCAGATCAGCGTGCAAGTGCCCGGGCCCCACGGACAGGACACCCACATAGGTGAGTGGTGAGGTCGCGCGGCTTGGACGGTGTGGTGGGTGAATGGTGCCGTCGCTGGCCGCTTCAGCCCCGTCGGGGGGTGAGGGTCGAAGCTCACCCACCCAATAGCTCGTTTCTTCTAGCACGATTTTGGGGGAAAAAAAATGGTGACATCGACTGTTGTCCGGTATTAATATAATCGGTGATGGAAAATGCTAGATAGGTCGAGTAGTATTTGTCGAGGTTTGCATTGCTAGTAGTTTTAATCACGATGGTTGGATAGTTTAACATGATACTTCAGTATGGTTTGGGCTAATAGACACGACGGCACAGTCTAGAGCTGTGATCTGTCCGTGTACGTGTGGCCGCGACGGTTCCGATTAAATGCGTCAGTATAACAGAATCAATGACCAGTGTCGTGAATTGTCCCTAATGTATTGTGTATGATATTAGTTGCATATTATTTTAGCTCTTGTAACCCTATGTATTTCCCATTACTGCATAAATCAAAAAGAGCTGGGTATGAAAAATTAGGATGCTTCCTTACGGTAACTTGAGGGTTGAAAGGTCCCTGTTTAGTTGCCTGTATTGTACAGACTGTTTGATCCACTAATTGTCTTTAGGTCAGTATTTCAGTAAATATATATTTCTGTAAACTTGGTGTCTGAATGTGGCGTACAATTCACCGGCATCCAGTCTAAGGTGTACCCCAGCCTTGTGCCCTGTGTTGACTAGGATTTAAGCTCCAGGCTGCTTTGCAAGCATGATTAGGACAAGTGGTTGTAAGATGGATGGACTTCTGCAAACTGGCATTGTTATTGGAGTTGTGTAATTTAATTAATATTGTTTGAATATTACCCCAGTCATATTATTTTGCTGTAATAACTGTTTTCATTCAGTCAAAATACATAATCACCATGCTTGCAAATTCTGGAAATATTCAATCTCCTATAATCTACGACCCATCGGGCAGAAAATTTCCAGTTATTTATAATTAAAATTCAGTGCTTTTTATGTAAATGAATTAATTTGTGGTCAACAACAATCACAGGCCATAAGATTTACATTAGGCATTATGCAGTAACTGGCAGTCCTGAATTCAAACATACAATGAAGACGATCCAAGTGAACTTTCCTTCCACTGTCTTTGAATCTTATGACACTGCTTTTAGCCCTGATACCCTGGCTATACCAACAAAGTTTGTTAAATTTAAAATGGAGGAAAATGGGTAGTGAAAAAGATTTTTGGGGAGTCTTCTGAACATGATGGGGGGGAAAATAACGTGTTTGCAGGTGGAAAATAAAGGCTACTAATATAATGTATTACTTCAACCTGTGTCAAAGTGCTTAAACCATACATGATGCCTTTTTCCCAGATATATAGTTGTAATTATTTTGAAGTAAAGACAAAAGCTTTGTCAGTCGTTGCTGTTTTTAATGTATAGTGTCCTCCTGGCATGAGATTTCTCTGTGCCCCTTTTTAAAAAAATATAACCTTTATGTGTGTATCATGTCAAACTTTAGAACTGATGGGATGGTTCTGCTTTCAGTTGTAGGTTCCTATTTGCAGTTTTACATTTAAGAGCAATGCTTCTCGATTGCAGGATAGCTACAATCTGTGCTGATGTGGCGAATTTTAAAATTATTTTGGAATAATAAAACAATGACAGAATGTTATTGTGGTGATAAGACAGGTAAAGAATACAGAGCCAAAATCAGATGTTTAATGAATCAGTTATATTGATTAATGAAAGGTGGTCCAGGGATTTTACTTCTTTACTTTTAGTTGGGGAAAATTAACCAGCTGGTTAGTGACTAAGCTGAACTGGCAGAATTCATTTTAGGCTGTGGAAATGCAACAGATGCACAGTTTACATTTCATGCCTGATTATAAGATTTTTAGGCCAATGCTGCAGTTACCCCAGCATGTCGTACCAAAATTCCCTGAAAATGTCACTGGAAGTTTCACTTGAAAAAACGAGTGAGTGCGTGTGGTCGAATGTGCCCAGATGTTAAATACTGTATGTGTGTACCGATAGTCTTCTCACAATTTGGTTCAATAGATGATTTGAGGCTCATGGTTCGATACGCTCACAGTATATTCAACGTAATAAGACTGAAAACAAAGAGATCACAGTTCTTTTTTCATTCCTGTTTTCGAACCATTTCTTTTTTCCGTGTAGATTTTTCCTTAGTCTCCAGACTCCAGTGCAAAATGCAAAAATGGTCTCAAAGTAAAATTGACATCATACCTATTGCAGCCTCTCATGTTAGCATTAGTAATTAATATTGTATCACGGTGCATTCTTGCTCCCCTACAATGCATATAGTTATGCATTTGATTCATGAAATATTGTGCCATGGTGTACTGTTACACCCTTACTGTTAAAAAAAAAAAAAAAAAAGCAAGGTTACAATGAGTTAGTTTTGGGTCACAATGCTTATGGTTTGGCATACTTTTTTTTTATTTTATTTTATTTTTTTAAATAGCCTGCCAAAATAACATTGTGTATTGCACTGTAATAATTTTAATGGTTCTATGGTGGATTTTTAAAATAAGTACCTCCAAAGATTGAAACTTGAGTTTAACATGGAAGGAGTCGCTGAATTTACATAAAAAAAATAATTGCGATACCGCATTAAAATAAAAAATCTCCTTTTGTAGGGATGTGTGATATGTTGATATATATTGATATATATCAATTTATGTCAGATGACGGAATAAAAACATGTATTGTTTCATATTACATTCAATTGTTTTTGCCGTGTCGCAAAATACACTGTTTACGGCTGTAATTTTGTTCCATTTTGATCATGATTTGCAATATTACACACCTCCACGCGGGTGGCATGTGTATAGAAGTTTTTGTTTATTTGTAACGCACAGAAGACAATCCAAAAATATTTAACAATCCACAAATATGTATTTTTTAATGAGTATTTTGTAAAGTCATATCCACAAAAATACAGAGCGATTTGTGCACATGAAACGTGTTTTGCGCATTTGCAGATCACATCCTGTCTATTTGTGGTTCGCATTGTATTTGTGACTTCCCTTGATATTTATTTGTAGATTTTTCCAATTTGTACTGCAGCTGATCTGTAGAAACAAATAGCAAAAATATTTCTACCTGCAAACATATTTTTATTTGTGTTGTGAAATATGCAGCGATTTGTACACATGAAAAGGGATATATGTGGATCACTTCCTGTCTGTGTATCATGTTACATTTGTGACTTCCCACCTATTTATTTGTGCGTTTTTGTCCAATTTGTACCAAGGCTGATTTGCATAATAAATCCACAAATACGAGGTACACTTATTAGTTTATTACCTGCTGGTGTAGAAGGCTAACATAAGAGCTGCTAGTTAAGCTCTGTGAAACTGACCCCACTGCAATCAGCACAAATGAAAAAAATCCAGTGTTTGTTTAGTGCTGCATTTGTGCTGTATTGTGCTGCAAAAATTAGGATTTGTGCTGCTTTCATTTTTAAGAAAATAGCAATTATCTTTTCATATGATAGCATCACCCAGACCCTTACAGCAGTGCACAGACATAAACTAGGCTTGTTGTATAATTAAATGGTGTGTCTTGTCAGGCGATCATTTTCGTGCAAAAAAATACATTGAGTGCCACAAAAGATTTTGAT
Source organism: Mormyrus hasselquistii (assembly GCA_026779605.1). NCBI lineage: Eukaryota > Metazoa > Chordata > Actinopteri > Osteoglossiformes > Mormyridae > Mormyrus > Mormyrus hasselquistii. The sequence continues at coordinate 3,681,959 of JAODKE010000040.1, read as the reverse complement.
ATTGACAATCAAGCTGTTTTTTGTCCACAGAAAGACAAACTCCAGTTAAATTTTGTTCCTGATAGCATAAAGGCTTCGCTTTTCTTTTATGCACAGAAATCAAAATGAACTTTTCATTTTTTTGCACAGAGGTGTTTTCAGCACCTTGCCTTTTGAGGACAGAAGGCTGAATGTATCTGCTTTCATGAATGCTAAGTCATTTCATTCATAAACTAGATTTATTTGTGGACAAAATACATTTAATGAATGTATTGTTTTATTTGTGTATTTTGTGGGAAAAAGTGCGTATGGCCTGTTTTTTGGTTCAAGTGTTTATTCACCTTTTTATATTTTTGTTGTTTACATATAATGCTGTAATTCAAACTTGTAGGCATGCTTGTTTTCTTGTTATATTTAATATAATTAAGTTGTGAGCCTTATATTGCTGCTACAGTTGAAACTTGAAAATATAATGTTTTACATTTGGTACTTTATATAGCAATATTTTATTTTGGGCCTGTAATAATTTGTTTTTGAAAAGTGTTTTATATTTTTTTACATTCTTAAGTAATCATTTGCCCAGAATTTGTAAATAAAATGAGAAAAATAATCACAAATGAATGAGTACCATTGAGTATATAATTTACAATGCAAAAAAGAAATGGTCCTTTTCATGTTTTCATTATATTGACAGTACTGTGCAAAAGTCTTAGGCAAAATAAATTTTTAAAGCTATTTATCTTGTTAGTAAGTGCACATTTGGTAAGAATAAAAAATACAGTTTAACATTAGAACATATACAAATTAAGAGTAATAAAAACTAGTAAAAATTTATTCTGTTCTCCAAAAAATTACTGATATCTTGTGGGCTTGATGGCTAGATGAACACCATTTCAGTTCACCACCAGCTCACTTACTTAACTTAATTATTTTAAAAAGTCAATGAGATATTGATTGGCTATACAAGGTGTTAGTAGTTGAGTCAACAAAAATACATGGATATGTTGTATGGTTGCTGGAAATAGTTTTCTTTGGCTGCCTTTGACTTTTGCACAGTACCGTCTTAGATATTAGTTCATTAAATTTACAGAAAATGCAGAAGATTTTGTGATATATATCATCATCGGGATATGAAATTTCGGCCATTTTGTGCAGCCCATATCATATGTATAAACAAGGGGAATTCAATTTTAAAATTGAATTGAAGTGGCCATAATGTAGGTACCTGTACTGGATTATTGATTCAAATTGGTTTTTTGGTGCACATCTAGTATAATTCAATATTCAAAATTTTATTCTTCTATGGCTGTCGCTATCAGTTATAGCAATAATCAAGTAATCTACCAATTACTTTGACAATTATATGAGTAATTATTTATTTAATGTGATGTGTGAGTACAGGGTGTTCACTTATTCTCACACAGCTAATTTAGGCATGTCAGTTCACTTAAGTTGTATGTTGAACTGTGGGAGGAAACCAAAGGATCTGGCGTAAAGCAGGGACGGAGGAAAAAAATATTTTTATTGTGATACTGGTTTTAATGATTCGGTATCAAATCACAAAATTCCAAGATCGATCTTACCTCGATATTTTATGCTAAATTTTACTTGTATTGATCGTAAAGGTGGTGCTGTTTTGCTTTCTCACCTATAGCATGTTCTGTTACTATCCTAACTAAGCTAAGGCTAATTTCATTACGCTGGACAAAGCAAAGCCATCTGGAAAGTGTGCAGTACAGGGATGACCTGTTGTGGCGATATGACAATCCTCAGGGATAATTTGAGCCATCACCCAGATGGCTTTGTCTATCAAAGACAGCAAATCCAAAATAGTTGCAGCATTTATTGATGTAGCATTTATTCTCACATTCCCCCATAAAACCCCATTTGGACAGGGTTTTGTTTTAGCTGTGAAGAGTCGGTATGTATTTTCTAAATTTGACTGGCCAGTTCTGATGAGATACGAAACGTGTATAGTTTCCCCAAATTATCTGAGATGGTGAAGATACGCAATCCTATCCAGAGGTTAGTGTCAAAGGTTAGTGTAATCTTAAAAGCAAATCACTGAATTTTAATTTCTGAGTGACCTATCCCTTTAACATACTACTCAACTATACTGTAACCAGTGATGAACATTTCAGGTCTAGAATCCAGACAAAGATTGTTTCGACCTACCAGTTGAGCATAATCTTGGTCTGCATTTGTAGCTTCTGTACCTGAAATGCCAAACACTGTAGCTCACAGATCGGTGTACTTGGTAGTGTTGTACTGCCAAACACTGTAGCTTACAGATCGGTGTACTTGGTAGTGTTGTACTGCCAAACACTGTAGCTTACAGATCGGTGTACTTGGTAGTGTTGTACT
>JAODKE010000040.1:3636097-3649719 GCA_026779605.1 Mormyrus hasselquistii | reverse complement strand
CCTCCCTTACAGGCAGACTCGGAGGTGGCAGAGGCAGGGAAAGCTGTGAGCCTGTACTTCGAGGAGAGGCTGAAGGAGCTCTTCCCTGACCGCACTTTCCCCCTGACGCCAGAAGGCGAGCCGCGCCCCCCAGAGGAGGACGAGGACGTCACAGAGGACTCGGATGATGACTTTGTCCAACCAAAACGCAAGAGATTAAAGCCTAATGAGAAGCCAATGCACATTAAATGACGTGTGCCATGTCCCAGCAGAGAGAGATCCTGAAGAGAAAGCTTAACACAACCCTCCTCACTGTCAGACTGAGAAGGGAGGTCTGACAGTGTATTGATCTGTTTGACAGATTTTTTTATATACCGTGTTATAAATTCCAGTAAATCAGGATGTGAAAAAGTAATGAATTTGTCGCAGCAATTGACTTTTGATTGCTTACTGGGAAAGATTGTGTTTCCTCTTCTGAGGAAATCTATGGATGTTATACAAGATACTGCTTGTACAGATTTAAAAGTTATGTTTTTGGCTAGTTAAATTAATATGTTCTTTTTTATCAGGTATGATAATGTTTGTAAATCTGTTGTGAACTATGCTTTATAAAATATCTGAAACTCATCTTCCAGTTCTTCAATGTACTATAAAATTTAAAACAAATTACCTACCAGGTATTCCTTTGGGTGTTCTATTATTTTTTTTTCTGTATATGAGTACAAACAGAACGCTAGTGGTTGCAGTGGAAAGTAATCACATTGTTTGGACATTCATTTCAATAAACATTGTTCTTCAAACAGTTACTGTAAATAGCATTACTCAAGGCCTGATTGTGTGAAGGGATATTTAACTTCAGAAGTGGTTGTTCAGAAACTAATGATCTAGAATGCCGGCATTATTAAGAGTAGTGAAAATCGCTTATTTCCCTTTTTGTCTTGTCAAACTTGATTTCGTACAAGAAAAAGGGGACAGTGGTCACTTAAGTGTTCTGAAACACCAGAGACTCAAAAACTGAAATGCACATTCATAGTCGATAGTAGTATTGTTAAATTAATCCTGATTTCCAAGCTTTTGGAATTTTAATGAATCGCTTAATTTAACATGATTATTAAAGTGGCGATATGTGCTAAAGAGTCAGGTGACCAAAGTCAGCTGACTTCACGGAAGTGTAATGTGGAGCCGCAAGCCGGTCGATTCGGGTCGCCAGAAATAACAAGGGTGGCTGGTAAGTGTTGAGGGAGAGTGGTAGTTAAAAGGTGAGCTGGTTTTGCATGCTTGAAGTTTACCAAAGATTGCTGTCAAGTGGTCTGTATACAAGTGGCTGAGTTGTCAACGAAAAAATTGCGTTGAGTGAGTAATTTTGACGTACCTAAGGCGTGAATATATATACAAGATTCTAATACGGTTTTATGTACCTTACCACTAAATTTGTGACACTCGTTTGTTTTTGGTGATGCTTTATTTACTAGTAGTACAAGCACAGGTACAGAGGAATTCAAAACATTACGACACAAGTGTTAAGAACGATTTGGTGCTTGTAATGTTAATGTAATTGTATGACGTTCTTCGGGCATTTCTTAACGTGTTTGTCAGCAGAAGATCGAAGACGAGCTTCGCGTTCGTGTAATATTAAAAACTATGTTGATTATATTTTGATTTCCAAGAATGATGATACCAGGGTCAATACGCAAAGAGGCGTCAAGCAACGGCATAGGTCAGCATGAAACAAAGCGAAATCCAGGATATTTCTGGCATTTGGGTCCCAAAAGTATGGCCGTTATGATCACCCTAATGGGGCCGTCATACATTGCGGAACGTGTTAATACCTTACGAGGTACATCGGCGATTTTTATACATATACGACGGATTCAATAATTAGTTTTGTAATGTTTTTCCTCTATACTGCTCTGCTCATGACGTGGAATGTGAGTCACCGTCATGTGCCCATGATCGGAAGGCCGCCTGTCCGAATTCCAGAGCCGGCAGGTACAGATACCGCCGCTGGGCCTCCAGTTGCTCCAGGGATGTTGATATCTTGTTGCTTTGGTTTTTGCTCATGCGTAATTTGGGGCTTTCTACGGTGGCCCAGAAGTACAAAAAACTTCCTTGAGAAAAACTTAAGATTCTAAAGGATATAATAAACATTTTTATATGTTTTTTTTTGTTTAGAACTCCAATTGTCGGGGTAATTAGCAATTTCATTCATTTGTTACTGCCGTCGTTCGCAGTCATATTAAGTCTATGCTATAGCACTTTCCCTTCGTTGTCCATATCTGTTACACCTGAACAAATGCAGCTAACATTATATTTAATTCCGAACCTAAAGTGTAGGCTAACCACCTAATTAAATCCAACGTTTTAATTTATCCCGGTAGATTGGGATTAGGTGGTCTAAACGAACTGTAAACGATTGTGAACTAAAGGAACGTCCATTTCTATGTTTGGCACTTTGAGGCCGCCGTAGATTTGAGCTTCTGCTCAGTTTTTATTATGATATGTATGTTAGGTTTTAGTTCTGTAATTCCGGGTACCAGATTCATGAGCCAATAACCCTATTCCACAGTGATGCGAGAATTTCAGAAAGGGGAAATAATTAATTTTCTAACTGTGTCACCAGCTTAGACGGTTATTCGGTATCTTGTTCTTCTTGTGGCGGTGGGAAGCGTGTGAATCGGTCTCTGCTTGTGTCAAAAACACACGATGCTGTTTACAATAAGAACGCGGAAGGACTGCCCACTTCTCCTTCAGTACGGTGCGAGGGTTAGGATCAATTTCATTATGTGTTTAACATAAATCGAATACCTCGTTTAAAGAAATCATTTTTATCTATCAATTTAGCAATACGACGGTGAGGTAAGATTATCTCTTCGCTTTCGATCGCAGAAGCTACACTTTTGTTGTTTGTGGTTGTTCCTCCTGTAAAACCTATTGTATTGAATTATTCATTGTGAAGGAATTGGAAATAACATTTGTCAACCTTAATATTCCTTGCTTCACATGTTTTTTGAGATTATCATCTATTTAACCAGGAAGGTCCCAGTTTTTGTTCTTCCAGGTAGAGTAGGTCAAGATGGTAACAGTCAAAACATGACATTTAGAAGATAAAACAGACGCAACGACACGATGCGTTAAAAAATGTACGTTTTCATAGGTGCAGAATTTAAAACGATAACACTGTTCAGACACATTCTAGCATACTTTAAAACGTATTAAATGAACGCAAAGCCCCTAAGCTAAGCATTTTGTAATTCATTCCAAGCATAAGGAACACAGAATGAGAAGGTTGATTTATTCAGTTTAGAACAGACAAGATCTGGTATCTTGACAAAATATCTTGAATGCAGAGTGGTCGTTTCTCCAGTAAACTTGTTAGAATAAAAATGGTTGTATGAGTTATTCTTAAGTGGAGAGATGACCATTATAAAATGTCATAAATCACAATGACGTGTGCGAGATCCCACACCAGTTACATAGCGCAATGTTTTCTCGATGGCGATGCATTCTTATAGATACCATTACGTAATCCAAAACTGACCAAAAGAAATCTGTATCAGCTTTTTGAATGGGGGAAAAAAGCAAACTTTGGTCTGGAGTTTTTTTTTTGTTTGTTTTTAATGATTATTAGTATTAACACTATATCTGCCTTTCATCAATTCTGATTCTAAAATATTTAATATATTCAGGGTTACGTTCTTTATCTCCCATCTAATATTTAAATCACATATTTTCCAAGTGAAATGATAATCATAAAAAAAAACATACATTTTTTTTTTAGTTTTAAAACCAATTCTAAATTTCTCAAAGATACATGTAAAGAATGGAAAGCTATCTGTAAGGTATGCATAGCTAAATTTACAGAGGATGCTTTTGTGTAAAGAACTGTATCGGCTGCATAAAGATGCAACGTTGATTATTTTTTTTTCCTCAGGTAGTGAAGATGGGGTCAGATGAGGTCCTTGTACAAGGTGCCTTGGCAATGAGGGATGACAGGAACATGAGCATTTATTGTCCGAATGGTTCAGTGTGGGTGTGGGCCGGACTTGGGGAGTGCGCTCAGGATGCTCGAGACATGGCTAGCGTCTGCCTGGGCCTGCTGTCCATCCTATGCTTCATGGTGTCTCTCGGGCCGTGAGTATTCCATGTCCAGATTGTCAGGAACAAGCTACGTGACCTTTTACCACTGTGTGTTTGTGGTGTATCTTAGACACGTTTTTACACCACTTGTAACCTCAGTCCTGAAAGACGAGGCAAATTCATTTAGGAAAAATTAGTTTGAAAAAAATCCGCATTTGTTACACTTTACTACACAAGTTTCATTAAGATCAGTCTCCCTCGCAAGTCATTTCGGATTTAATGGGAGGCAGGAGTTACCTTAAATTCAAACATCAAGAAAAGTGTTACAACGCTAATACCTAGAAAGAACAGCAACAGGTATCTTAAACAAGTACCAGAGAAATAAAGATCACTATTATCTGAAGCTTGGTAGCTCGCCCAAGTGTTGCGTAAGACCATGCGCGACTTTGCTTGTGTCAGAGTAGCGAACCCCCTTGAAAGTGAACTGTATTAATTCTCCCACCTTAGGCAGTGCTACAAATCATATCGCACTGGGAATATGGATAGTGCCCTGTCTGTCTGGTTCCTTCTGCTGTGGCTAGCTGGGGACAGCTGCAACCTAATTGGCTCTTTTCTGGCCAATCAACTGCCACTTCAGGTAGGCGCTCATTTAGTATTGGCAGCATTTAAATTTACTCGCATGTAAACGTCAGTTTTATCAGCAAGCACAGAAAAATGTACATTATATGCATTATACATTTAAAATGTTATAATTTTTACAATATAATTTTAGCCTTGAAACCCAACCCTCTGATTAAAAGACTGTATTTTGGTTTCTTCTCCCCGCGTATCCCCTCCCACACCCCATCGCAGTGCTACACAGCGGTGTACTACGTGCTGGCTGACCTGACAACACTGGCGATGTACAGTTATTTTAAGGCAAAGAATGCTGGATTTGGCAGTGAGTCTGATTTCAGTGATACTTTTTGAGTCTTTCCCAAGTAAGACTCTCTGCTTTTTTTTTTTGCAATTGTATCTGCTGTGTGTGTGCAGTTCTCAAGTAATATGTCTGCACATTTTTTTTTGCCTGTTCGTTAATATGCAAAATATGGCAGCGCACGGTTACCTCTCCTTTAATATCTGAGGTAAATGATGCACCGCGTATCAAAGAAAAACGAGGAATTGTTTACGTCGTTTATATGATGCTTTCTTGGTTCTCTTGAACTGCTGCTCGAAAAGAGCAGGACCTGTCAACAGTTGCTGCCACTAGGTTATGATGTACATTACTGGCACATTTGTAACACCAGTTCCGATCCGAAGCTTGATCTCTTCAGAGACTACGTCCTCTGTCACACTCAATTAGTCATTATCCGTATTAGCGGTGCTCCTTCACTCAGTTGCAGAAATGGATATTCTTGAATGTTGCCGGTTTGATTGTTGCTGCATGTAGTTTTTATGCATTACTGGCCCTGTTTACACTTGGTTTTAAAATGTTTCGGGCGATTGTATCACAAGAGGACGGCGCCAAATACAAGGGTAAATGAGCAAGACGCACCGTGACCCGATCGCTCAAACCGCATTTAACCACACATCTTTTGCAGTGTAACCACTAATGCTGGAAATCCAAATGCCAATGGTCCGCCGGACACCCCGGAGACGCATGAAAGACAGAGATGAAAATGGCGACGTGTCTCTTCTGTCAACCTGTGATCCGGTCACCCGAGACGCATTTTAAATCCAAGACAGTGTAAACAGGGCCTCTGTAACAGACCTTGCTTGCCTAGTGTTGTGCAATGACACTGTGTGAGTTTGTCCTTCATGCCCTGTCGTCATCCCATGTGATTCAGACAGGTTCCTGCTGAATGCTGTGGGGGTCCTCAGCCTGGCTGGAGTCTCTGCCTTCTCTTTCCCAGTAGCCAGACCACAGGTTGACATTGTACACCAAGGGTTCAAAGGTCGATCTCTGCTGTTTGTTCATGAAGACAGCGGCTCCATAAAGGTTAATATTCATGCCTGCTAGCGTTTTTAATATAACGCATGGGAGCGAGGGCTTTAAGGGTTAGAGTCCGGAGAGTCTGCTTTATCTTCTGCTTCTTCTTAGCCCTTCAGCACCAAGGAGATCATTGGCTTTACAGTCGGCTCAGTGTCGTCGTTGCTGTACCTGTCTTCAAGAATTCCACAGATTTTCACCAACGTGAGTCATTTACTCTGGGGTGGTGGATGGATGGGAGAGATGGGGGGGGGGGGCAGGGTGATGTCTTTATTCTTGCTCCGCTGCTTCTCATTGGTTTCTTCTTTTATGGCTGTAGTTTATCAGGAAGTCGACTGAGGGGGTATCCTACTTCCTGTTTGCTCTGGTAATCCTGGGAAACACCACCTACGGACTGAGCGTGCTGCTGAAGAACCCCGATCGTGTCCAGGGGGAGGGAGAGGCTAGCTACATGGTCCACCATTTGCCCTGGCTCATTGGCAGCCTGGGAACTCTCTTCCTTGACCTGGTCGTATCCTTTTGTCACCTGGGTACATCTTGGCTGACATGTAGATACCCAGGAGCCTTTACTATAGTCCTCTCACTGGATACGGTATATTAAATACGCAACTGTTCCTGCGTGGCCAATAGCGATAGTCTTAATTTGTTCATTAATTGTTTCCAGTGCATGCATATACTGTACAGTTTGTGGAGCAGGTGACTGTGTAACCCATGATCCAGGTTGCCCTTGACTGAGCCCTTCAGATTACTGCGCAGTTCCTGAAGTATCGCAGATCTCCAGTGCTGGCGAAACCAGATGAAAGGGCTCCTCTTCTGGAGAACATATAGTATCTACAGCATATAGCCAAGTGTGCTGAACTGGCCTGCGCACACACCAGAGGAAATGCACAATTTCTTTGTCTTTGTGGTATGATAAACACTTCTCACACGCCCAGTACTATGACCAAAATAAATGACAGATGTCGGGAAGAAGTTAACCTCTGTGACAGAGTAAGCACTGAATGCAGTAATCGCAAAATGAATCAGTGTGAGTGAATTTTATGGTGCTTCCCGTGTTCTTTGATGCAAAAAACAACTTGAGTCTTTTATATATATCCTGTATTTAGGTTGCCAATTAAACGTAGTTACAGGCAATTCAGAATGTAAAAATTAATTTTATTTATCCACGTAGACAATTATACCAGTAATTCAAGTTGGTATGTTGTATTTTTATAGGGATTGCTATGTTCTTTTGCACATACTTGGATTAGTACTTAGTACATGACACATTGCCATGTGGCATCCGAGGAAATTGGCATTAATGAGAAATCAGTGCCAACTACGTATTTGGTTTGTGTCCTTTAAGTTCTCTCATTCTGAGAGTTTAGACATCACTCCTAAATCTTGAATCCTTTATGTAACTGAAACTGGTGCTTAATGTATTTGAGTTATTGTTCAGTGACTTTATTTTTTAATAGTATGAACTTTGAAATTTTTAATATACTCTAATTTAGTATTTTTAATTGTTACAGATGTTCAGGTTTCAGGTGTGTTTTTAACTTGGGTGCAGGACTGTGGCCATATTCCCTCATCTTCCTCATCTCAGTCACTCAGTTATTCAGGTGACATATGATGGCTGGCATGTCCTCGATTTGTCTCCCCATTAAAATGCTCTTTAATCGGGGTTGGATGTTTTGTTTTTCGGTTTATAAGGTTCTCTACCAGACAACATGAAATGCGTGTATATTTGTCCCTAAAGCTGGATACACATGAAGCCGACAGCAAAAACCTCCTGCCAGCCACGGCTCACGCATGATCTGCTACCATCCCCTCTCGTCTGTGAAAATTTTGCGCTGGAACACATCTAACTAACAGTTAGTTACTCTAAGAGCGCACGCCTGCCTGAAAAATGATCTCCTTTACCACAAGGTAGCAGTAATCACGCTACTGCGGTTTCCTGTTTTCTCTTCTTCTATACCTTCCTCATTTGGAGTATTAGTTTTCACCTGTAGAGTTTCTCTGTGATGTCATACTAAAGCTGGATTCTCTTGATTTATAGTAATCAACTCGTCCTCCAGTTCCTCATTCCAAATGGCCGTTTTGTTTCGCTTTCAGCTCTTCTGTGGTCACAGGCAGCTCGGCTTGTGTTTCACTTCACATCCCCCGTTTGGCTGTGCTGAACAGCCCAAACGGGGAGCTCATTGATTAACTGATGGCGTTTCATTACGCTCGGTCGGCAAAAACGGCACAGACGAGGACCAATCGTGTCCGACTGCGCTGCATACACCATTGACCCAATAGGTTTTGACGGCCAGAAAATTGCCTTGGTGTTCCAGGCTGAAAACCAAAGCACGTGCACTCCCCCAGTACCATAGTATATTCAGACACTTCACCATAGACAATACATGTGTATTCTCCCTAAAACCTCATGCCAGCTCCACTCCAGAGTATACTATGCACATGCACAACACGTTCCATTGTAAAAATAAACTGACATATGTTATGGCGTACGCTAGTCCTGCGTACAGGAACACTGTGTTTCAGTTGATTTTGTATGAACCAAATATACACCATTTCAATTTAACCATCCAGCTTTATTAATTCCATCTAACATGTAATGATAAGATGTAATGAAAGGATGCCTTTTTCTATGAGTTTGCTTGTTCTGCAGATTTTTTACTTGAATACTTTGGTCTTGACTTGGTCTTCACTCAGTAACAAGTTTAGCCTTGACTCTTAGTATTGTAGCTCTGATCATACCCTTGTTCTTAACCCATGACCTCTAACTTCTAACCCCTTCACAGAAAAAAAAATCCGTGGAGGAGTGTCATGGCAGTTTGGGTTCCTGGAAGCAACAGAAATGTTTTCCTTCATTACTGGGTTGTTATTGGTGTCCCATTTTGCAAAGAGAAATAGGAGTGGAGTTTTGACCCAAAGAATCACCCCCCAATCCATCTCCTTAGTACGAGTGATAAGGGAGTGAAGGGCCACCCAGTGAGGGGGGGGGGGGTTGGCTGTTCCTGGGGTATTTGTGGTTTGAGGACATCGGGGAGGGATGAGGTCGAGCTTCCGGAGTGACTATGGTGAATGTGTAGAGATGGCCACCTCTCTTTGCGAAAGTCGTTACGGCTGCCAGAGAGCCTCAGGTCATGTTCTGAGCGTAGGGTAGGGTGAGGGGGGGGGTTCTGCTGCAAGAGGCAGTGATAGTGGGCAGGCAACAGTCAGAAAGCGGGGGCTGTTTATACAAGCACTGCTGATGGGAATGTCTTAATGAGACCTTTCTGTATCGCTTCATTCTGCTCCACCACTTCGCCTTCCCACTCCTGCTTTCTTTCAGTCTGCCTTTCACCATTAATGTTTAAATTCTGTACCAAACATGGAAGATTAATCTGTCAGGAAAAGCTAAGGAGGTAGGAGATGAGATTGGGCCGGGTTTTTTTTTCCAATTGGTCTTCACTGTCAAATCCAGAGACTGACAAGGAACTCTTTTACCATTGCTTTACTGATGCTTGAAAGAATTGCATCTTCAGGGAAGACTGATCAGGTAAGGTTTTGATGTACCCATACAGATATAGATGGGGACATAAAATTTACCCAGGTCTGACCAAAGATGTCACGTGTCCCTCTGATCCTGCACACTTACTTTATTTTTGCCTCGGTGTCAAAGGTCAGGGGGCAGGGAGGTTGGGAGTAGCAATAAAATGACCAAATCAAAATAGCAATAGTCCCAAATCTCTCTCTTTCCTTGAACAATATGCAGTGCCATGCAAAAATCTGAACACCCCTGGTCAAAATTTCTCTTGCTGTGAATAAGAAGATGGACTGATTTCCAAAGGGCATGTAGCAATTTTAAGCAAGATTACTGTATTTCCATCTTTTACAGTTTCAAAATAAAAAACAGGAAAAGGGTTCAAACCAAAAGTTTAGGCATCCTGCATGATCAGGACTTCGTAACAAGTACAGGTATCTCAGCTTGTAAATGCTTTTTGTGGCCAACTAGGACTTTTTCAGTTCTCGTTTGGGGGTTTTTCGCCCATTCTTCATACAAAAGTCTACACTGTGAGCAGAATTATTAGGCCAGTACTATTCCTGGAGAAAATTTTTAGCAAAAGTTGGGCAGACTTACGAAAATGTATTCAGAAGTTTTCTTGTGCACCAAGTAAATTTAGAGAGAAAATGTGTTGACTTTCACAAACAAAAATAAAAGAAAAACGCTTTACACAGGTCTACAAAAAAAAAAAACAGTTTTTTTTAATGGATTTGGGGTATTTTGAGGGTGCTGAATTAAAAAATCACATTACTTTTGCTGAATTGGTTCTAGTATTCCCCCAATGCGACGTGAGTCTGAAAATAAAATTAAAGTTGACGTGTGTGTTTGCATGTTCATTTATCGCTGTTATTACTTTGGTGATGTATATTTACCCAGATCAAATCTGCCAGGTCCTTCCAAAGGAAGGGCATCATGGAAACACCTGTCTGGTATTTAGCCAGAAATGGTTGAAATGCTCGTGATAGGGCCATGAAGAAATGTAGTTTGGTCAGAAAAAGGGGATCCATTCAGATTTCACAAATGCCATCAAAAGAAGATGTCCCTGGGTTTTTTCCATCTATTTTGACCTCACCAAGTCCACATATTTCACAATAGAGGGCCAGACTTCCAATGCTCATTCAACAGCTGGCAAATGTTCGAGCCACTGATGGCCACAGAAAGGTAGAGGGAATCTTGAGGATGATGTTGCAGCTGTGAAGTCCTCTCTTCTGGCTGGTGCAGAGTGGAAAAGAAAATGTAGAGCTTTGAGCACTTTCTCCACCATCCACACTTCTGTCTTGAGTTGTGAAGGGTATGTAGGCCACAACTTCCTACAATTACTAACTTTGTCCCAGCAAATTGCTCACCACAGTGTGAATGTGTCATTGGACGTATAGGAGTGATGTCAGCTAACCGTTTGCAAAGCCCATAGCACCTCTGCTTTCAGTGTGTCGATTGAGGAGAATGTACTGAAGGGATCCTGAGACACTGCCAAAGCAGGTGTAGGCCTGTCTGTAAAGGTTGTACTTGCAGGACTGGCAAACAACTGAATGGGGTTGTTGTCCGACTTTTGACAAAATGCTTGTACTTCTCTCCCCTGAGATGCGAGTCAATGGCTTTAGAGCCCAATGTTGCCAGTTTGATGTAATTGTGATTTACAAAGGTCGCATCGCACTTCGTAGACATTAGTCATCTTTTCCAACCAGCTACAGCACTTTTTTTGAAGCATTGACATTAATAACTAATTAATACTGTATTATTTAATCAAATCATATGTACACTTTTTCCTGTCACTGTTAGATATTTAAAATTTCTTTTTTGTATTATGTTAGACTGTTTACTTACTAATTGTAACTAAAATAAAAATATTCTTGCAATTCTGAATGCTTTTCAAACGTGATATGTTAATTAATTAAATTACCTATTAAATATCTCAGAAACTAGAGCCAATCTGGCAAAACCAAAGTCATATTCTTAATCAGCACCATAAACCGTTCAAACATCGTTGGCACCAAAATCACTGTATGCCAGTGTTATCAGTATGCAGAATTTTTAGGCAATCATAAACAAAGTGGATTTTCTCTCTTCATCATCAACAGAAATAACAAGAAACAATTTTTGTTATTCAATGTATATAAGGAATAACAAGCTATCAGCCATTCTATACAGCCCACATCACCCAGTTTAATACCCAGTATAGCCACCTTTCTTCTCAATGACCATCATGAGCCTGTTGGCCACTGAACCAATCGGGTTTTTGATTTGATCCTTTTCTAGCTGAGCCACCTAGGACCACCTCCTAGACGCTGCTCTGAGGTAGATACTGCTAACTTGGTAAATCTCACAATTTGGTATGGTCTAATAGTCCTTGAGTCAGGCGATATGGGAGGCAGGTCATAATTTAATCACATTTCAAGCCTTTCTAGGCCAATCTATGAAATACTTTGATGCATAGGGAGGGACATTGTCCTGCAAAAATATCAGCTGCTGATTTCTTCTTGTGCCAGTGTTTGAAGAAGGTATCTCCTAGAAATTGACAGTAGACCTTGTGGATAATAGTTACACCATCTGCAAGTGAGAAAGGTCTGACAAGTTCATCACTGATAATTGCAGTCCATGTCATCTCTCCTCCATCACCTTGTTGGTCTTATAGAGGATCTCCATCCACTGCCCTATCCATCTGCTCCATCAAGAGTCACTTTCATCTCATCTGTCCCTGAAACCTTTGTACCATCATTCTTGAGACATGTCCTGTCATAGACGTGTCCATTCTTAATGTTATACCTTGCATACCCTATTGAATGGAGGTCATATTTCAGCGTGTGTGACCTTAGGAGTGTCACACAGCGCACTGCACCTAGAATGTCTGGAGATTCTGTTCAGATTGCAGTTTTGGAAAATGATGGCATTTGATAGCATGAAATAGTTTCTGGAAGTCTCCCCTTTAATTTGACACAGACGTTTGGCAGTTTATGTGTGTTATCTTCTCTCTATGATTGCAACAAAACACTTGATTGTACAGTGATCACATTTCAAAAGTCTGGCAATTTCAATCATGTTGCATCCTTCTGACTGGTACTTTTCTATGCACTGCTTACATGCACTGCTCTTTTGAAGTCCATCCATAGATTTTCAATCAGGTTGAGAGCCAAAATCTTCAGCTCGTGCTTCCTGAGGTAGGGTAGTCCATTGTGGATTTTGAGGTGTGTTTAGGATCATTATCTTGCTGTAGAAGCCATCTTTTCATCTTCAGCTTTTATTACAGATGGTGTGATGTTTGCTTCCAGAATTTGCTGGTACTTAGTTGATATTTTTTTTTCTCCCCAGATACTTTTGTGCATTGCAGCTAAATAGTTCTGCTTCATCAGTCCACAGGACTCGTTTTCATGCATCAAGCTTGTCTGGATGTTCATTTGCAAACTACTAGAAAGGTTTCCTTCTGATGGCTCTTCCATGAAGGTCATATTTGTGCAGGTATTACTGCACATTAGAATAGTGCACCGCCACTCCAGAGACTACTGAATATTCCTGAAACTGTTTCACAGTCAATCAGGAGTTTTTGACCTTCTAGAAATCCTACAAGCAGTTCTTCGAAAATTGTCTTCCAGAAGGGCTACCTGAAAACACTGTGATATCTTTAATGCCAACATAGCCTTTTCTGCTGTGAGTTATTTTACTCTTCAGAGGTTGGCAGCTGCGTAGAGCAGCTCATGGTTGCTGATTGTTGGCACAAGGTTTGAGTAATCAGAGTATTTTTATTAAGCTTTGAAATTTGCATCACCTGCCTTTTCCTAACGATTACTGTGAACAAGTCATAGCTTTAATTAGCTAATTAAGGTCTGAGACCTTAATTGTGATCAGCACTGTTGCTTCACACCTCTGGGACCAGGGTTTGAGTTTCTGCGATGGCTCCATGTGGAGTTTGTATGTTCTTCATGTGTCCTTGTGGGGTTTTCTCCAGGTACTCCGGGTTCCCCCCATAGTCCAAAACCATGCTGAGGCTGTTCCCTGCCTTGTGCCCTGTGATGGGTTGGCGCCCCACCCTGGGCTGTTCCCTGACTTGTGCCCTGTGATGGGTTGGCGCCCCAC
>JAODKE010000040.1:3619968-3635997 GCA_026779605.1 Mormyrus hasselquistii | reverse complement strand
TCCCTGACTTGTGCCCTGTGATGGGTTGGCGCCCCACCCTGGGCTGTTCCCTGCCTTGTGCCCTGTGATGGGTTGGCACCCCACCCTGGGCTGTTCCCTGACTTGTGCCATGTGATGGGTTGGCGCCCCACCCTGGGTTGTTCCCTGCTTTGCACCGGTAGCCCCCAGGATCAGCTCTGGATCCCTGTCACCCTGAATACGACAAGTAGTTACAGAAAATGGTTGGATGGAACTTATTTAAGTTATTTAAGAGCTCAGATCTCTTGGGGTTCTGAAACGTTTGCATGGCACTCCTTTCCCTTTTGTTCACTCTAAAATTGTACAAAACAAAAATAATATACTAATCATGCTTATAATGTTGAGAAGAATGTTTCATCTGTATACGTTTTGGAGATCTGCTCATCCTCTGCTCACTTAAGTACTGACAGTAACAGAAATTTTGACCAGGGATGCCCAGATTTTTGCATGCCACCATGAACAATAAAATCACTTCCTCTTGGAAGATAAATGAAAAGGTAAATATACTCTCTTCCACGAGGTCTTCCATCTGTATATTGGTAACCTGTTTGTTGTGTTACAGTGTTGTTGTCTTGATGCCTGTAGCCCTGCTGTACCTTATTGTCTGGCTGTCATTTATGTCATGAAACACACTCAATTAACAGAACTGTGCCACAGTTTGTGTGATAGTGTGGGACGTCAATGAGAGGGAGAGTTTTGAAATGTGTAGGTGTAGAAAAAGTATACATACCTCCATATGGTGTTTGGACAGTGTGTTGGAAAGTGTGTGTGTGCAAAATAAATGTGTAGGATATGTTGTATATTGCATGTGTAAAGAGTTTGTCTTTTGCCGTATATATGTGTGTGAAAGTGTGCAGTGTTTGCATGCATGTGTTTAGAGAGTGTTGGGTGTCAGAGGCGGGGCTGTTAGTCACTAGGGACTGGAAGCTGGGAGAGCGGATGAGTTCAGATTAGGAGAGCAAAATCAAGAGTATACAAGAGCTCCAGCATTCAGGAAAGCAGATCACGGTGAGTCTACACCTCTTTTCTTACATTCTGCTGCACGGGTTGTTGAAGTAACACTGAACGTAAGACTGTCGCTACAATATAACCACTTTCTTCTGGACTCGACGGCTGGGTACTTTGAGGGCCTTTGACTTTCTAACCCTGAACTTGTGCCTCTGTATCTGACAAATACCATTGCCCATGAGAGAAGGTGTGCTCTGTATAGATATGAGAATCTGCCCCATTGGTAAAGCTGACAGTTTCTGGAGCAGAGCAGTGTGACTTTCAAGTGTGGAGATGTGACAGGAGAGGATGGGAGTTACATTGGTGGGTGGGTGGATGGGTGTCAGAGGAGCACAGTGAGTGCTGGTGGAATCGCTAAAACAGGGCAGTTTCCACCAGGCTTCACAGTTTGGTTTCTAGTCTGATGAACAGATTCCATGGCAGACAGCTTGTGGCTGCATGTCCCACACAAAGGTAACTGATAGGTTTGGCATGTTTTTTTTGTTTCACTAACATTGTGGACTATCTTTTTGTAATTTTTGCCACTGTAACCCAGCTTGAATGGTTGAAGTTCAACATACAAGGACACATGAAGGCCAATGTAACTTAACCAGACACTTGTCTCAAAAAGTATCTCTCTATTCCTACATAATAATATAATAAAGACTATGTTAAAAATAATGGTTAGCTAAAAAGTATAAATGTGTAAATAGTTGATTTTTCTTCATTTCGTAGGAATAAGCATTAAAACAGGCAGCATGGACCAGTAATTAAATGATTCATTAAAAGCAACAGGAAACTTTTCAACTGAAGTTAAGTTTCAGCCACTCACAGTGTCTTTAGAAAGCAGGAAATGTTTTTCATGAAGATAATGATTAACATTTTAACCGTATGTGAGACAGGGCCTTGACAAAACAATTGACAATGCTGCACATTCAGCTCAGTGGCTCCAAGTGAGGCTGTCCAGGTGAGACTAAGCTCACACAGCCCACCAGGATGTTAAAGGTGTAAGGTCATAAATCAAGCTTAGTGTGAGAGGTTACACAAAAAGATTGCACTGGATCCAAAAAACAGATTCACTGGGATTTCAAAATTATTTCCAGCTGAATGAAAACAGAATGTATTCGATATGTGTAGCAGGCCGTGATTCTACCAAGACGCACACTGGTTTGCAGCTTCTGCAAGACTGTAGAAGTTTGAAGAAGCTCATCATTTATCTGAGGTTGGTTTGCTGCTGTGATTAAACTGCACCACACTCAACTATGGACTTCAACCTCCCCCCCCCCCTTTTTTTTTCGCAAGGCCACTGTAATCTGAGGGTCTGTTTCCTGTTTGCATCTGTAAATACTCCCCTATCTAAGCCGGGCTACTGGCAAACAGAACATAAAATATTCAGGCCTGTGCAACAGACAGAAGTGAGGAGGAGCGACTGAGAATGCAACAGGAGATTTGTACAGTTGATGCCAAGTGCACTTTGAGGGCGTGATGGGGGCACATGTTCCCACATCAGAAACAGCGGCTCTCTGCTTCTCGGTCCCCATCCATTCAGATACTGGCATACCTTCTACCCTCAGCCCATGATGTATGATGCGAGTGCTTAATCGGTCTCGCCAGTTTCCTACCTTTAGCCCCGCCCATTTCACTCTTCGTCCCTGGCTTGGCGTGGTAGAGGGACAGATTTATAAGCAGCTGACACCAGTGTGAGAATGTGGCCAACAGTGACACATTGCTCAAGATGAAGAAGAATAACATACCTCCTTTCTGCCGGGGGTTAGAGTAAACAAAGAAATTACAACTATGCTATATTTAAACAAAAAATAAAAACAACATAGTGAAACATTGGTATTAGACATGAATTAGTTTGTTGACCCACACTGGAGTTTTCTAGAGAGAATCAAAGCTGTTTAAGTAAGTAATTTGTCCATTTAAGTGTCCTTGTCCATCAGTACAACAACAAATACGTGAAAGAAGCAGGAGAAAAGTCAATTTACATCCAATAACAGCATGAGAATATTGCATTATTTATTGAGGAGTGAACAGTTGCATCTAACTAATCTAATCATTCAAATGTTCAAATAGAAGCCACTAGTTAGAATTAATTCATCTATATGAGGTTTTATCATGTCGCTTCTTATATAATATATATGCGTCTTTATGTGCATGTATATGCATTTATTGACCATGATGTAAATATATATGTATATGTGTGTGTATATATATATATATATGTATTTATGTATTTATGGACAAAAATGAAATGATAAAAACCGAAAAAGATGAAAATCTTCAGTATAGTAATTATTATTATAGAGGATTAGATAATGTGTGACTGGTAAGCATGTGCCTGGATATAAATCTAAGGCTCTCAGTTGTGTCACTGCTTGCTGCTGGTGTCAGGGTGATGACAACCTCTTGTATGTCACTGCTTGCTGCTGGCTGACAAAACTGACAGTAAGGCCTCTCTCACGCAGTGGCAGATTCCAGCTGGATCCTAAAGTTAGTGCTCCTCTTTAGCAGTCGCCCGCTTCCATGTTAATCACAAACCTTTTCTGCAATTTGGTTGGACTCTTGCATCACATGACCTAAAATAATGCATCGGCCATCCCGTGGCTGTTCTTGGGTTTGCAGGATGATTGCAGGGCATGATAAGAGAATGTAGATGTTGGTTTTGAAGGGCCTCTGCAGAGAACTGTATTGTAAGTAATTCTACAGAGCAAAACATGAAACTCTACACTGTTTTGTAATGACTGAGATGCTTGGGAAGGAAGACAGAGACCCAGTGTCCCAGATCCTAAATCTGCCTAAAAGTCAACCATTAACCATGAGACAAACAGAGCGATGGCAAACAAGATGCAGAGTAAACAATCTCTGGGTGTTTCGGGGATGATCTGCCTGTCACGTGCAGCCCCCTGAGGAATCAGCAAAGTCAGAATATAGAGAAACAGATGGGGCCAGGCGAACAGTAAGGACGAAGAAAGGGGCATAGAACAAATCTGAACATGAAAGGAATACTGCGGTATTACATTATCCTGGCGACTCGTGCTCTGCAGCTCAATGGGAGTTAGGAGAATCACCCAAAGAGAAGAAAGGGGCCCATTTCTCACGGCAGAACCTCCAGCTCAGGTGCTGCTGAGATCCCAGCTGCGCTGCGCCAAGGACTCACAGGACCTGCCCTTATGTCTTGGATGATGACTTCCTCCTTTGAACCCAGGGCCAGAGCAGCTGTTTGGAAGGGATTCTCTCACTCTTTCTCACACTCCATGCCTTGCTTGTCATGCACAGTACAAAGAATAGGCAGCTAAAACGGTTCATGTGCGTCGGTATTCAAAAGAGCAGCACCCACGAACACTGTGCAAGGCACTGAGATCTGTGAAATTGTTGAGTCATTTTTGTGGGATTAAGGGATACTGTCTATTACCTGAGTTATTCAACTCACTCATGGACTATTGCACCAGCACCTACTAGTGGTGCACCAGACACTTGTGTTTCCCAGCTGTTGCTCACTGACTGCGAGTAGAGCCCAGGAGGCTGTAATGAAGAGGAACTGCCTGCTGTTTTATCTATCTAAGCATTAGAAACAAATTTCTAGAACAAAAATTGGGAATGCATCAAAAAAGAGAATGATGAAAAAATAAAAAAAAAAATAAAAAAAACCGAGTGCATGGCCAGAGCGAGGACGGTCTCAGCCGAGTGCATGGCCAGAGCGAGGAGGGTCTCAGGTTTGGGTGACCACAAAAATACAAAATAACAGCGAGAATGACAAAACCTTTCTCCCCTTACAGGTATGATACATTTGTAATTGCTGAGGCTCAAACAGTGACCAAATGAGGGAGTGGCAGGAGGCGGAGCTGACCGTGCCTGGGAGTGGCTTCCTGTCTATGACAGATGGCTTCGGCATTGTGGAACCTCTGCAGTATTACGGTGAGACCCGCACACACTTCAAGGGGATAGAGACAAATGATACTTTATTGATTCCTGTGTAGAGATTCTGTTTTCATCTTCCCTCGTCTCGCGCTACACAAGACACTTATAAGAGCGAGTCTGTGGTCACAGCGATGAGCAGCACCGATGGAGCTGGGGGTTAAGGGCCTTGCTAAAGGCCCTCAGACATGTGACTGTCATATTAGGGCCAACATCAAACCAACGACCTTCTGATAAAAGGCACAGTGACTCCGCCCACTCAATCACACCCAAACACAGATATTTTCCTTTGTGATAATCAACTGTTCCTTTCATAATAGTAATGTAACACTGTTACCCATACAATCGCCCTGGCACGGGTTGGTGCGACATCCAGGGTTTTCCATTGCTCTGTGCCAGTAGCCTCCGGATTCCCCTGAGCGTAGCCATAGTGCCTGTATTACTCAAATCCCGAGTGCGTCATACCCAGGTACTCTCAAACACCACCCTAAACCACCTGCTTACATATCTTCATGTTGATGAACATTCAGAAACACGTCTTTTTTTCTAATCATGTCCATGTTTAACAGGTCCACCATGCAACAAGATTTAGCAATATACACTGATGTATAAGCTATTTCAGGCAATCCACCATGCAAGACACCCAATCGCACTTGTTCAGGACTGAAATTCTTTATCATGGCTGTGAAGGACCTGTGCTATAATGGAAGATTTTTTTTTCCCTGTGTGTCCAAAGCTGCCCCCCTCTTGTTCTGGCCGGACAGGCAAGTAGTGACATAGTTGGTGGGGGGGCTGGTGCGGGTCGCCTTCATGGCGGCAGCAGTGTTTACTCTACACTCTGCTCGTTTACAAATAGACGCTACCACAAGCTTGTCACACGAGAGAACCTCACTGAGGATGGAAACCATCTGGGAGAGCGAAAGGCAAGAACAGAGTATCGAATGAGAACTAAACGATGAAAAAAGAGAAGAAGAAACTATTAGCCGAATACTCCAGAATGTGAGGAATGCCGGATGGTGGTCTTGGACTTTAACTGGCTGCATACTTCAAATAATGTCCGGACAAAATGAAATCGAACGCACTGACGAGAACAATCTGACGTGTACTTAAAATGACACCACAGCCATAGAGGACATAGAATACTTTTGATGCAGCAGCGCCACACGCAGAGTAAACATATTGTAATGAGTGTGTGAGTCATTTTAATGTAGGATGTTAAAACATACACAAATCTCACGGTTACACAGTAATGAGACAAACGCATTCTACGGCAAACATTACACAGTTACGATATTCAGAATTTCCGACATAAACTAATACACATTAATTTGCACTATTTACAGATAGATGTGCAGTTTGGTGCAAAGCATTGCGGTAACTCCTAATGAGAGCTGCTGACCAATCATCTGGGATCACATTTATGCCAGCCAATCATGAACAGTGGGTGGGATCAGAACAAAAGAAAATATTCACCTCATAAGCCCTGCACAGGTGGTGCGCCGAAACGGTGATCACCATGGCAATTACGGCTCATATGATGCCGTATTACTAAAACGAGTTTCTATCAATTTTGTCTGAAGTATACAGCCACCACAAATCAGACAGTTTTTGGGGCGTAATGCTCAGTGTCTCTCGCTATGAAATGACATGCTGACATTCCAGGTTGCAGCTATGGCAGTGCCGTGTTCTCACCATTGCGGTTGCGCGCATAAAGGCTGAACGATCCCTAGTTTAGACCTGTACCTGCAGCTTAGCCTCCCATTAACGGCGGTCCCGCTCTGCACTCTTGGTGCTCACTATGGTTTAGTACCAGAGCTAAATAGAGCAGCAGTGTCTGATGTAGAAAAGGTTGGAGCTGCCCTGGGGCTAGTAAGCCTGCAAGATGGGAAATCATTCGCTCCATTTCTTCCGTTTCATGCGATCCCGCGGAGGAGACATAGAATGCAGCCTCTTCAAAAGTAGCAGTGGGAAAAAAATGAATGAAAAGTGTATAAAGTCATGAGGTCATAAAGCGGCAACCCTGTCACCTCTCAGCTGCATCCTGTTCCTGGCGTCCGAGGGGGATCGTAAGGCTGCTTTTTATTTTGCTGTTGATATTTTTTTTATTGAATCCCGCTGGGCCGCCTGTGTGTGGGAACACCCTGGCTGCCCTTTGGCCTGGCTCCAGCGCTGCCTTACTTCCTCCAAATCCGAAAACTCATAGCGCACATGGAAGAGGGTCCCATTTGTCAGTGTCGTGACTGCGGTTTCTTCACATTTCTTACAAAGCCGAGCTACATGCAGTAGCGGTGGGGGGTAGGTAAATAATAGCCTTCTACATTCCTCCATGGCTAAGTCCCGCTCTGTTTCATAATGGACGCAGTACGGCGATTTTCCTGTGATGGCGAGAGCCATCGAGCACTCATGCGGGTCTCCGCCATCTCCACAGATGTCCTGTCAGACTCCCTGAGCTACCCGCTCCAGGAACCCGAGCTGCACGGCTCGCCCTACCCCCAGCAGCAATACGGCCTGCCCTTTTGCCCGCAAGGGGCTGCGGCACCACAGCCCTGCTATTCGCCATACGCCTATGCCTGCCTGGAGCCACCGCAGGAGACCTCGGTGGAGCAACTCATCGGTGTGGTAGGATCACAGCAGATAAAGCGAGCCAGACCAGGCCCCGGCGGACGGACCAGGGGCCCCGGAGAGCTCTGCATGGTGTGTGGGGACAAGGCCTCAGGATACCACTACAATGCACTGACCTGTGAGGGCTGCAAAGGTGAGAAACTTCCAATAACCGGCACGATATTATATTATTAAGTAAAGTTCATACTTCACTTTTCCGTCTGCACTTCTGGCCCATGCAGTGGGTGAGTAACATAAATTTGGTCATCAGGGGTTTGTGCTGGACTGTGCCTGTGTAGCCCAGATTTTTGTGTCTGGGGGAAATCATATGCTTCATTTTGTGTGACTGTGCATGGCGAAAGAAATCAACTAGGTGTTTGCTGTTGGTGGCAGCACTGACTTACACAGAACAGAGGTAACCCAAGAAAGAGTGGAAGAAGAGGAATTGTAGGACATACAGAGATTACATGTGGAGAAGAGATTATACCTCATTACGTGGCATTTTAAAATGCATTTCAAATGAATTCTCTCATAATGGTTTTAAAATACCATGGTATACCATACTACCTTAATACTGCTTAAAAAGAACTTTTAAAGAACTTTTAAACTGTTCATAAAAAGTCCACCTGTTTAGCTACATCTGTCCTCTGCTGGTCTGGTGCAGTATCACGGCTGTATACACGTACTGACCGCAACCATCCGTATCCACGGCCAAATGTAACATAAACACAAACTTCTGCACAAACGACCATCCCCGGAACGAAAGTGCACAAGGAAAAGTGACATATGTACTAGGGCTTTATTATTATCCTTCTTTCTGCGTGGTTGAAATAGACAGGTAGCTTTTATCCACCGATCATGCTACAATTTTACTGTGTACTTTTTAAATTTGTTTGCACCTTGTTTACTTGTTTGCACTGTGTTCTGTTTTTGCACGTTGTCTGTTTTGCACTATGTGTGCTTGTCTGCACACATATACCTTGCTGTTGTATGTACAAGAATTTCTCATCTCATCTCATCTCATCTCTACAATCATTGCTCTGAATCACTTGTTTCACTCTGTCCTGTGTTTAATTTCACTTAAATCACGGAGGAACACTTTTGATAACAATTGGAGGTTTTCAACCACCACAGCCTTAATCCGTCACCTCCTTCACTCTTTCCTCCTCCCAGGGTTCTTCAGGCGCAGCATCACAAAGAAAGCTGTGTACCGCTGCAAAAGCGGCGGAGGCTGTGAGATGGACATGTACATGCGCCGAAAGTGTCAAGACTGTCGCCTGAGAAAATGCCGCGCTGTGGGCATGCTGGCAGAGTGTGAGTCGCGCTGACCCCTCCTCTAAAGAGCCACATGAGCTTTAGCTGGATAGCATAACATGTCAGTCCTCTACACGGCTGGTCTTCTGGGATAAAGTTCCCACTGTAAACTAGCTAAAAACGTGTCCCCAGCCCGTCCTCTGCCGCCAAAATTTTCCCCACATTTTCTGCCCTAACTCATGTGTCGCACACTGCAGGTCTGCTGACAGAGGTGCAGTGCCAATCCAAGCGTCTCAGGAAGAGTTCCAAGCAAACAAACAAGTCAGAATGCAAGCTAGAGGAGGAAGAGGACAGCGTGGAGGGAAAGGCTGTTTCTTCCACTTGTAGGGTTCTAGGACAGGTAAGGGTTCTCCAAACACAGTGTTTGTCATGCCTGTATAAAGGTGTCAGTGAACAGTCTCTCTGTCTGCAGGTGTCTGCAGGCCTCTCGAGAGAGGAGCAGGCCATAGTGGAGGGGATTGTGGAGGCCCACCGTCGGTACAGGGCACAGGACCCTGCTCATACTTGGGTAGGATTTAGATGGTCATTTCATGCTTACTGCCAGGTGCTGCACTGCTCATCCACATAAGGCTTAGCAGGCCTGTCAGAATCTCAGTTTCTATGTCTCTCAAGGTACTGAAGTCGCCCAGGATAGATAACCTGGAAGCCAAGCTGGAGGACTCCTCCTCCCCAACTTGTCAAAGGCTGCTAGAGTTCTCCTGCAGTCTTCCAGGTGAAGCATGAACCATATCCCCCTCCCACCATACTATGTGCCAGATTTACTAACGGTTGGTATTGAATTGAATTGGATTGAATTGATACCAGCGAAAATCCTCTTTTTGCATTAAAAAAATACAATTAATTTTGTGACTGGCCATTTCTCATCACAAGACGCATCTCTGATGGGCTTTTTACACAAAGACAAACGTATCGACTGCGATGCTGATGCCTGTGAATCGTTCTCAGTCTTGAGCATGCTACCTCTGGGCCGATTTGGACGTGAGAAAGCTGTGTCCCTCTGTTTGCGGTGACTTTTTTTGTGCGTTATCCGCAGCACATTTAGTGACGCAGTAATCATGGCCCCTAAGAAAGTGAGCAGTGATAGCAGCAAACCAAACAGGGATGTAGTGAGAGTAACTGTCGAATTTAAAAAGGAAATTAAAGTGAGACTTGAAGGTGGCGCACGTGTGTCTGCTCTCATTTCAGAGTGTGGGATTGTTATTCATTTCATGTTTATTGCTTTTGTGTGTGTGCTTTTTCATGGGTGTGTTAGTTTTATATTGATCATTAATGCTTTTTATCATTAGGTAGGTAGATAAGTTTAAATAGGCAAACATTTGGGAGTCTGGAATGGATTAAATGCATTCGCATTATTTCTTATGGGGAAATTCGACTTGGACCTTGACCAAATCGTGACTCAACCAGCCTTGCGGAATGATTTTTTTTTTTGTGTTCCAAGGTACCACTGTATTCAAATGAATTATGCCATGTGATTTACTAAAGTTTGTGGTAGGCAATTGTACCGTTATTTAATGTTTTAAGAAAGCGTTTCTTATTTTGCACTGCCTTTGGTAAATTGGGTCAATAATTATTCAAATGAACTGTTTGCGTCTGTGTTCATATATTTCTGCATTTTTAGCAGATCACCCGCAGATCCCATTAATACTTCTTTCATTGCACTCTCATGCTAGTTTGCTCTGCTTAGTAACTCTGGCCAGATGTGTATAGCTTGCATGTTTTTCTGTTTCCCTCCACAAAATGATTTGTTTGGTGCACAAAAAAAAAAAAAAAAAATCAGTGAAAGGTGCGGTGACGATCATTCCAGCTCTGGCCATTTCATGCTGGTCGTTGTGTTTCCTTTGAGCCGCGCAAACCGTTTGCTCTCAGCTGCTTACTTGGTGATATTCCCGCAGGATTTGAACTCCTGGACTACACTGACCAGGTGGCCTTGCTCTGTAGCTCGTCTGTGGAAGTCATGTTCCTGCTCTCCGCCCAGCTCCTCGCCCTGGGAACCACTCCAGGTACTGACTGTACTGCACATGCTCGTTCACAACTGAAAGGCGATCTGTGTTATGAGTAACACTGCTGCTTATGTCTGTTTTATTGTTTCTTTCTCAGAGACCCTGCCCTTACCCCTGTTAGCATTGTACCCCATGGGGAAGGACACCTCACTCTTTCCCTGGCTAAAACCCCCCCACTCCAAGCAGAGTGCCTCCTCAGGTGTGCTGCCCAGCTCAGATATCCAATACCAAGGGGAGAAATGCATATATGTTACAATATTTATGGTGTATCTATAATGCACTATAGAATCCTTCATAATGCGTTATATTTTTTTATGATAAGATTTTAAAAAATCATTACTGCATGTTCTGTTGACAGTCAGAAGCCATTATAATGTTGATTATACTTCATAAGCTCCAACAAAGCTTTCATTTATAATGCACTATAGATACCTTTATAATGCATTACAATGGTCAGTATAAGGATTAATAAAGCATTACAACATGTTCTATTTAAAGTCATAAGGTATTAGTGTTGATTAGAATACTTCATAAGCTCAAATGAAGTTCTCAACTATATTGCACTATAGATATCTTCATGATGTTTTATGGTGGTTGGTATAAGAATTATAGATTCTTTGTATTGCATTATGAAGGTATCTATAATGCATTATACATAATGCACTATAGATGAGTTTAATAATCATTCAAAATGCATAATAAACATGGCCATAATGTGTTATGTCTTTTTATAAATATTTATAGCCATGTTTATAATGCTTTATAAATGCATTAAAATCTGTGTTCATAAATTGTCATAGGCATGGTATTCATGGAAACTGTTACCATATCATTCGCTAAGTAAACCTACCATAGACGGCAGAAGCCAGAGAAAATAGCAAATCATCCACGGGTCCTATATATAAAACTTGATTTTCGCGTACATACATATGGTGAAGGTTGATGAATTGCACATAGCAAAGCCATAAGCCTCATTGTCAAGAGACAATAAAGTAATGAAAAAATAAGTGTGGTGAAAATTATGCTTTTTATACATTTTTATAACACAGACACTGCGATAGCGCGGCGGTGAATGCGATCAGCGAGAATGCTAAAGGCAGATTGTATGAGAGTCCTGCAAGGGAAGCTTGGGTATGGGAAAAGGGAGAGGAGTCATGTACTGGGCGTGACTGGGCTGGCCGATTTCACCACGTTACGACCTGTACTTGCTTGGCGAGCGGTTTGTAACTTATGAACCATTTATTTCTGGAATTTTCCATTTTTTTGTGAACTGTGGTAAACTGTGACTAACTGAAAGTGCAGTTACTGAGACCGTGGATATGGTATCCCACTGTGCATGTGACCTTATTGCCCAAGTTTTTATACCACTGATGAGAGGTTCTGAAATTTGTCCAAAATTATTAAATAATTGCTACAGGTGGTTAAAATCCTGTTCTACTAGGTGCTATTGAAGAGCTGCTGAGACCAGCAATAAACTTCTTCCACAGCATGGTGTCTCTAGGGGTGACAGAGGCAGAGTATGCTCTTCTTACAGCTACTGCACTGTTGTGTTCAGGTGAGCAGCTCCCTCTGCTGGTCACTGTCAACCACAACAACAGCTAACACATCTGTAAGGACATGCTATATTATTTCCATGTGTGCACTGAATTCTCTGTCTTGTTCGCTCTATCCGACACCACAGCGACTTCTTCATCCCTCTTCCTTTCTATTCTTGTGGCCAGACCAAACTTGCCTCCAAGCCCCCACACGAGTAGAGGTCCTGCAGGAGCATATCCTGGAGCTGCTGTCTCGAGTGTGTGAGCTGCCACATGGCCCCCAGGGATCTCTGGACCCTCAGCGGTTTGCACGACTATTGGGGCGACTCACAGAGCTGAGGACACTGCACCACAATCACCTCATCTTGTTGAGGCACCAGCCTTGGGGAGCCTATGTCCAGTGAGGCGAGGCTGGGTGGTGGGATTCAGAAGGAAATAACCATAGGAGAACTAGGTAAAGATAAGGAGATAAAGAGCCTTTATATAAGACATATCTACTTTTATTTTTCTTTAATTTCCTTAATTAGACTGAATTTTTCAGTATTATTTTATACTTCATGCACAATTATTACATAATAAAAATTCAACAAATAAAGTCAACAAAAAAATTAAAACACATTTCACACAGATTATTCGGTATTGAACATTTTGTATATTTATATATAATTGTGATTGTCTATGCTGTATTAAGTGACAATAAACTCCTTTTCCCAAAAAAAATGTGTAAGTAAAATAACTATGGCTTATAGACAACTGAAAGACCCCAGGAATTAAATTACTATTATTAGTTACTATCAAGCTGATATTAACTCCAGCGGACCGTATATACAGCATTCCTACATATTTTTTTTTGTCTTTCCAAATGCATGTGCTCTGTTGTAATTATTGAGTCTTTCTACCTTTCGTCTGAATTTTTATACCATTAGTGCAATAACTCAAATGTATTTCACTAATCTTTTTCAAACTAGATTTTCGCTTCATTTACTTTCAACCTGTGGTATTTTCTAATGTATTGTGTCTTCTCATAATATATCCCCCAAAAACACTTCCCAGCTAGGGAAGGTTATAACGTAAAACTTAGGATGATATCTCACTGACAGAAATGAGCCAGAAAATGATTTATTAGAGAAAAGTGAAACACCCCCAGAAATAAAACAGTGCCACACCAGTATCATGCAATATAGTATTCAGTTTGCAATCTTTTCCATCATGATTAAAATGGGGAAACATGAATCCTTTAATCAAAAATGGGTTATATGCTGGTTCACAATCAATAAAAGAAGTATGGGACAGATCTTTTCTAATTTTGCAGACACATTGTATGGGTGTAGATGTAGAACAGACCAATTGCAAGTTGAAACAATGCTACTTCCTGGTAGCAAAGGGTGTCTGCCCAAGACATTCAACCTTGTGATAACTTAAAAAGTATCTGGTGGATCTTGTTACTACTTCATAAAACATTATTTGGATGGATATCTACCCCTGTTTTCATTTTTAGGCAAATCACACCAAAGTGGAAGCAGCAGTGCTAGGTGGCAGCAAAAGAAGGAATGGTCAACTACACAAGACGCTTGATGTTGTGACACAGTAACTCCACTTTTTCAGGCTTCCCAGGAACATTGTATAGGGCCTATTTAATTTTAAGGCAGATTACACCAAAATTGAAGCATTAGTGGTGGCACATGAAAAGACAGCCCCAGATGCAGATCTGGTGAACCTGATTATATTGAGACAAGTCACAAACTTGGGATTTTTTGTAAGGCGGTGAGTATGTAGGGGGTAGAAACTGTAGAAGTTAGGGGTTTGGTTGAACTAGGATTAGATGGAGATTTGCACATTTGTCAGGTGTCCTTTGGTACTGGAAAATAAATCTGACATTATTAGTCATTTGAAACATTTATTAGCATCATTTAGTCAACAACTTTATTCTGTTACAGTTGGTTTTATTATTTTCACTGGGATACCATATGTCCTTTTGGCCGTCCTTTTCAGCAGCGATCTCAGGGCTAAACTGACCTCCTCTTCTAATGCCAAAGGTTCTTCCATGTATGTGACCTCATTAAATATATATTAGGTGTTGACATCTTTACTGTAGAGGTCTTCTGTAATCGTTCCAACTGATCTTTTTCCCTGAGTCATTTGCTCATCTACGTCTTTCAGCATTCCCACTTGAGGTTGGAACCCTGAAAAATCATGGACTTTCTAATATACCGTCCTTGTTTTTCTAGGTTATTTTCCTTCTTCAAGAACTTTGGAGATATTGTAATATTGATCCTTGTCTTTCCTTTTAGTATCGGGAATACATGATTTAGCACTTTTAAGAGATCTGTAAGACATCTTTCTTGATTTGGCTTCTCTTCCTGTTGCAATTTTTGTCAATCTTTTTAATCTTTTTGGCTCTTCAGTTTTGACCAAGCAGATATATCTTGGATCATTCTTTGAGTTCTATAGGTCTTCTGGTTCCCTGTCAAATAAGTCCAACATTTCAAAATAGTTACTGATGTTTTCCTTCAAGGCAATGGATATATATTTTCCAAATCATTTCTGGGTGGACTTCTTGTTCCTTTTCTGCTTCATTTGGAGCTTGCACAGTAGTTCATGATCTTTTCCATAATCTTCTCCAAACCACGTCTTCACAATTATATGGATTGACCTCCTCCATTATTCAGTACTGAGAATATAATTTATTTAATTTCTGTGAAGACCATATGGTGATGCCTGAACGTAACGGCATCACTTCGGTTACATTAAATCAGGGGTGTCAAACTCCAGTCCTGGGGGGCCGAAACCCTACGCATTTTTGGGTTTCCCCTCATTTAACACACCTGGTTCAACTCCTTGTCCTAAATCCCACACAGCTCTTGAGCTGAATCATTTGTGGTGGAACAGGGAAAGAACTAAGCTACACAGGGCTCCGGCTCTCTAGGACTGGAGTTTGACACCCCTGCACTAAATGTATTCACAGTAAGGATGTTATTGGATTCATGGAGCCTGATTAGTCACTCTCCAACTTCTTTTCTGCTTCCAAGACAGCCCACCTTCTAATTTCTAATTTTGGCATACCAGTCTCCAATAAGATATACCCCATTGAGCACATCTTATTTGCATGCTCTTTCAAATTACAACAAAACTCTCATTAAAATAACATTTAAAAAAACTAGTGACTATATCTTACTAAGTGAATTATTCCTTTTGTGTTGCCTCGCCAAATATGTGACTGAAGGCTTCTTTGAGTATTTATGTGGGGATATAGGCCCTTAAACTCACAGACACCTAAAGAAAAGCAGATGAATTAAGTAACCAAACTCCTGGTCCTAATGTCATAAGAACGAAGCTAGAGCTCCATCCTTGTGTCTAAAAATACATTTGAATGATTTGCTTTCAAGTGATAAGTCTGTTTTTCTGAAATACTTCATATATAAGGATTCATTGCTATTACAGGTGAACTGTTATGGGGTAGAAAAAAGAAATAAGTGACACCTAGGAGAAAGGGGGGGGGCATAACTTAATAATTCAAATATAAAGGTCTGTTTAATGGGGGGGGGGGGGGGGTGACGGGTGAAAGAAGCCAAAATATATTACGGGGAATAAACATTCGCCCCCCCCCCTCAGGTCCAGGTGCCTTCTAATATGTTTATAAAGGCATAGTAATT
>JAODKE010000040.1:3569474-3596304 GCA_026779605.1 Mormyrus hasselquistii | reverse complement strand
CGTATGTATGTGTATGTATATCTGTGTATCTCAAGCAATCTAGGTAAAAACGAATCTCATATTTTCAACTTTCCTACCTGTTGGTCTGCACCTACGTCTATCCTTGACATGGTTTGCAGAGGCAGGCTGCAGGTCCATGAGGAAGCCACGGAGGAGAGGCCGCCAGACTGGGGGTGGCGTGAGTGGGGGGGGTCCTGGCTATCAGAGGGCCCCTTCACCCTATAGCCTAAAACTGTCACCAACCAGAGAGACCCTGACATATGCACAGGCACAGAAAATGGTGGAGGTGGACCTGGATGGCAGACTTCATCGGATCAGCATCTTTGATCCGCTCACTGTCATCACGGAGGATGAAATGACGGCTCAAGACATCTCTGAGTGCAACAGCAACAAGGAAAACAGTGAGCAGCCTCCATTCTCCAGTGAGGCCAAGCCAGGACGACGGGCACCCTTGCCCAAGGGCCGGAAGAGGGATGCCAAGCATAGTACAACCGTGCCAAATCACCACCACCTTGGCTCGCAGCAAGTTCCAGTGGCACCGTCAAATGCTCAAGCCAATTCTTCCCACTGCCCCAGCCCATACAGCCCTCTCCCTGTGCCCACGTTTCGTGTTTTGGACACCGTCTGCCTGTCAGAGGCGCCACCATTGCCCAATGCTTATTACCGCTATATTGAGAAGCCAGTGGAGGAGCTAGATGCACAGGCGGAATATGACATGGATGAGGAGGATTTAGCCTGGCTTGAGATGGTGAATGAGAAGCGGGTCTTGGATGGGCAGACTGTCGTTTCCCCAGACACCTTTGAGCTGCTCATGGACCGGCTGGAGAAGGAGTCCTTCCTAGAGTCTCGGAGCCTGGCGCCAGCTCAGGGCACCATTGATGAGGATGCCTTTTGTTGTGTCTGTCTGGACGACGAGTGTATCAACAGTAATGTTATTTTGTTCTGTGACATCTGCAACCTGGCAGTGCACCAAGAGTGCTATGGCGTGCCCTACATCCCTGAAGGGCCTTGGTTGTGCCGCTGTTGCTTGCAGTCACCGTCTCGGCCAGTGGACTGCGTGCTCTGCCCTAACCGGGGCGGTGCCTTCAAGCAGACCAGCGATGGGCGCTGGGCGCACGTCGTGTGCGCTATCTGGATACCCGAAGTGTGCTTCGCCAACACAGTGTTTCTGGAGCCGGTGGAGGGTGTAGGCAACATTCCTCCAGCACGCTGGAAGCTTACCTGCTATCTGTGCCAGCAGAAGGGCCGTGGGGCCTCCATCCAGTGCCACAAGGCCAACTGTTACACAGCCTTTCATGTCACCTGTGCCCAACGAGCTGGGCTCTTCATGAAGATTGACCCCGTGCGTGAAACCGGTGCCCACGGGACTACATTTACCGTCAAGAAGACAGCCTTCTGTGAGGCGCATACCCCACCGGGTGGTGACAGGCAGGGGGCAACTGGCTCAGATGACGACAACGAGACCGGAGGCAGGCAGGTGGGAGGCAGGGGCAAACGGGCCCGCAGCTCCTATACACAGACCTGTGCTGCACCACAACGGCATCGGGGTAAGAAGGCAACCAAACTGCCAAAGAAGAAGGCAAAGAAGGGCCTGGAGATGCCTTCTCGCCGAGCCTCCACGCCACTGATCACGGTGCCACAAATCCCCTCCCACAGGTCAGATCCAGCGCAATTTAAAAAGTTTTAAGGATTATTTTTCAGCAGTTCATGTAGCAGATTTTAATTATTAAATTTTAAGTAAAATATATTATTAATATAATGTATATTGGGTCAAATTTATAGAAATGTGTGATTGATGTTTCCTGTAACTAATAAATATTGAATTTTAGTTCTGTGATTTCACTGTTAATCATATGATACCTAGTTGGGCAATCTAGGCTAAGGGAATGGATATGGATGGTAGGAAAGAAAATCCCAGATGTCTTGCTCAGTGTGGATTTATTTTGACTCTTACACCCTAAAATAATTGACCTTAACACCCTGTAGTTCAATATTAATTTGGGAAAGAAATCAAGTATAGAAGCAACAATTAAATGTGAACACTTTCCAAAAGATTCTTATACTGGTAGAAATTGCAACAAACCTTTTGAATCCCTTTGATTTGTATGTGATGGAACTTCTTGTACTGCAGGTTGAACAAAATTTGCAAAGGGGTCCTCATTCAACGGAAGAACCAATTTATGCAGAGGCTTCACAACTATTGGTTGTTAAAGCGCCAGTCACGCAATGGTGTGCCTCTGATTCGTCGGTTGCATTCTCATCTACAGGCCCAAAAGAATGTGGAGCAGGTTAGGTTTCTGGTGGGTCGGGGTTTGAAGTCCAATGATTTTGCTTAGAACTTGTGATGAGGAATAAAATTGTTACAAATATTTCTTGTTTTCATAATTAGTACAAATGTCACAATCGCTTACTTTGGTTTCAGGCGTTAAACTTTTTCATGTATATGCTTGTGTCTCCAGGCGGAGCCAGATGAAAAGCTGAGTGCTGTGAGGGAGGAGCTGAAGTACTGGCAAAAGCTGCGGCATGACCTGGAGAGGGCCAGGCTCCTGGTGGAGCTTATCCGAAAAAGGGAGAAGTTGAAGAGGGAACAGGTATGGAAGTTGAAAGGGTTAGTGACAGAAGTGGAAAGTCCAGAAAGTACAAATCCAGACCAAGATTTTGTTTCAACCGAACAGTTGAGTATAAAGAGTCGCATTCACAGAGTACTCAACCGTTTGGCTGAAACAAAATCTTGGTCTAGATTTGTACTTTCTGGACCTGGACCTGAATTTTCCACCTCAGGTCACTGGGGTTGTAGAGAGGCTGGGACCACAGCTGATTGTGTTGCAGCTGCAGCTAAAAAGATTCTCTTTGGTTTCTGTTGGGTAAGGTGTTCATTTGATATTTTGGAGAAGGAGAGGTTGATTTGGCCCCTTCCTCTTTGGTGTTTTTGGTGGTGATGCGTATGTCATCAGTGTTTGTTCTTGCCTCTTTCTCCAGGTGAAGGTGCACCAGGCATCTTTGGAGTTACAGCTAACCCCTGCACTGGTGTTGTTCCGATCCACCCTGAACCAGCTACAGGAGAAGGATGTAGCACAGATCTTTGCACAGCCGGTTAACCTCAAAGAGGTCAGTGTTGATGTCTGTTCATTTGTGTCTCATTTGATTCCTACCTAGTACCAATCAGGATTTCCTTTTGTTTCCAGAACTTCCTGAATTCTTCGGGGCTTTAATTGAAATAGGTGCTACAAAAACTTTTGGATTTTGGTCCTTTTCATAGCATTGTTATGCAGATTTTTCTACATTGAGTTACCATCTCGGTACTGTGTGCAACTAGAGTAAATTTAACTTGCTGTTCTTGGAGCTACCTTGATGTAATATGAGCTTTGTGCCTTGCGTTATCCAGCTTGGAGTATCCATTTGGAAAGGATAGACTGGTTGTGAAGGGATGTACCTGGTCACCGTCAGTGCTGGGGTATTTTGTGGCATTCAAATGTTGCTCATTGGCAATTAATATCTACCCAGGAAACATTCCCCATCCATTTGCACCTTCCCCACCAATCTGTGTTTTTCACGCCAGTCAGGACGAATCCACGGATTCACCCCGTTTACACTAAACTCTAATGTTGCTCAATATATTGGTATTTAAAACGTATGGTTCTATTAATTGGCAAATTTTGGTATTTGGTGAAAATGTGCTGTACATCTCTGTTGCACACATCAATAAACTTGGCCTCTTTCAGAAGGTAGCGCATAGTGGATGTGCTGAATCTGAGCTTTGGGGAAAGACACAGTCACGCTCATTTCACATGTTTATTATGTGGAAAAGCTGACAGCCCCAGTATGTAAACACTGCTACAAGGGAGCAATACGTCCAGCCTGGCGAAGCAGTGGCTTCCCTGACAATTCATCGAGTAATTGTGTATATTCAGTGTAATATAGTATAATGAATGCATGGCAATTGACGCAAGGTAGGAACCATGTTAAAACAGAATGAACATGCAAATTCCATACACAAAGTGTGTGGCAGCAGCTCTACCCACTATACTGCCCCCAGTACTAGGCTTGCACAATGTGCAATGTTAATATTGGCATGGCATTTCTTGCTAATGCAACTGTCACATTGCACAGAAGGTGATAGTCTGCTGGGTTCACTTTAAACCATCAGTAAGTTGCGTTTTTGGTCAGTCATAGGAAACAAAATTTAGCAAGGTCTGCAATTGTAATAATGGTTCGTCTTTTCAACATTACGTGGTATATGGGGGAAAAATGTCAGTGTAAAGTTTTACCGCTTTTGCGTCAGCTCTCAATGCACTCTGAGACAATTATAATTGTTCTCCTCCTTGCTGTTTGATTCACTCATAGAATGTTCGTGACAAATTAAACAAAATGAGTGAAGGGGAGGATAAAAGTAACCAAGAATCAGTCAAAAAAAGATGTTTTGTATTCCACGGAGGTGATATTAAGCAAAAGCACGTAATTTGTCAGAACTGTTTTGTGTCTGTTGGCACAACTAAGGGCAATACCACTAATTTATTTGACAGACTTTGTTGGTTGATTTAACTATATAGGCAAATGGAACTTATTTTAAATTCTGAAATATCTTTAAATATCATGATGTGAACCATCCAATATCATTTAGCCCTACTCAAAGACACAAAACACTCTCACAGAAATATTATATAGGTATGTACCATATCATATAGTTATATAAATATTTTATGGTTACTCTGGTAAAGTAGATTTATCCACACCCCCCAACTGGTGAGGATATCTAGCTGAGCTTTGTTTTAGCAGCGGTTATTCTGACATAAAGGAAATTAAGCAGAACTATAGGTCAAAGGCTAGGCTACTCCGAGAAGCGAAATGATGTGTATCTATGGCTAACCTCGCATTATTGGGTGAGTCTGTCGAACCTGAATGTCTTTCACATGTATTTGCATTGCCTTTGTGCTGTGGTGATATTTAAGTTCTGTTTTGCTATGTAGACGACTGCATTTTTATTCACTTTTAATGTGAAGTGGTTCCACGAGTGGTGTTTTCACTATTTATTTGGACCCTCATTCACTGCGCTTATCTTCCTTCTGCCATATCACTGAGTTATCTAGAAGGAAAATTATAATCGAGGTGAATTGAGTAATTGTGGCTGCTCTAATGTTTATGTATCACGTTTAAGGATCGTCAGGTGTGCAAGTAAACAGATACAAGTGTGTTTGTAGGATGTGATTCAGTGGTTTTTACATTTCAAGATCTTTAGGTGTGCATGATAAGATATATGGCTGATGACAGGGTGTGGTTTATGTTTCGTGTTTCCATTTAAAGTTATGCTTAGCTTCTAGGTCAGCTGATTCATATCCCTTTCCGTGGTTGGTTTATTCATAAAAGGCCTGTGTTATTTCAAAACAATATAATATTTCGATACGAATGTTTTGTAGTATTGACCTCCCAGTTACCTGGGCGCTACTATGGGTGGCTGCCCTTGGTGGACAACTCATTCTACAAAGAGCAGACTGAGGGAGGCGTAAAAACAGTTTCCCCACAGGGACAATAAAGGATTCTATTATTATTATTTGTAGTGGTAGTAGTGGTAGTGGTAGTAGTAGTATTTGGTATTGATGCTGAGGTACCAAAGCTGGTTTCGTTATCAGCATCCAAATATTGGTGTTGATCCAACTGCACTAAACTCTGACCCCGCCATCCAAATGCTGCAACAGAAATCAAACATTGTTCCACTTTTCACTTGTCCATTTTGGTTGCCTTTTCCCCCTCTTCTTTCATGGAAAGAGCAAAGCCCATTGTGGTCTTCTGCTGCTGTAACCCATTGCCTTAAGTAGTGCTTTCAGAAATGCTTCTCTGCAGACTTGTTTTGTGCTGTTGTTTTTGGGCTGGGCGATTATCCTATCGATATTGCATTGCGCATGTGCAATAATCACCAGGGCTTCAGATGACAAGCGAAACATTTGGCTGGGCACCAGCTTTTCGGTGCTATATGGACATTTATTTCCACTCACAATTTGTTATGCAGATTAGTAGTACAGGTGAAATATTAAAGAGTAGGGCTGAACAATTTATCGATTTCAAATCGAAATCGCGATTTGAAAGAACGCGATTAGCAAATTGCAAAGGCTGAGATTTATGACATACATTATTCAGCACATCGGACCCAGGGATTAAAACTGTTGTAAGAATAGTTTTCCAAACTCATACCGTGTTCCCTATGTGACAGTCGCTCTCACCAATCACAAGCGCCGTGCTCCTTATGTGACAGTCATGCTCACCAATCCGAAGTGGCCCGAGGCGACGGGGTATACGCCCACAAACAGTAAACACGTGAAACCCGAAGAAAATGCCGCATTTGTGGTGTGGAAAAAATATTGATTCCGCTACTGAGCTATAAGTGAATTGCCTTCCTATTTCATGGTCCGAGATTGTTTCAGAAAGGTCCTATCATCAATAGAACTGACTTTTAAACACCACCTGCAATATACTTCAGCGTATCATGCCTTTGGTTTTTAATAGGCAATAGTATTAGTATACCGCTAACCTATCAAAACAACAATGAGACAGTCAGTAATTCTCACATTAGCGGAGTCGTGACCTTCAAAAAAGCCGTAAAACCCAAATACAGTCGTGTTTACAGTATGTCAAATGTTTTTGTGCTTATTAAATTTAAGTGTTTCCAAAGATTAATCCCACAACAGTAATAAAATAAGTCTCGCTTAAACATAAATACTAAAAGAATAGATCGCTTTAATCGCTATTACATTTGGGTATGGGCACGCGGTCTTATTTAGAAAACGTACAAAGAGACGCATAATGTTTAATCATTCGTTTTGTATTTGTCCAGAATGGAAGTTCAGAATGGAATATAGAATGGTTAACCAGAATGGTTAGTGGTAACAAGAAATTTAAGGTCGGTAAACTATATGCACAGCAGTAAAAACGGTGGGTAACTATTCATATCCTTAACGTTAGTGATCTCAAAAAAGGTGAGTAAACGCTGTTTTGTAAATTTAAATGTGCATTTACCCTCCACTACACCACTGAAATGAAGGATTTGCGTTAATTAATCTGCATAAAATGATCCATAAACTCCACAGCGTCACATAATAAATCAGTGTCTCGCCGACCTAATTTCAGCTAATTACCGTCAAATACTACCGTTTCTGGAAAAATCAAAACAAGACTCTGCTGTGTCTGCCTCCACCACTTTTTAAACGTTTTTTTCCAATTCTTCCAGAATTCATCACGTAAGCTACTTAAGGCATGTCATTGGTTCCTGTCTCCTTTTTCTATTATGGCGGTTGGCATCCAGCTTAATGGTGCTTTACTGCCACCGTGGCTTTGGTTAGCTTACTGCTCCGAAATTAGGGGGTAGCCACTGTAGTTATGTGTATAATAATGTAGACCCAACTAATCGATTATTAAATGAGTTGCCAACTGCTTTAATAGTCGATTTTAATCGATTTTATCGATTAGTTGTTGCAGCCCTATATTTATGTTTAATAATCGTTTATCAATATACTGCAAAAAGTACCGCCATGCCGCCGACGTCTTTTTACCTTGTTTATCTGCAAGATCTCTTTTGAAAGATGCCGTGGCTGCTGCTCTTTTTGACTTCAGGGCGTTTTGCACCGATGTATATCAAACCATAGTACAGTAAGCCCTTGTGCATTTGTGTTTTGTGATTCGTGAATTCACAGATTCAAACTCAATTTCATTGGAACCAAACTTACTTGCATCTGTGATTTTTTTTTTTTTTTTTTTTTTTTTTTTTTTTTGCAGGATTGCGAAATCCTCAAAAATCCTACAGAAGTTTTTTTTTTTTTTTTTTTTTTTAATTTTCATAGTAATTTATAGGTTTTCATACTTTTAAGTGTAAAATTGAGTTTCTAAGTCTTAAAAATTTAGTTAATGAAGATTCTACTGTGTTTTTGGAGAACGTTCAAGACATACAATATAAATCAGTTTAAAAAATGTCTTTATGGAAACATTCCTTTTTATGTACGTACTTCACAAAGTTTATTCCCTTTGGAACTGTCATGACCTACGTGTCCGATCCTCCCGTGTGCCATGTTCCCTCATCTACCTCGTGTGGAATCTCAGTGTGATCAGCTTTTTCGAGTTGCTGTCATTAGTCCTGTGTATTTAAGTCTGTGTTTAAGTATATTTCCTGAGTCCGGTCATTAACGCCATTTTCGGTTTGCTGCCTGTTTTGTTGTCCTGCTTGTCTTTACCTTTTGTTTAAACCCCGTGTTCCCCAATTCCTTGCGTCCCGTCCCTGCTTTCCTGGTCCGCGCCCCGGCAATATGTGACAGGAACGCTAATGGTTACATAAATATTAGAAAATAGTTAATTTACTGTTTTGTAATAGTAAGTACACGTTAACGTAAATTCAACGCACAAAAATGATACATTTCTTGAAAGGTGCTAATGTTTATGTGCATAGCAGATGTGTCCTAGGTTTCCCTCTCGATGCATTAACTATTAACATTGAAAGGGTTTGTTTACTCATTTACCTATTTTACCTTACTGCGAATGTTTTGGGAGCATATTTATGGTTTAAACTGTAGAAATAAGCACACATTACCATTTTTAATAACTCTACCAAACATCCACGAATCCTTCTCATTCGGGACGGGTTCTGGAATGTAACCTCATGGATATGCGAGGTCTTACTTTATACCAGAACAGTATTTTGTGGTGTGCTCCCCTAATCATATTTATACAGATTACTAACTTTTGGGTATCACAAAACGCACCTCATTAATATGTAAGCCATGCTACTAATAAATCAATGTCCGTATAGCACCGAAAACCTGGCGTCTGGTCAAATGCTTCGTCTGTCATCTGAAGCCCTGCTGATCATCGCACATGCGCTGATATCTCCCAGCCCTTAGCTGTTTTTTTACTGTACACTTGTAGTCATCCTGTTTGCTTTTACTGTCTTTTGCTCTTTTTTAGCAAAGTATTTTTGCCTTCAGAATAACCACTTTCTGGAAGTTTAGGGTTGTATATGTCTGTCTCGTACGAAACGATATTCAACTAAATAAATGATTTCCAATATGATAACATTTAACTGTATTGTTTCTGTATGTTTCAATATACCTTTTATACAGTAATGTTGGATATGATTCAGTTAGGCTTGGATTGAATACGGATTAGATCAGCTGAAGTGT
This sequence comes from Mormyrus hasselquistii, assembly GCA_026779605.1. Taxonomy (NCBI): domain Eukaryota; kingdom Metazoa; phylum Chordata; class Actinopteri; order Osteoglossiformes; family Mormyridae; genus Mormyrus; species Mormyrus hasselquistii. The sequence continues at coordinate 3,587,146 of JAODKE010000040.1, read as the reverse complement.
CCTACTTTAAGTAAAAACACATAAGACGCTGTTTATTGTTCTCCTCAGACAAGGAATGCAGGCGGATCCGCCGCTGCCAATGGCACTGCTGAAGATGCTCATCTCGTTAGCACATCAAGTAAAAAAAAAAAAAAAAAAAAATCTGATGGATTTTCTTCGGGCTTTGCCATACGATAAGAAAATGAACAACTTCGATAAACTGTCGACAGACCATTGCTTGATAGCACGCGTTAGCCTATCTCATCACAGAAATGAATGCAAAACCTAGTGACAAACCGTACTGTCAGTTTTCTGTCAAGACATAAGTTTTTTTTTGTTGTATGATTTATTTCGTTAATTAGTTTTCAGTTTGCAGTCCATGCAGTTTGTTACTTTTCATACCCAGAACCTGTTTAAGGTTCTAATGGGAATTTAAGCCAAATGCACCATTCAAGTAAAGAATTAATGACTTGAAATATAATTATCAATATCAAGTGATATAGAAAAAAGACTGTGATTTTTCCCATATTGCTGAGCGCTACTTTGCGGGCACATTGTATGAGTGATGATCTGGAACGGTTCTAATTTTGAGACATATTGCACTGAAGCAACACCTCATAGCGGCAGCACAGGGCAGGGTGACTGTAGAAGATACTTGACCTTGAAAACCTGATAAGTATTTGATGGATCTTACTACCTTTTCACAAAAACATCATATGGATTAAGATCTCCACAGATATAGATGTGGTGAACCTAACTACATTGAGACAAGTCATACAAAGTTTAGCTTTTAATGGCGATTTATGTTTTGGAGTGGTAGGGACAGTGTTGAAGTTGCAGGATGTGGGAGGAGTTGGGATTAAATGGGGGGGGAGGGGTGATAGGGCCATCTGGGGAATACGTTGCAATTCCCACAGTCTCTAGTTTTACTGCATAAATCATTTTAGACCATAGGAACCTGAGACTGATCATACAGTTACTATATAGTGATAGAGCTGACTTGGAATGTGTACTGCTACACTTCATCTGAGTATTTAGCTAGTGAATTAAGTGCTATGTCATAGTGCCTGATAAAGGTCTGGTGGAAGACCTCCATCTCTCTTCTGCTTTGAAAACATCCTCACCCCCCCCTGCAGGTACCAGACTATCTAGAGTTTATATCCCAGCCCATGGACTTCTCCACCATGCGCGCCAAGCTGGAAGCCCACGCTTACCGCACGCTTACGGAGCTGGAGGGTGACTTCAACCTCATGGTAGCCAACTGCCTGCGGTACAATGCCAAGGACACGGTGTTCCATCGTGCGGCGGTGCGCCTGCGTGACCTCGGAGGCGCCGTTCTGCGGCACGCTCACCGGCAGGCCCACAGCACGGGACTGGACCCCGACACTGGCATGCACCTCCCTGATCCCCCCCACCGGCATGATTATTACCGCTGCTCCTGGGAGGACGGTAAGTTTGTGGGCTGGGTTCGTACCAAGTGTATGTGTCAGATCATCACCAGTGATCAGCTTTTTTTTTATTATTATTAAAAGCAGGTTTCAAATAAAGGGAAACTCTAAAGTGCAGTGATTTAGTTCATTTTGATGTTGGATACTATATTCTAGGGCTGCCATTAACTATTGTTCTATCAATTAGTCTGTTGACTATATTACAGATTGGTTGATTAATTTAACGATTAATTTTCCTCCAGGAAATGAAATGGGTTAAGTTAATTTTATTGTATCAAGAACCAACTGTATATTATTGAAGGGCTTTAGATGATGGATGCTGGCTTTTCAGCACTGTACAGACATTTTCACCCACGATTCAATCAGCAAATTAATAGTATGCCTAAAATTTTAATGAGGTGTGCATTGTGATACCCAAAAGTTAGTAATCTGTATAAATTCTGCGTATTCTTATGCTTATTAATTTTGGTTGATGGCGCACGCTGCATGACTGTTTTGGTAAATCGTCTAAGCAATAAGCACTGAAGTCAAGAAAGGGACCGACTGAATCTGTTAAAAGAGGAGATGCTGCGTATAATCACAAGGTCACCAGTTCAAACGTGTGCGGCTCCTTGAGCGAGGCCCTTAACCCGCAGCTCCCTGGGTACTGCCGTGGGTGGCTGCCCTTCGCACACAGCTTGCTCACAAAGAGCAAGACGATGGCGGTGTGGCACTGCTTTAAAGTCTGACACTTTTTTTTGTAAATATAGTTTTTAATTTTTATTTCAGTTCACAAATTATTTTTTTTATCTAGTGTGCGTTTTAGTTTCATTTTTAGTTTGTGATAACACCTGGTTCCAACAAGCTCAATGCGCATGAACACACGCCGGCACTGTCGGTCCACGTAGAATAAGCCCAGATTTTAGCCTAAACATTTTCTCAAACACTTACTTGGTGAAGATTCTAAGGTAGCAGGCAGACAACTTTATGGCTTTAATAATGAGCGTGTTTACCAGGTACAAGATCACAAGATATTAAAAAGCTCTCAATTCTAATTCCATATAATAAACATGAATAGACAGCACTTAGGATGGTTTTCCCTACTCTGGCGGTCCATCATTTAGAGTAGCGTCTGTGTATTTTCCCTTCAGACTCTCGTTCATAGCGCTAGTCCCATCGAACTTTGCACAGTGTAAAACCACCATTATTTTGTGATAACTACTCCCATAATTACATACTGATATTAAAGGAAAACATTTGTTATGAGTTGCAGCATTTTAGAAATTATAATGGTAATTTCATTATTACAATAAAAAAAAAACATGCGTCGATTTAAAATTTTGATGTCGACGCATTTATTTTACGTTAACTAATCGCAGCAGCTGTAATATATTCCTTAATGTCGGGTAGCATTTAATGGTTTTTGATTATGTGCCATTTAGCTTGAACAGTACTGTAAGAAAGGAGCTCCGGGTGAGTATGACCTGAACTCTGTGACTTATGGCATTTTCCCACTGCCACAAAGAACCAAGCCATAATTGAGCCACACTGCGAACTGGTGGTTTTCCCATTTTAAATTATCCGAGCTGTACCCAGGCTGACACAGCCGTGCTAAGCAGGGCCTAAAACGTGACCCAAACGAGCTGGCTGCATCGCCATCATCTGATTGGTCGAAATGTAGGGAGATAATGGTGATCTGCATTGATATGCATGGATTATCTGACGGAAAAGGGGGATATTCTGCATTATTCATTATTGGTGGTATCGTACGCAATGTATTGATGCATTCCTGATGAGTCGGACCTTGAAAATATCCAACCTTCTGCATTAAAAATGACTAAATTAAAACAGCTGTGCAGAATGGTTTTGTAACTCAAATTTACACAAGTTAATGCCAATTCTGCTAGCGTTTGATGCTGTCATAAGACTGCTTTTCTCACAGGCTTGAGGGTGGAAATTAGCATACAGTAAATCATGGTGTGAACAGTAAACAAGCATTTCTTCAGTTTTCTGTCACTGTTGCTCTCTGAACTCGTTAACCCCTTTACCAAGCCCACCTTTCTACACTGAAAAGTCAAAGCTAGCTGGAACCACGCTGTAACGTGCCTCCCTTCATAGCAAGGGTCGGGTACGGCCTGGTTCCTGTATGCCAGTGGAAAAGCGCCATTAGACCTGGCCAGGATAGGGCAGGATGTTTTGTCTTCTCGGAATGAATATGGTCTTGGCAGTGGAGTATCACAAGAAATATATTTTAACCCCCTTGATTCAATTATAGAAAGCTGGGATGTGCTTCCCAGCCGCTTTCTGCTTTGTGGTCGTTATGGAACGAGGATGGTTACCATATTTTAAATTATTGTAAATGTGCTTAATTCCCCAGCAAAGTGCATTGTGTGCATGGAAACTGACAGTTTCTCAGTAGGCTAAAATTTCTGACTTTGTTCAATTTAAGTGTACTTCTGCCAGCAAACACTAGTTGTCCATTTTCTCCTTTTATTGCTTGTGTAAAATGACTTGTATGAGGCTGTTAAACTGGTATGCCTTCCTGTCCCCATATACACAGTGGACACACTCTTGGTGCCAGAGAACCGCCTGCACATGTCCCTGGATGACCAGCTGAAGGAGCTTCTGGACAAGCTGGACATGGTCATGTCCATGGGCCCCAGTGGGGCTCGTACGCGGCGTATCCGCCTGCTGCGGCGGGAAATAAACAGCGTGCGCTACAAGCATGACCAGCAGCGCCACCTACTGCAGCACAATGGTAGTGTCAGAGAGGAGAAGGAGGAAGAGGAGGAAGATGAAAATTGCATGGATGACGACAATAATGTGCGTGTGGCATCGTTGTCTTCCAGCCCTGACAAAGGTGAGCAGAGATATTGCACACAAACCTGGATGGCTGTTCCAGATACTCTATTAAATGCTGCCAGTACCGTTATAGGTGTCATTTAGACAGATGAAAGTACATACAGTCAGTTCTCTGGTGACACTGGAAATTAAACTCTTAACCAGTCAAGCTATGCTCCTGCTCTTTAGGCAACAAAGTAAGAGTCCAACATGCTTTGTGGCTTCATAACTAAATTATGAGGATATGGAGCTTCTGTTCAATAAAGCCAGACCTTATGCTGAAATACATGTGCTAAGTCTATGGTGTTTTTCTCTTCTCTCTTTAATGAAGTGGAAGTCTGCAATTAACCTCTCTTTGTGCATCTAGATGAGATGAAACTCGTACTTCCTCCAATGCTGGAGCCTACAGGTGCCGCCCTCCCCCCCCAGCTTGGGGAGGCCCCCCAGGACCCACCCACATTACAGCCGGTAGCCGCCGATTCCAGGCCCAATGGGCGTCCTCACAAGCACCTGAAATCGGCCGCTGATGCCGAACGTGGAGCCAAGTCTGAGGAGGAGGGGCGTGTGGCCTGCCTGTGCAGCGAGGGGGGGGCTGGCAGTGGGCGCTCGGCCCCTCCCCCTCCCGCTGTCGGCGTGGGCCGTCGCACCTCTGTTCTTTTCAAGAAAGCAAAGATCGGAGCCAAAGCTCCACGGTACGGGGATAGCCCTCTGCAGAATGGGGGGGGCCAGGGGGTTCCCGGGACTACTCCAGACCCCAGCCTGCTCATGCCTGCTGGCGCACCACCTAGGACCACGCCCCCGCCCTTGCCAGCCGTACTGAGGCGGTCTGCCTCTGATTCTGACTCTGATGGGGATAAGTCGCCTCCGCCAGCCCAAGAGAGAGGTGAGAGACTCCCACTGCTGATAACTAATGACAACAACCAACCATCCATGTTTTATTCGTCCTCTAACTGCTTATTATCATCAGTGTTGTGGAGGGATCTGGAAATCTTAGGCTGGGTTGACCCATAGGTGGGATGCCAGTCCATCTCAGGACACATGTGTGCACACACACACACACACACGCGCGCACGCACACACACATGCAAGTGACAACTCAGAAATACAAATTGACTGTGGGAGGAACTGGGAGTTACTGACGGAAACTGAGCTTATTGTAAGTTGCCTTGACCAAACTTTTTATAGTTTTGGATTTTTATACTATATTTCACACTGTATTATGCAGCCAAGCTTCATTTGAGTCCTTATGCACCTTCCTGATTTTCAGTCCTCCTCATGCAGTACGTTTTTGTTGCTGCACCATCATCACACTGTTTATCTAAGCAAAGGCTTTACGTCGAGGTTCCCAGTTCTGGTCCTGCAGGGCCAGAATCCAACATAAGTTAGAGATTTCCTTGCTCAGACACACCTACTAAACCTGGTAATGAGCCGATTAAGATGTTTGCGCAGGAAAATCCGCGAGCTGTGCTGGTTTCTGTCCCCCCGGGACCAGAATGGGGTTACCCTGCATTATGGGTACTAGATGGGCTGAGAGTAGGATAAAGAAAAAAATGTAAAATGGCTGCAGCTGGAATAGTAACCGAACAAGTGCTCTAGACGTGAAAGCGAAGAAGTAAAAGCATTTAACGGTTTCTAAACGTATCACATAACCAGTGTGTGTTCATTCGCGCAGGTCTGACCAATGGCTTTGCCAAGCACAGAGATAGCGGCTCGGAGTCTGACTGCAGTGCCTCCCCTCTCCTCCATAATGAAATGTGAGACTTTCCTCTCTCCAAACCGCAAGAAAGTGTTTTGCCGCAATGCTTTATAGCTGTTGTCTCAGTGAACCACCATTGGTGTTAGTTTTTTGAGGCGTCACAATATGTGGAATTGGGCTGATTTTTTTTTTTCTCTCCCCCCCCCTCAAAAATTTGGTGTACTTATTAAAGGCATTTTGAAAGTGGTCTATCAAAGCATTGACCTAACCCAGATTTGAACCCATTTCATCGCAGAGCTCCTCCTCTGAAACGCAGTCGTGGAAAACCGGCACTTTCCAAAGTCCCGTTTCTGGATGGTGTGAATGGCGATTCAGATTACACTGGGACAGGTCAGTGTGCAAGTATATGTCACATCATCATCATCATCATCATCATCATTTACGAGTTTAGCATCCAAATAAAAAAAAATATATCAACTTATGATGGAGCTGTCCATTGTAGTGAGTATGTTAGAAACAACTGGAAATGGTGAATTGCTAAAGGTGAATATCCATAGACTCGTGTCATTGACTTATTGCCAGTCTTTTCATATATGATTAAAATTAAGCATGTTTAATTGTCACTCATCAAATTCTGCTCAGTATTAAGGTTTAGGTCATATCTGATTTTTTTTTTGTGGTGTCAAATATTCTATCTTGTATTGCAGATATCAATTTATAACTTTATCAAAACAAAATGATTATCTAGTCAGACTTCTCTTCTAGCAATTTCAAATTGTTGTCAGTTTGGTTCTTTGTGTTACAAAATTTGTTAAAATTTTTCTTATGGACACTTATCCAAATGTGGTTGATCTCTAGCTAGTATCTCCAAATTTGAATTCCCAAGCAGCTTCTGTTTACTGGTCCAACTGGACTTAGTAGAAACCTGCTTTAGGGGTTAATTTGAGAGAAAATAGCAGAGCCCAACCTTTCTTAACTAGGGACCGCTAAATGTAACTTGGCTAGGTTTAAAGTCCTGGTCCTGTGTCGTTTAAATAATTTGCTGGAAGTGTGAAGAATTTAACTGCAGTGTTTTGAATTTATTTTATTATTTCTTGTCGACTGTTGGCTATAAAAATATCAGGCATAAAATCATATTAAGTTTGTTAAAATAAATACATCCAAAGTTAACAAAAGCAAAGGGCTGTCAATACCTCTGCCCCTGGGTATGGAGTATCGTATCTGCCTAGGCTTTAAGCCTAGCAGAATCCATCTCTTCTTCCTCCTTGGGAGAACCCTCCCACGCTGGGTCGGGGAGTATGGAGAGCTAATCGGTACCCTCTGCATCTGCAGGCAGGAGTATCCTGATGCCCTTTGAGAATGGAATGGAACTGGAGCCTCTAGACCTTGTGTGGGCAAAATGTCGAGGTTACCCCTCATACCCCGCTCTGGTGAGCTTTCACTGTTCTGTTCATATAGTGCAGTTCATATACGGAACTACATACACATACTGATTTCATATCTTCCATGAAACGTCATACTTTTATTCATGAAATAAGTTTGAAAATATAGTCAAGACATAAGTCATTAGAAATAATGATTTACTGCTTCAGGCTTTGCTTTCATTAAAGAACCCTGCATCTGCAGCAGTCACGGCCTTGCAGACCTTCAGCATTCTAGCTGTCAAGTTGTTTAGGTAATCTGCAGGAATGTCACTCCATGCGTCCTGAAGCACCTCTGTGATCCTTTGATTTGTCTTTCCATCCATACTCCATACTCCTGTGTTCTTTTCTGTATTTTAATCCTTTTCGTCAGATACGGCTTTTTCTTTGGAATTCAAACTAGAGGGCAGCATCCCTGAGTGGTCTCTCTACTGCTGAAGGCGAGATTGGTGTTTTTCAGTGCCTGTTTGTTAAAGTTGTCATCTGAAGACCGCAGCAGCATCATTTCTCAAAACTCTAGGCTATATTTCTGATGTTTGTTTTTTTTTTTTTATTTTAAATTGAGATAAAGCGTGATATCTCAAAATTCAGAATGATGTGCCCATGCTTCTATATAACGTATACATCTTATTTGCATCATGACCTCAGTAATACACATTATAGGTTCTGTATATCCATCCCACTCCGAAGCTGTGAATGTGTAAAACTTAATCGGTGGTGGGTCAGTGAACAGGAACATGTGACATGAGAACTGTCTGAGGACATTATCAGAGAGAGATTTTACCAAACTGTGGGGAGGAACAAAAATGTAGGCCCGTGAATTGGTTTCAGCACAAAGGAAACATGGAAGAAAACTCAACGTGCTCCTGGCTGTGCTACAGTGGGGTTCAGGCTCTGTGTTGGGATTGGGGAAAATCATACACTACGTTTACATGCACACTAAGAACATTTAATTATTGTATTAGTTAGACTAAACCCGGACTCCACAGTGCGCATGCTGCACGGTCCCGTTACCTCCCCGGTCAGCATAGCAGCTGTAAGGCTGTCCGATTCCCTGCCAAAAAAAAAGGGCGCTTTTCCACCGCACCAGGTACCGTACTTTTGGTACTTCAAGAAGGTAAGAAAAGTATGGTACTTCAAGGTGTTGGTTTATTGGATCCCAGCGCTGAATGACATCACAACACGAGCCAGGGTATTTTGTATTGAATTCGAAAAATAGCTGTAGTAGGACTGGATGACGGGCAATATTATACCAACCTCGCCTAGTTATGCACATGCAATTCTTATATCGTTAGTCAGATAGATTAAGATCAGGCTTTTTTTTTTTTTTTACCTACAATTTAATGTGGATATTATACCTGCGGGAGTTTTTAAGTCTCACAAAAACATTTTTACTCTCACAGGAAAAAAAAAAACCTAGCAAGTTTTGCTATTTTAATTTCATCATCCAGATTATCTACGCGTAGTATATATTTAAAACTCAGTTTAAAGTTTACATCTGCTCCTTTTGCATAAGCGCTGCATGTGTTCTCAGAGACAATCATATCATAATCATTTACATCCTCGCTGTTCAAATCACTCCTAGCGAAGAAATTTGTGGAACTTTTTTTTGCTTCATAAATTCCCTAATATTTATTACAACAAAATCACATTGAAGTAATTGAAAAAATTCCAATTTGATGCTGTCCATAGTATATTATGCAAAATACTTTACTTTTTGTTATGCTGTCCTGAGCTTGTATCTGTGATATCCTGACCTTCTGACCAGACCGCAATTAAAGCTCATGTTACTTCATTTGTTCATCCATTATTATTAATTTTAATAAATTTTTTATGTCCGTGATGTAAGTCGAACGGAAAAAGTCCAATACTAACGTGCTGAGAGGAGCCATATCTCCACCTGTTGTAACGGAGTCTCTCATACTTCGGTCAATAAATTGATTCCTTTCCCGTGCACGTATACTGGAACAAGGACAGCATAGTACAACCATAGCTCGACTTAGCTGTGCATGTAAACGTCCTAATAGATTAAATGAATGGCTCATCACCTGATTGCGTGTTTTCTTCCTTGCCATTCCTATTTTCCCCCATCAGATCATCGACCCAGACATGCCCCAGGAGGGTTTGCTACACAATGGCGTGCCAATTCCCGTGCCTCCCCTGGATGTCCTGAAGCTGGGTGATCAGAGGCAGGAGGAAGCAGGAGAGAAACTCTTCCTTGTTCTCTTCTTTGACAACAAGAGGACCTGGTAAGAAAAGGCCGGGAGAAGATCTTTCTAAGTCAGTCTGCAGCTTCGGACTGTGAGTTTTGTGTTTGTCAGCATGACTCTGTGAAATACCATGAGGGCTGTGTAAGCATGATCGAAATCGGGTTAAATCCCAGTGTCCTAGTGTACTCAGCCCAAATCAGTCCAGTGAAATGCTCACTTTCAGTAAATGGGTGAGAGTAAGTTGTATAAAATATTCAGAAAGGTATCTGCTAAACCCCTGGATAGCACAGTTGCTTTTTCACCCATTTTCCAGATGAATATTTTACTGAAACAGTAAGACTCCGGTGCAGCAGCACTTTCTTGGGCCAAGGCAGAGCTTTCACACTGCTACTTAAGTGCTTGTTAAAATTCAGAGGGCACTGTAATGCAGCATTGCTTGCTGACTTGGCAAAACGTCCACAAGTGGTGGGGTTAGGGATGGTTATCTGTTTAAATTGTGTAAATAGAGTTTTACATGAATTGTCATGATGTGGAAGATGCATAAGCTTTACATGCTTACAGACGAGAGCAAATTTGGGGGTTAATACGCGGGGTTGGCCAGAATGCTGCACCCCTTGCAACAATTGGTGGTTAAGAGCTGGCCCTGGGATTTGAACCATTGACCTTCCAGAATGCTGCACCCCTTGCAGCAATTGGTGGTTAAGAGCTGGCCCTGGGATTTGAACCATTGACCTTCCAGAATGCTGCACCCCTTGCAGCAATTGGTGGTTAAGAGCTGGCCCTGGGATTTGAACCATTGACCTTTCAATCACGGGTGTGTGCAGAGACACACCCACCCACCCACACCTAGCTGGGCCAATTAGTGGTCAACAGCTGTGTCCTTTTGGCACTCTCTGTGGCCAACTGTGAAGAATCCATGATAAGCCTGTGTGGTGCTTCTTGCATGTGAATTTTCAATTTTTGCGATACCCAGAAGAAAAGTTCTATTTGGCTATATAGAACGTTATCAACAGAGTCTGTCAAATAGGTTGGTGGTGATGTAGTTCGTCGTGCCAACCAATACAAAGCAGTGCTAACAGATCACTTGCCTTTGCTCAATATCATCTCCATCAAACATAGAATATTTCAATGAAGTGGAAGATGAATGTCACCAGTTCTAGTTCGCTTTTCTCCTCTTTGCTCGGTTTGGTTACAATCTCACGGACACGCCACAGTCCTGAGTAAATCAAATAGTGAGGACGAGAATTATTATGATTGTCTCAGAGAGTGCGTGCAGAGCTCATGCAAAAGCAGTAAACTTTAGACTTTTTAACGTATGCTTGATAATCATAAAGGAGAACCATCATTAGAAATGCAGAGCTGGCTAAATTTTCAACCATTTGACCGACCGAGAATGTTTTAACGTAGTGTATTGATGGTTTGAACCCGGGAGACTATTGCGGTCTTTACGACATCACGGTCTTTACCTCAGTAATTGAATGTGCATAAAATGCCATGTCGGTATTAGCATCGTTCATCATAACAGTCTGTCAGCATGGCGCAGTGGCGCAGTGGGTAGGGCTGTCACTGCACACCTCCGCTTTGTGCATGTGGAGTTTGTGTGCTTACCGTGTGTGTGTGCGTGGCTTTTTCACAGACTTCGGTTTCCTTACACAGTCAGAAACATGCAACTTTAAATGAACTGTAGTGATAATATGTGTGATCCTGCAATGGTTGGTTGGTTCCTGCCTCAAAACAAATGCAATGTATATAATGTAATGTAATATAATCCCTGTGAGGACTAAGTGGTTACGATAATGGATGGATAATATAATACATAAACAATTTCTTGATGAATCATCAGCTTAATTGGTAGATTACTCAATCATTGATATAATCAATAGTGACAGCCCTTAAAAAGAATAATTAAGGAAACCCCAAAACAGCTTTGGAAATTAAGACTGTTAGTTTTTATATCATTTATCTCGGATTTTGTTTCTTTGGTTTTGTTGAACTGAAAGTTATGTTTTAAATACACTACAGCAGTGGTTCTCAACCTTTTTACCCTGCGACCCAATTTTTTACCTTGCCAGCTCAGTCACAACTCCAGTACAGGTATAGGTTTAGCATAGGTTTAAATTATCACTATGATCAAGCGCGCAGTGCAGTTTACACCAATTAATGCCTATCACACAAATCTGATGGGATGTGCCAGTGAATTTTAAATTCAGTATCTGTAGTTTGACTCCTTGGATTTGTTGACTTTTCACTAGTTTGTGCTGAGCAGTTGCAGACCCAAGACCTGTTTATATAGGTTCATTCTAGGACTAGTGCTGGGAAATCTACATGAGTGATGAATGTCATAGATTGTTCTAATTTATTTTAGCAAAATTAATTTTGAATCAAATTAAATTGAAACAAAATTGAATCGAATCGGGCTCTAGTGAATGGAAAATGAATCAATTTCTGAAGTCTGGGCTGAGATTCCTAACCATATGTAAAAGTCAGGTGTGACACAACCCCATTTCGATTTATGACCTGTCTTTCAACAATACCCGGTTGAGTAGTGAGGTTCCCAGCTCTTGAAACCGCAAAGCCTGACCAACAGATGGTCTCACCACCATTTTTGATAGTATGGGTTTTTTTTTCCGGTTTACTGTAAACATGCTCTCTGACTTTGCAGCCAGATATTTCCACTTTTGACCCATCCATCTGTTCTGTTCTCCAAGTCGTGTTTTAAACCAAGGTGACTTAGCAAGCTTTGCATATGCTTTTATGCTCTTTCGGAGTGTAAAAGCTTCTCTCTTCACAATTTCCTGTGAAGGTCATATTTGTGCAGTCTGTTTGATTGTTGAATCATGTACATTGATATTGATTGTGGAAAGAGATGCCCTGTAGATCCATCTTTTGGTCAGTATGAGGGTTGGAAGTGGTGGGCTGCCCTTCTTATAGGAGACTGCAGATGATTTGAAATTGTTTGTTTGCATTTTTAATTTTTCAAACAGTTGTGGGGCACTTTCAGATCATTTGAAATGGTTTTGTAATTTTTTGTAGCATTTTTTTTTTATTTTAAATCCTTTGATAGCTATCACTTTGGCATGATATATTCCTTCTCACCAATATAGTAGTTTCAAAATCGAAACACGTTTCTCCCTGTTAACTTTCAAATAATTAGCAGTTTTGCTGTTTTGTGGAACAGAGGCAAACAATTTTTATTTTTATTATTAGATTAATTGATTTAATAATCTGCTCTACCTGAGGAAGTTGCATTCCCATGAAATTTTGTTGAACATGAATGGTAAAATCAAACTGTCCATTACGATTTGTAAAATGTGGTCACTTTGTCTCATAAATGTATAAATGAGGGTCAGACATTCACGTCTGAATATATGTAAAATGATAAAACTTTATTTTAGGTTTATTTTGATTGACTTTGTGTGCCCGTGTGTATGTCTGCTTGCAAGCAGGAAAACGCTGATACAGAAAATGATGTTTTTGCTGGAGGATAATGAAAGCAGAGTTGGACGGGTTCTATATGCCGCCTTAGAGTCTTTATGTCTGAGTTGTTCATTGCAGTCGCCTCTCGCCCCACAGGCAGTGGCTCCCGCGAGACAAACTGCTGCCCTTGGGCGTGGACGACACCGCGGACAAGCTGCGCATGATGGAGGGTCGGAAAACCAGCATCCGCAAATCCGTGCAGGTGGCCTACGACCGGGCCATGGTCCACCTGAGCCGCGTGCAGGGCGACCATCCCTTTGTCACCTCCAACTACTTGTAGAGAGGATGGGGTGAGAAAGAGGATGCCAAGTTTTCCCTCAATATCCACACTGCTGTTGCCCAGGAGGCTGGAGCAGGCGCGAGTTATGTCTTGACGTTGGGGTCTAGGATCCTGATGGCTTTGGTATTTTTTAATTTGAGTGACAGCAGTTAAATTGTCACCCAAGTAGCTGCTCCAGTCTAGTGCAAGCTGTGGTGAAACAAAGGCCAGCAGATTTAGTCGAGTTTGGAGTTTGAGTTACACTGTTCAAAGAGGAGGTGACTATCTCATCCATTTATACCGCACCCCTCATGTGGGATCCATTCACCCTGATCCCGCAGTGCCCTGGAGATTAGATTAAAATCCCAAGGCCGTGCACTGTCTGACTATCCTGTCCCCCTGAGCACACTCCCAGCACTCTTTGGGAGATTGAAGGCAAACTGCATTCATTACAGTGTGGTTCAGAGGAACTTAATTTTATTATTATTTTTATTGTTTTTTTTCCTTTTGTCAAAGACTACTGTAGTGAAAGGAATTGCTTTGGTAAGGGAAAAAAAATCACTTTTCATATTTGTATAAAAGTATGAATTGATCACTGCCATTTTCTTACAATAGCTTTTTACTTTTTAATATTTTACAAAACCACTTGTACATTGAAAAGACACATTCATGTATATATATGTTTATATCATTCAGTACCTTTTAATTTAACATTTTGTTAAAGGTGAACTAAGTCATCTGCAAGAAGGAAGAAATATGAAGAGACCTTTGTATATATACTTGTAAAATAGTCCCATAAGTATGGACTGGCTTCATTGTGTATTCAGCTTATATGTGATGACAGTGTTTTCTCACACATGTATAATAAAACATTTGGTTTGATAATTTATTTATGGAAAGTTCAAAACAAATGAAATTATATATTAGTTGACATTTGAAAGTAAATGTTATTTAATATAAGCTATTGAAAAGGATTTAAGAATGAGGATCCACAGTGGACTTTGTGGCTCTGTCGTTGTGAGATTTATAAAATTCTGCTGTTGAGAGTTGACTTGTCATTTTTACTGGATGTAACTGCAGATATCTAGTCCACTGTCAAGCACAGAAACTTGTATTTATTGTAGAAAGAGTTTACTAGAATTATAGACCATGTTTATATACAATGGTGCTGATGAGAAATTTTAAGCTTGTACAAAATGCAGATTTTACCTACTTGCCTATAACTGGTCTGAATCAATATTTTCTCATGGTGGGAAATAAATGTTCTAATCAAAATCACTTTGTGGTGCCGACTTCTGAGACGACTGTCATTCTACTGTAAAAAATGGTGCAGCACAGAATTACTGTACCAAAATGAGTTCCCTGGGCATGACTGGCCTACTGAGATGTAAATCTGGGTTTCCCTAATGTTGTACTGAAACCTTAGACCTGAAATGCAACCAGGAAAACTATTATGTACTTTTCCAACTTAATTAAGAGATGCGCCCTTGATTTCTATTTGTAACCGGTTTATTCTGTGTAGTTAGAGTTATTAGATAGCACCAATGGTGAATGAAACGATTTGCCACCTAGAAACATCTGAAAATCCCAGTCTGTGAGGATTTCTGTTTTGGCTATTTTAGTTAAAGGAAGTTTTATGAAAACATTTATTAATAGTGAAATCCCTGAAACTGGCAGTTCTGATAAACTGTGACCGCTCAGAGAACTAGCTATGGGTCAGTAATTTATGACTGCATGTTTTGCTGAATGTTAAATGGTTTACTGAAGCAAAGACCTAAAATATAACTGCTTGGCCATAATTTATAAATAGGCAATAATAATGAGATTCATTAATTTCATGAAAACGGGTTATTTATAATGGATGTGACTCTCAGTACCTGCCTTGTGAATCATCAGTACGTATGCATGCTTCTTTGCAACAGGTATATCTGGAATAAATTATTCAGGGCAATGTTTAGTATAGTACAGCTGTGGTCTAAAGTTTACATACACTTATACAAGGACATGTATGTCGTGGTAGTAATAGGTATTCAGTGATTTGAAAATTCTCTGGGTTCCTGATTGAATTAAATGGGAGTGAGGAACTGCTTGAGCAGCGTGGGAATAGACAGCTTGTAGTTCCATCGCTGCCCGGTTGGGACACTCTGGACAATCGAGGCAGTAAAAGAATGAGTAATATCAGACAGCGCAGGTCAGCTGCCCAATTACAGAAACAGAAATCTGAGACGGCCAGTACACGGGTAGCTCTGCTTTTTTGAACATGGGCTTTAAGACAAAGGGTCCTTTCCCTGCCATAAATCAGAGGAGACCGTTGAATCCAGTTGGTCGAAAATAGATCTGCGGAGAAACATTAGTAAAGCCTGAAATAGGTAGAAAAATTTAGGAAGGGTGGTCATTTTAACTGAGTTGATATACCCCTCAAAAGACATGGACGAGGGTGGCCACTGTGACAATGTTTGTTTAATCCAGTTAAACAAAGTGATAAGGTTCTCTTTAAATAGAACCTTATGTTTCCTCATTATTGAAATGCCCAGATAGGAACATTTAATTTTTCTCTATTTTTAAAGGCTTGACAAAGTCTAAGGTTTGAACTTCGCTATTAATATGGAAGAGCTCACTTTTGTGGAGATTTATTTTATTACCTGAAAACTAACCGAACTGACTGAGCAATGGCAGAGCAGAGGGTAAGGAGATGTAAGGGTCTGAGACAAAGAGCAACAGGCTGCCGGCACACAATCAGACTGTGCTCTGTGTTGCCCAACCAAATGCCAGATATGCCCTTACAGCTACAAAAGACTATAGTGAGAGGTTCAATGGTCAAATCAAAGGGTAAGGGTTAGGTTTGCACACTTGTAATTGAAAGATTGCTGGTTTGAATCCCCAACCAGCAAAGTGCCCCTGAGGTACCCTGAGCAAAGCACTGCTACACGGGCGCTGAATTAGCTGCCCTGCTATGTCACATATGGGTTAAATGCAGAGGACACATTTCGTTGCTGTGCACAGTGAGCTGTGGTGTGTCAACAATGATCACTGATCACCTAATTCCGATTTCTCAGTGGGCAACACTGGCAGGTCCCACTGTGTACATTAAACAGTCTTGGCTGTTGGAAGTTAGTGTGGTTTGAAACAGAGGGTTGTAGCTGAATCCACAAAATGAAACTTGGGCCAAAACCAAATCTGTCAAGAATAGCAAATAAATAGTTCAGCTCAGTTGAAGGCTTTCTCTGCCTTGATGGAGAACAGGGGGACTTTCTCAGAGACTGAATAGATAATATGTAATGATTTGATGGACGGGTGATACTTTATTGATTCTGAAGGAAATTTATCCAGTAGTTCAGATACAATAATAGCATGAAACTGAGAGGATACTCAATACCTTGGAAAACTGTATAGGTCAAAGTGATTATAAGTGCAAGAACAGTAGTTGCTACTATACATTATATACATAATGAAAAGGTGAATTTTAAAAATATTAAGAAAAGATGTCGGATGTTAAAATAGGAATGTCTGCTTTTAATGAAGCCAGTTTGGTGTTTTGATATACAACTCCAATTCCAAAAAAGTTGAAACAAAATTGTAAATAAAAACCGAATGCAATGATAGAGATCTCATACACTCATATTTTATTCACAGCAAAACATATAAAACATATCAAATGTTTACAGCTATTTTATGAAAAATATTGGCTCATTCTGAATTTCCTGACAGAAACACATCTCAAAAAAGTTGGGACAGGGGCAATAAGAGGCTCCTTAGTGGTACAAAAACCCAACAGCTGGAGGAACAATTTGTAAATAATTAGGTCAATTGGCAACAGGTCGGTAACATGGTCAGTATAAAATTGCATACGTTTAAGAGATTGAAAATATCATCATCTACGGTACATAATATAATCAGAAGATTCAGAGAATCGAGGAATCTATGTGCGTAAGGGACAAGGCCGAAAACCGTACTGGATGCCCGTCATCTTTGCGCTCTTAGGCGGCACTGCCTCACAAACAGGCATGATTCTGCAATGGGAATCAATAAATGGGCTCAGGAATATTCCCAGAAAACATTGTCAGTGAACACAATTCGCCGTGTCATCCGAAGATGCCAGTTAAAACTGTATCATTCAAAGAATAAGCTGTACTTGAACATGATCTTCATGATTCATGATTTTCATATCATTGCATTCTGTTTTTATTTAAAATTTGAACAACGTCCCAACTTTTTTGGAACTGGGGTTGTACGGAGTGAAATGCTAAATTCAAGAAAGAAATTCTATTGAAAGTTTGAACAATGGTTCGGTAACACTTTACTTGAGGGGGCACAAATATTGTAGTAGTGCACTCTTACTTAATGTATTAATTAACCAGTAAC
>JAODKE010000040.1:3535978-3563670 GCA_026779605.1 Mormyrus hasselquistii | reverse complement strand
CAGCTCACTGTCAGTAACAATCGCACTGTTAATTAACAGACAGGACAAACAAGCACTCACGCCGACCGAAATAAGAACAATAAATAGAAATAAAACAGCCACCCACGTTAACAGTTAAAGCACATGAAAAATATACGTTCAAAACAATCCCAAAACAATTGCTGCAGCTCAACACCACTCTCTCGCAGCAATCCCAGCAATCCTTCACTTCCGGTTGCTCAATGACAAGGTACAGCTGGGGGTATTATCAAGGAGTCACAGCACATGATTTGCTGACAACTCCAGTCTGTACCGGGAACTGAGAAGGACAGCTGTTAG
Organism: Mormyrus hasselquistii; assembly: GCA_026779605.1. Lineage (NCBI taxonomy): Eukaryota > Metazoa > Chordata > Actinopteri > Osteoglossiformes > Mormyridae > Mormyrus > Mormyrus hasselquistii. The sequence continues at coordinate 3,563,352 of JAODKE010000040.1, read as the reverse complement.
GGCTCTGAGGGCAGACAAATCTGTGAGGTGACACACTGTCATCATGATAGTGAGTAATATAAGTGCACACTATCACTATAATGTCCCATGTCCTGCTTACAGAGGAATTGAAGCATTACGCACATCTGAATCTGTTCCTTTGAGACTTGCAGTCAGAGCGAGTGATGGTATGGATGACACTGCAGTTGTGATCCACTGGGCCAGCTACTTTAAGCAGTTGCCTAAAGCTGACCCTCCGGCTAGGACATTGGACATCTCTGGGTCCACGTTTCTCAAAGCTTACCCCATGATCAGCTGTGAACTAACCTAATCTCACTGATATTACACGGAAGGCCGCAGGGATCTGTGGTATTCGGGGAACTTCTCCAAGCTGGTGGTAAGGCTGTCCTCCTGGCATTGCAGGCAATCTTTGCTTCCATTTAGGAGTCAGGCATCATCCCAAATAACTAGAAAATGGGACTTGTAGTCCCTATCTGGAATGGGAAGGGTGATTGCCTGGATTGTGGCAACTACAGGGGGATAACACTGCTTTCAGTGCCAAGTAAGGCCCTTGCTAGGGTCATCCTTAACAGGATCCGTGAACACTTGCTTGTCTGTCAGTGATTGAGACAGTCTGGTTTTACGCCTAAGAAGTCTACCATTGACCGTATCCTTGCACTGAGGGTTCTTATCGAGCTCAAGTGTGAATATCGGCAGAGGTTCTTTGCAACCTTTGTCGATTTTCATAAAGCGTTCGACTCAGTTGATCGAGTTGCCTTGTGGGACATCCTGAGACTTTGTGGGATCCCTCCAAGGTGGCTGGATATCATGGCAGATTTACTGATATTGACTTTGCCAATGATGCTGTGATCAAAGTGGAATCAATAGAGGCTTTGATTGGGGCTTTTGAGAGACTGAGCGAGGAGTCTGAGTGTCTGGGATTGCATGTGTCCTGGTTAAAGACTAAGATCCAGGCATTTATTGACATCTTGGGCACAGCCATAAGTAATATGCCTGTCTGCGGGGAATATGTCAACTTTGTTGAGAGATTTACCTATCTTGGTGACTTCCTATAAAGTTAGCAGATGGATTGGAAGAGCATGTGGGGTCATGAGGTCGCTGGAAAGTGGTGTGTGGTATTCCCGATATCTTTGCAAGAGGACGAAGGACTAAGTCTTCAAAGTCCTGGTGCTCCTTGTCTAACTATATGGCTGTGAGACATGGACGTTATCCAGTGATCTGAGATGAAGACTGGACTCCTTCGGTATTGTGTCTCTTTGGAGAATCCTTGGGTACCGCTGGTTTGACTTTGTCTCTAGCGAATGCTAGAGGAGTCCCGAATGAGGCACATTACCTGCATTGTAAGGGAGCATCAGTTACGGCACTACGGCCATGTGGCGCATTTCCCTGAGGGTGAACCGAGTCACAGGATCCTCATTGCTGTGGATCCAAGCAGCTGGGCCAGGCCATGGGGATTGCCACGTAACAACTAGCTGCAGCAGTTGGAGTGCCATTTCCAGAGGGTGGGACTGGACCATGTATCTGCCTAGGGGATAGCTGGCTGGGATCCTAAGGAGTTTCACTGTGTGGTGGGTGCCAGTGTATGCTTCCCAACCTGACCTTACCTGATTCAAATATTTATTCATTAATTTATATGAAGCTATTTTTAACTAGGTTACACCGTAGATCATTTCTTTTTCAGTGTTTCATGAAATTCCAGCTTCAGCTATTCGCTTTTCCTACCGAACGATCCTGTGTAGCCTGCATCATTTTCCTGTGCATGGGATCTGCTAGAGAATGGGCGACTGCAGCGTGAGATTTTAGTGCTTCGTTTTACTCTGCATTCTCTATTTTCGCCGATGAAATTAAGAGATTTTTGACCAGTCCAAGCATAGCCGAGAGATGGCTTGGGATTTATTACAGCTCTGGCAGGATAGCAAGTCCATATTCGATTACATAATCCATTTCTATACACTGGTCATGTCAAGTGGATGGGACCAACAAGTGGAGTATGGTGCTTTTTATAATGGACTTAGCGAAGATATAGTAGATGAGCTAACCACACATGAACTTCCGGACTCATTTGAAGAGTCAACCTAGCAATTAGGGTTGATACCTGTATCCACCAATACCAGGGGGAACGATGCATGAGGGACGAACTACCAGATGTTCAAGAGAATTTCCCTGCTAACCTCTCAGATGCCACACTGCAGCTAATTTAATCAAACCCATCTAACTCAGGTTGAGTGACAAGTCAGAGGTTGGCTAGGGCCTGCCTGTATTGTGGTCAGTCTGGGCATTTCAGGCCGGACTCAACCTGCCCAGTAAGGACCACCACAAAACCGCTGCCTGCAAACGGTTCCAATGAGTCGAGGAAGGATATACTTGAGCTACATCCACCAGTGAGGAGGAGGGCAGCGGTTTTGTGGCGGTCCAACACCCAAAACCTGGTGGTTCTTATTGACTCGGGAACTGACAAATATTTTATTGATGCTATGCTCATCCACCAGTGGGGATTTCCCATAACCCAGGTCCAGACGCCTCTAGTGGCTTATGCCCTCGATGGGCAGAAGATGGCCATAGTAAGTCGCATGACTTCCCCGGTGAGCCTCTCCCTCTGTGGCAATCAAGTGGAAATCATAACATGTCATTGAGTCACCTCAGGCACCCCTTGTCTTGGGTTACCATTGACTACAGCGACATAACCCTCATATTGACTGGTCAAGAGTTAGCATAATGGGCTGGTCTCCATCATGCCTGTCTCTCTGCCACCCAACCACCTGAGTCTATCATGGAAGAAGATTACCCGGCATGAAAACAGTACCTACGAAATACCTCAATCTGAAGCCGGTGTTCAGTAAGTCCCGTGCCTCTTCCCTTCCACTACACCGTTCTTCCGATTATGGTATCGATTTGTTTCCAGGCACTAGCCCTACCAGGAAGCACTTGTATTCCCTTTCAGCAACTGAAAGGAAGGCTATGGAGAAGTACATTTGTGGGGCATTAGTAGCAGGTGTGATCCTCCCTTCCTTTTCTCCTGCGGGAGCCGGGTGTTTTTTGTAGGCAAGAAGGATGTGTCGCTTCATCCTTGTATCGATTTTCAAGGCCTAAATGAGATAACTGTGAAGAATCAATACCCGCTTCCTTTGATATCATCTGTTTTTGACCTGATTCAGGGGGCACGGATCTTCACCAAATTAGAGCTATGGAACACTTACCACTTAGTCCGTATCCGTGAGGGTGATGCATGGAAGACTGCCTTCAACACACCCACAGGCCACTATGAGTACCTGGTAATGCCTTTTGGTTTGACTAATGCTCCGACTGTTTTCCAGAGTCTCATCAACAATGTCCTCCAAGACTCCGTGGACCGGTTCATTTTTGTCTACCTTGACGATATCCTCATTTTTTCACAGAATAATCAGGACTGTGTTCAGCATGTTCGTGAGGTCTTGCAGCGTTAATTAGCTAATAACCTGCCTGTTAAAGTTGAAAAATGTGAGTTTCACAGGCATTCCATTTCCTTTTTGGGTTTCATCATAACAGAGGGTAAGGTTCACTTGGACCCTGAGAAGGTCATACATGTTGGTTCCTCAGCTGATTGAGGAGTCCCATCACTTCAGTCTCGACCAGCAAATATCACGTTCCAGTTGTCACCTGCTTGGTCTCCATAGCAATCACAGTGCCCTGGTGATGGGTAGGGGAGGGGTTGTACTGTAACATCAGCACCTCGGTACCAGCATGCCTGGAGTAGTAGGCATGATTGGCATGATTTTTCTACCTGGCTCCAATGATACAGACACTTGGATGAGCTTCTGAAATGAATTGTATGTTGGATGTATTTTCAGTATTATAGCTGAAAAACAATTTTGGGCTTATCAGCTACTCTCCCCCTCTGGTGTTTGTGTACTTTATAGCTACAATTAGCATGTTTTCTCTGTTGAACATCTACTTCTGAATTTTGATCCTGCACATATCAATAATTGTATTCATTCACTTCATTGTGAAAACAAAACTGAAAATAATGTAGCAGATAGTACATGACAAATATGTGGCTTCATGTTTGCACATTGTGTTTCTCAGTGTCTCTGTGTTGGTCAGGTAGTTGCAAATTATCCTTCCCTGATCACATTTATTTGATTCACCTGAATGTTGCCAAACATCTGTCAACATTAGTCTTGCTCCCCGTCTTGCGCCATAATTCCTAGTTCTTTATGTAGTCCTTGGTTGTGTTCCTAGTCCCTAGTCCTGTTCCTAGTTTGGTTGCCTGGTGATTCTTTTGTTGCCATGTTTTTGTTAACAAAATGCTTGCATTTGCATCCCTGCCCCAGAGCCTCTATGTCTCTCCTTGCCTGGATATCATGACACAAACTAAATACAGAATTTAAAACTAATATAAGTACAGATGTTTATGGATACCTCGATAGCAGGTTTACATATTTATATATGATTTTATAAATTCATGTATAAACAGCTCAATGAAGGATGACTTAGTGTAAATACAAACAAACTCCGGTTTATCTGTCTTTACTGTACAATTGGATGGGTTCTTCCCAAGGACTGGTGTGCAAGGGGAAAATATTTCTTTTGTTCAATGGGTTTAGAGTAGGAAAAATACATAAATTAACCACATATAGCAACTATCGTCTAATGCAGAGTAAGTGCATGCAAATCAATGCTATGCTCCTCTTTGCACAGGCATAAACACAGAATATGATTAATTTTCATGTCTAGTTATCAAAATAGTTGCAGAGTGATCAGGTGCATGTGTGCAATGGTAAAACTGGAATCCCATCTTCTAATTGTACCAGGACAAACAAGTTTAAAAGCTATCTGACCTTCTTCTTAACCTCATTCACATGCAGCCAGAAATCTAGCCCCACTCATTAAGGATTGGGCTGTTTGTTAGTGAATATGGATGCATTTGTGTGTAAGGGATTTGTATGTGGTGCAAGTAAGCAAGGCCTATTGATTATTTTAATCACTTTCTTTGTGAGTCTGTGTTGCTTGTGGCTGTGCCTTTGACAAGGGAATAGTGTTGCCAGATATAGCTGTCAGTTTGCAGCACAAAAACAGTTAAAAAACCACCAGAATCCAGAGAAAACCACCTAAGGTTTTTGGTCAATAGTTCAGTATTTTAACTGCCATGACTACTGACTGTACCATACTTAAAAGTAGAGATATATTGCTTAATACCTGGCCAATATCATGTTCCAAAGCAATGTTCCAGAGCCTCACTTGAAACCACACTGTCAAGTGATCCTTGCAAAGAAACTTTATTAAACACCAGCAACGCTGGGACGTTGGTTTAAAATTGGAATGTCATTAAATGAGCACGTTCCATTTATTAACAATATTTAAATTATTACATAAGTTAATGTATTTTTTAGGGAGTGCATAAGTTCAGCATAACTATTAAACCTATTGTTACTGTGTCTATCATGTTGGCAATATGTAAAATAATAAACATAAATTGTTTGTATTGTATATGGTTTTAAATAGTATGCTTTCATGCAGGCTAATCAGAACAGAACTAATCTACCCTACAGAGTGTGTGTATGTATATGTGTGTGTATATATATAGTATAACCCTATTGTGGGTTATGTAACCTACTCGGGGGAACATCAAATCAATATTTTGTAATGATGTCTCTGCGGCATTGTGCCAGTGAGGAAATAACCTCAATGAGAGGCTTTGCCCGATGGATTTTCAACCATTGCGGAGACATCGTGCTTATGCATGTGTGCTACCTGGGGTCATGCGCATGTCAAATGGTGTGTTTACCCTGCCCTAAAGGGATCATGCTTACTGTAATGCAGTACAGCCTATGGGTTAACACTGTTTGAATGACAATATAATCCGTTCACGTCTATGGTCCTCTTTGCGCAGGCATAAACACAGAATGTGATTCATTTTCATGTCTAGTTAGCAATATCGCTCATTTTGTAATAAACCAATATTATTCTCTCAGTAATTCAATTCCACACAGCCTGTTTTCCAAAGGTATTTATTTTAAGTTTCAAGTTTTTATTGCCACGTGTCACGAGGAACGCTGAAATTCTTGTGCCACAGCTGCAGAGGAGGGGAAAGGTTCATGTGGGGACAACAGGACAAAAAAATCAGTGTGATACAGGACAAATTGCAGTGCAATAAGAGATGAGACTAAGGTAGTGCCTGAACGGAGTGCAACATGGGGAGTGAAACAATAAATATGCAATAAATTAGTGGTGCATTGGAGAAAGATGTGCAAATGGCCACTGAGGTAGACAGTACTAATAAAGTGTGGAAGTGGAATATTAACAACAGTGTGAATTACAATACAATACAATACAGCAGGACGGGTGCAGGTCACTTGTCATTTAGGAACCTGACAGCTTGGGGAATGAAGCTGTCCCTGAAACAGGTGGTGCTGGTGGTGATACACTGGTAATTCTTTCACCAGGGCAGGGGTGTGATGAGGGCGTGACCCGGGTGGCTTGTGTCTCTGACGACAGACTCTGCCCTCATCTGGCAGCGGGAGAGGTAAATAGAGGTTGGGGAGATCACTGCTACTGGCTGTTCTCCGCAGCAGTTTGAGGTTCTGAGCAACTGTTATCCATCAACACTGTGACGCATAGGATGCTCTCACTGGTGCAGCAATAGAGGGTCATAAGGATTTTGGTTCCCAACCCAAAGCGCTTTAGCCTCCGCAGGAAGATCAGCATCCGCTGAGCCTTCTTGAGGATGCAGCTGCCGGTAAGAGACTATGAGAAGGAACCAGTGATCTGGTTGCCCAGGAACTTGAAGCTGCTGACTGTCTTAGTGGGGTGTTCCATCCATGTATGGTGGATCTTGGAGGTTAGTGGGTATTGGAGTGTTGGATGAATGCTGTCACAGCATAGCTGCCACACCACTTCCCCACCCCTTCTTCCTCCAACTCTGACGATGGGTATTGTTGTTTGGTCCAACTCTAGCATTTCAAACAACCTCTTCAGGTAGATTGGGAATGTAAAGGATTACTGGAACACTACACCTAATGTTCAGCACAGTGTCAACAAAACACACAAAATAATGAGAGAGATTCATAGCACGACACCTTTGGACGGCACCATCTTGGATCTTATACAGAATATAGAATTTTTCAGCTTTTAATCACATAAACGTTTAACATGTGGTTGTTAACCCATTTACTATTGGTGAAGCTAAGTTGCCCTGTATTCAGCAATAAGCTTTTAGAAGTAGAATTATGGAAACGGTGTAACGCATTGATCGATATTATGAATGTAGTAAATCTCTCCCTAGAATGTCAAAATTCATGGTGAATGACCAAACTAACAAAATTCACAGGATTTGCCATGGATACTTTGAGTATATATTGTTAATCCTGTATTGGATGGCCTGTTTTGTAGTATGCTTTTAACCTTTAGCGTGATCATAGCAGCAGGTTGTTATAAGTAAGCAAATATTCACAAATGATTGAATGCTGATTTAGGATTAAACAGAGGAATGCAGTTAAGTTTATTTATTTCGTTTTTCATCAATTACACAGCTCACTTTGCATAGCACAGAGACAACAATCTGTACTTTTATCAGACATATTATTAACATAACCTTTAAATAGATATTAAATACTATCAGTGCAGACAAACACTTGTGGTTGCAACTGGGGAATATATTACAGTGGCCCATTAGCGACAGTGTGCTACAAATTCTTAAAATACTTTTATACAATGACAACAGATCATCTACAGTTGCAAATATGTTGCTAACAAATAATCAAAAAGATACTCAAGTTCATCCTCAAAACACAAGGGAAGTGAGCCACAACACAACGGATGAACAACTTGATTTGATTTTAGCTGTGAAATCTGGGATTCTGTGCAATGTCACAACCAAAGCTCTCACGTTGTTTACAACCAGGAAGGAATTCTATTGGTGTCTATTCAAAATCTTCAACAGGCCCCTAATTTTAACACTCAATAAGAGTATGTTGATATAAACAGTATCGAGTCATACTATACCTCGTTTTGAAAATATATCAATATACTCTAAACATTCAATATACTCCCCAGCCCAACTGGTCTGTCTCGTTCCATTGTCCTCAGACACGTTTGTTATGTTGTGACTTCCATTGTGTTATAACTGGATTTGCAGAGTCTTTTTGTTTTGTGTGTTTTTTGAGGATTTGCATCACGGCTGTCAATATACAGCTTCTGGAAAATGTTGCGTGGGTATTGTCATTTCGACTAAAGTGCTTTCCGAATTTGCAACACGTCTATTAATTTGCCACACATTGGTGACCATATGTGTTGTCATTTGATTAAAATCTTTTAAAAATGCGTGTTGACAATAATTGGCCACCATAAAATATACAGGTATGCCCCGCTTTATGAATGTTTGCTTTTACAAATGACCTTAGTACCTGTTTTCACTAATTAAAAGAAATCTGAAGTGGATTTTCACTTTTACAAAAAAAGAGAACAGCAAAAATTGTTTTGCATCTGTTTCTCATGAGCCGATTATAGAGATACAGGCATGTGCCGCATAATGACGTTTTGGTCAACGATAGAGCACATATATGATGCTAGTCCTGTAAAATAATAATGGAGCTGAAAAATTCCTTTGATCCAGTGACATTGTAGCCATCGTAATGTCATAGTGCAAAGCATTACTCACATATTTGTGCTGATGCTGGTGTAAACAAACCTATGCTGCCAGTCGTACCGTATACAAGTATAGCACAAACAATTAGTATAGTACACATTACTTCATAACTCCTATGTTACTGATTTATGTGTTTACTATACTGTACTTTTTATCTATTTAGGCTATACCATATAGCCTGAGTGTGTAGTAGACTATACCATCTAGGTTTGTGTATGTACATTCTATGTTCCCACAACAACTTCATCACCTAACAACGCATTTCTCAGAATGTATCCCTGTTGTTAAGCGACACATGACTGTAGTGAAACTACACTAATAAATACGTGTATTTGTCATATTGTTCCTGCTTTTCATATAAGTTAGTGTTATTTTAGGTTTTATGTGTCATTTAGTATGGTAGGCATGTTATTTTTTTTGGGTAAAATTTTTTCCATATGAATTACTGGTAATTGCTTCTTCGCCTTACACCATTTTGGCTGATGAAAGGTTTCACAGGAACACTCTACTTTCATAAAGTGGGGGATACCTGTTCATATATTTAAGTAAAGTCAAATACACACACACCCAGAAATATATACAGACGTGTGATTTGTTTTCATTAAAACAATAGAACATGAAAAAGTACCACACACTCTCACCCTTTTCTTCTTGTTGAGGGATCTTGTTTTTAAATGTAGCTGTTGTTAATCAATTATAATAAATGCCTCTGCGTCTGACCCATAGTTATCCTCTAATGATAACAGTTTGAGATCAAAAGTTTGAGAACAGATTAAAAATTAAATGGAGTATAATTCCTGAATAACCTTGTTCAAAGTTAATATTATGCTTATTCAAATCGTATACTGTGCCAGTTGTTATTTTCATTTTGTAATGTCAAGCTACCGTACCCAAATCAAACTATTTGCCCAAGCGAGACCTAAACTAATCACTCTGTCAGTGGTGTATCTATATATCAGTGTAGTATGAATCATTAATCAAACATGATCAAACATGACAGTTTATGTATTCCATTTAGGCACTATATCAGTTAACAATTAACTAGTTAGTTAATAATGGTAACAGTTCACTTAAGGGGGCTAAAATTGCTTAACTAATTTACTACTCAAGAACAAATCATCAACTAATATTGATTTCCCCATGAAATACCTGAACTGTCATGATTGATTAATGTTGAATGAACATGGGATCAGTTTTTAAACACTTAGTTCCAGGTTAATTAATGCATTAAGTAAGCATGTACTACTACATTATTCATTGTATCCTCGAGGAAAATGTTATCCAATCTAGTGGAAATAATAGAAGCTAGAGAACAAATGCATTAATGTATTGTAAGGCTGTACATAGTTTAAAGTTCAAAGGTCAAAGTTCTTGATCCAACTGCTAAATCAAGACAGGCATCCATATCCAGAAATTAAGCTCAGTATTCCTGTCTCAGTGCAGCGTCAATAAACTTACATTTAAGCTTGAAATTGCACTCAAAGAATTCTCATCTCATCGAACCTCATCGTACATAATTTCTAAATCATATGACATGAATCTGAGGTGATTTTGCATAAGAACATAAATTCACAAAGGAGAGGAGGCCATTCTGCCCATCAAGCTCATTTGGGGAGAACTTAGCTAATAGGGCAGAGTTGTTAAAATCTTATCTAGCTCTGATATATATATATATATCTCAACTTATATGTATTAGCTTATGTATGTGGAAGTATGTCTAAGATTATATTTACAGATGTTTGCACACTCAAATTATGAGGGTCATGTCCTGACTGTAATATTCCGGGTTATCTGGCCAACACGCCATTTCAGGTTTCTTAGACATGGCCCTTTAAGCCTTAACTGTGTGTTAATGTGAGATGGGTATGTTGTATGTGCAGATCTGAGCATCCAGCAGTCTCTGTGTGGCTCGTTTTGGCAGAGGAGACGGGCTCAGTCGGGGTAAATGAGGAATCCAGAGAAGGTGCTGTATTTGTTGGTATTTCCTCCGTGAACCTTGCCCCCGTCCAGCTGCACGCACACTTCGTCTCCCACGTCCAGGTGCAGGATCACACTGTTGGAGGCGTAGTCATAGTTCTGGTCTGCGTCCTGAGCGATGGCACTGGCCCTTACCTGAGAGCGTGAAGTTAACAGAAGACAATGAGGTGTCATGATTCTTCTCAATTCTTAGCTATTTTTAATAATTATAATGAGTTAATGGCTTTTAGATGAAGAAAATTCATTTATTATGTTCAGATGTTGTTTACTTGGTTGGGGGACGCCTTACTGTAAGCTCTACTGTTCTGAAAGTATAAATGTTAAATCTCAATTCAATATTTCTGTCTTTCTCAGGGTAAATCGATCATTAAATGATGTTGCTGCAGTTCACTGTATTGCAGATTTAAAGTTGTTTAAATGTTGATTACATGGATGATGTAAAGGGAGAAAGATGGTGGTTTCTGACATGATGCATTGAGAATTGACACAAGATCCTTCACTGTGGGTTCCAAACCAAGAATCTCCACACCATTGCTTCATTATAGGAAAACGGCTGTAACTCTAAGTAACTTCTATGTGATTCAAAACAATGTGATTTGCATAATATTGAGTGGTTGTGAAGCGAGACAGACAGCAATTGCATTTATATGCAGAATGTGTGTCGCTCAGTATTGACCCAGAGACCCTTCTGCTGGTGCCAAGTGACACCACTGAGAACCAAAATGGTCTTTGACTGCTAGGGCCATTCTCTCAGGTCATAGTTGTCTACTTCTTTATTATACCCTCCCTCACAAAGCCCAACAACAAAGTGCTTTTTATAATCGCAATGATTTACAACAACAATTCTTGACAGTAAATCCTTTACTAGCACACCTGACCACAATCACACAATAGTTTTATAACCAAGGTGGGAAAAATAGAGTCGATATTTATCAGGCACTGGCGATATCGTGCTTGCTAATCATTAGCCCTGCCCTATAACATTGCCTTTTTGCTTTTTCATCCATTCTTTTTCATAGGTGCGTGGTGCTTCTTGTTTTGGGTGAATTTTATGGCTGTTCGGATATACCTGCAAAAACTGGATTCCTTGCTAATGAGTCTGGATCTGCCTGCCAATTGGCCCCTTCCCACTCACACTATCCATATAGCCATCATCCTTAAAATGAGAGGCTGGTCACGGAGTCTGCTTTTGACGTGTAGCGTGTCGGCAGGCCAAGCATGTTCCTGTCGGGCTGAAGCAGCCTGATTAACAGCGCAAAGGCAGTTGCTCTCCTGGGATCAGGCTTTGCAGTCTACAGAAGTTACTGTCTGCTGTAATTACTAACTACACAGTGATACATGTAAGTTAATGGTTTCCTCTTCTGTAACAATTGCGATTAATAAGGGCCACAGAATTCTGTGGTTAAATGAAATTTCACAGTATTTGTAGTGTATCCATTCTGAGGCTAAATTCAACAAGAAATCGGAAGGCGTGATGAATCCAAATGCTTGCAGAACAACTACAATTGCATATGTCCACTGCGGAATGATCAACAGACTTTCAAAATTTTGCCTCCTTTAAATACACATGAAAATAAAACACGGCGAGAAAATTAACAATTGAATTGGCTGTTTTAAACTAGTTATTGTCACGACCCGCTCGTCCGCTCCTCTCGTGTGCCACGCCCCCTCATCAGCCCCGTGTGGAATCCCCGTGTTCATCGGCTGTTTAGCGTTGTCCTGATTAGTTTCATGTATTTAAGTCCGTGTTTTAGTTTGTTTCCCCAGTCCGGTCATTAACGTTGCGTGTGTCTTGGAGTCTGTCCGCCCGGAATAAATCCCTTTCTGTATGTATACACGGCTTCCTTCGCCTGCTTCTCAGTAGATCGTGATAGTTATAAAGTGACGATTACAAAATATGAGCTAACCAACAAAAGGAGAGGTCTTAGTGTGGTCTGTTTTGACACTACACTGGACCTAACGTCCCCCCCATTTTATGTGAAAGTAAAGATTATGTGAAACGAACCTTGTTCTCTTAGAGATATGGAGAGGGCAGGCTTTATGTCAACCACTGTGTTGATTAATATCGAAACGGGAGTGTGGTTCTGCCTTCTATGCCACCCTGGGCTGACTTGATCTCCATTTGAACCCTGAGCAAAGGGCCATTGGCCCATCCCAGGGCATTGTATTATGGGAAGGTTGAGCTTCCATTTTATATGGAGCTACCAATATAAGAAGAGCAACAGACCAGGAACTGAGGGAGGTATATAACATGAACGCCAGTTAGATGCTGGGATGCATATATCAAGGGGTAAAGTTGGCTGGTACTGGTTTGGTATAATTGAGGAATTAATAGAATTGGGGGTAGTGTGGTCAATGGTTCAACTGGCAGTTTGATTTTGCCATTAGGCCCTGGAGCAAGGTCCTTAACCCCAATCGCTCCACGGACTGGCTGACCCTCTTAGTCACTCTGGGTAAAAGCATCTTCTACATTAACTGTTAATGGTCCAGTATGAAGTCTTGTTTTTTTAAAGTATATTGGCTGGTAAAACATACAGAATTCATTGGCAGTGATACAGAGAGACCTGGGAATGGAAACAAGGTAAAAGTAGCTCCTAAACTTACCTATGGGGCTTTGACTGTAGCAGGTGTGGCACAAGGGGGCTGAAGGGGCTCTGGAAATTGAACCCATTGGACACGGAGACTTTTGGAAATGGACTTGCCATCTCCAGAGGACTACGCAGCGAGATGGGACAAGCACGACTGCAGTTTAAATGGTAAATGGATTGCATTTATATTGTGCATTTTCTACTCCTTTGAGCACTCAAAGTACTTTACAATTCCTGTCTCACATTCACCCACTGATGGCAGAGGCTGCCACACAAGATGCCAATCCGCTCACCGGGAGCAATTTGGGGTCAGTGTCTTGCTTAAGGACACTTCGATGGGGTCAGGAGGAACCGGGGCTCCAACCTGCAACCGTCCTGTGCCACCATTGAAATATACTGCCCTGGTGCTCCAAAATGCCAATGAGGAGGTTTCACTGAAATGCAGTGGAATGCCTGGAATACCATGAGTCAGTGTTTATAAAGGGATTGAGTCAATTTATCCAGTAACATGACAGATCACCACTAAAGGGATATTTTTTTTTCCTTTGTAAAAGAGATTTTTAAAGTTTTTAGAGAGTCCCTTATAATTAATGTATACAGTCAAAGATGCAAATATTTGGATCAATAGTTTTAAAATAAATGTAACTGATAATTTTACATATTAATAATCACCTTGTCTATTACAGTTCCCAAAACCAGAGTAACTAGAGAAAATGAATATACATGAACAAAACACAGCGTTCAGGGAACTGGAAAATTATGCTGCTCAGACTTGTTAATTTTTTAATATGCGCGGTTAATTACACATATTCACCATGTTGATTAAAATTAGTGCACATTAATATAAAACTGATATTAGGCTGCTGGAATGACCTGTGTGGTTACATGAAAATAATCAACACCCATATGACATCTCTGAACCAATAAGAAAACAGCATTTACCAATGCAACGGTATGGTCCATAAGTCCACAGACACCCTGGGACAGGGGTGGGCAGTCTTAACCACAAAGGGCTGCTGTGTTTGTAGGTTTTTGCTGCAACTCCCTAATTAGATTACTAATTGGAGGATCGATTGGCTGAAGAGTCCTCACACCTGGGTTTGAACAGCTGACCTAAAGATTCTTCCAAAAACCTGCACACACACCGGCCCTCCGCGGATAAGACCGCCCACCCCTGCCCTAGGACTATAAGTAATTTTTTCCGGCCAGTCCACTATTTATTTTAAAGTATAGCTTCTTTTTAAGCACTTATTGAACGTTGGTCTTAGTTGTTTTATTGACAGAGCATTTACTTACAGAAATGTGTTAATAAACGTAGCAGCCAGGGCTCATTCCCCATGAAGGCCGTCTCCTTACAGGCGTGCACTTTTCTTTTCTGAAACACCTCCTGACAGTGCTGCTGGGCGAAAGAACTCGACCTTTAAGAGATCTATTAAAAGAGCGTGTGACATGCGAAGAAGGAAGCTAATGAGAAAGACAAAAGGTACGGGCAGAAGAAGGGTGTGTTAGTCTGGATCATGTACCTTGGAAGTTACCAGTGAAATATGTAAGACTGCGACCAACAAGGAGTTAAGGGAATGGGTATTAACCGCACAAACAAATTGATTGGCAAATAAATTAATAAGGGACTGAGGAGCTTCACATAAGAGGCTCGCATGGAGCATTAGACTTTATGTGTGCGGTTGGACAACATCCTTCTCTCTCAAGATATATTCAAAGGCATGGTTCTACCATACTTAAGTCATATGAAATGCAACTACTTATTTGCACAACCTCCAGTCTGTGCCTGACTGACATGTTAAGTAGAGGATCGTAGCAAAAAGGCTCACTTAGCTTCCACTGTATTTTACGGGACTGTACACAGAGAAGCATGTACGTGCTTAAATCACAAAAATGTTACATTGCTGGGGTCTGACACTACATGTCTGCCATCTCACGGATGTATTTTCTTTTTGATGGTAACTTAAAATCTACACTAGCACCTTAACTATAACCCTGAGTAATTGGCGCTTTTCATTCTGGCAGTCTCTCTTTTACTCCTAACCTAATGAATGCTAGCTAAATCGATTCCTTCAAATATGACAAGGCAGTATTTTAAATTAAATTTGGCACTGCAGCTCATTAATTAGCCCATAATTATGGATACATACTGTATCAGTTATTGCAGAAAAATAATGTTACAAGATCCAGCAGATTTTAACCAGATGCTGTTACATCATTTTTACAACAAATTTGTGGTCAAGAACATAAAAAGGTGATAAATTGGTTGACTGTAAATTCGATATGTACACATATTTGTTGTAGCAGTCAGTTGCTTACATTTTATGTAATTTCAGTTATTTATCCTGACCACTGTTATTATACAACACAATGCATACCGTTTGCCTATATACATACTATAGCTTTTCTTTCTACTACTGCTTTAGACTGTAAAAGCCTCAAGTTATAATATGATAGGTGCCAGTACATAATAGTGTATGGTGTGTCTGTCTGCATTTTTTACTTTTTATGTTACTTTTCAGGATCAAGGATGGTTTATTATATACAAAAAAGTAATGGTCTGTCCCTGTCCAGCAAGGTCACACTGGCACTCCATTCATCTTCACTTCAGCACTGCGTTTCGGTGCAAACTTTTGTCTCTACTTTTGTATCTATATTATTAGTTTCCCTAATGAAAGTAATTTGTATTTCAAATGCTGGTGAACTGAAGGTTCATTCTTGGTTATGTAATGTTTGTAAACTTTGTATCAGTTAAGGGGAAGAATTATTTAATCATTTTAATGATTTTTGCATGATTTAAAAATATTTTTTGATGTCATGTGGTAAATTCCAGGTACAGATTACTAGAGGCAGTAACAGTAAAGAGACAAGCAGACGTTCAGGAGCAGTGCTGTAGAGGAACGAGTGAAGCTGAGGCAGCAGGAGAACTGGGTTTGATTAACAGCTATACATCAGAAAACTGAGCTTTTGAGGTTTTCCCAGAAACTGGACGGACGTCCCTCAGAAGTGGTTCTACATTTCTACAAGTTTTAGAAGTATGGTCTACAAAAATTCATGAAGAGACATCCGACAGTAAGGAGATCAGGGATTTGGTAACAATAACATGCCAGGGAGTCAAAAATCAAGCAATAACAGTAGAACAAGAACAAAAAAAAAAAAACAAAATCAGGGAACTGGAGAATTATGCAAAAGACGACAGGAATGCAAATGAATTATCACTGCTGATAAGCGAAGCTGTATTGACAGCTTGGTATCATTTTCATTGTTTATGAAAATGACACCAAGGTGTGCCAGCCTACCTTATTAGCATCACTAGGGACATCTGAGTCATGAGGTCCACAGCACAGAAGAGGAACAGAATCCAGTACAGACCTTGGACTGGGACTTTGCAGAAGACCTGGCACTTTCATCCCATACTATATTATCCCATATTATAAAGTAGAGAACATAATTGATGATGTGGGAGCCATCGCTGCGCAAATTATTCTTAACATTAAAAAAGAGATTGTGACCCTCACCAGGGGACGCAAATGGAAAATGATGATGATTAATATAAGAAAGATGAAAATCCCCAAAGCAGACTCAGTCAGATTGGATGGTGATAAAATAAAAGACATGTAGTCCTTTACCTACCATGCCAATATAATTAACAAGCAAGGCAAGGTGCCTATGAAAGAGCATGGATCGGCAAAGCAAGACCAGAATTTCCACAAGATGAATCAGGGGCTCCAAGGAACTATGCCTGTAAACCAAGGTCAGGCTGTTTAACACTAGCAGTAAATCAGCCTTATTTTATGGAGCAGAAACATGTAGAACAACTCCACCCCACCCCATCCCATCCCATCCCATCCCATCCCATCCCATCCTGCCCGTTGTTTCCCTACTTGACCAGCAGGTGTCGCTTACCATCCCATTCCTCGTGTTTAAATCCTTCGTCAATGTTAACAACCCTCACCTGTGTCTTGTTACTCCTAGTCCTAAATGTTTGTTTAATCACCTATGGTTTGCACCTGTTTCTTGTTTAATCTTCGTTACCTGTGTATATATGTGTCTGCCTTTGCGCTGATCTTTAGTTGTCATTATATGTGTCACTTATCAGTCTGTGCTCAGTCCCTCTGTCATGTGCCACTGTGGCACTGACAGTTATGAAGGAACCTCCAGATATGTTAATCCAGCGATCAGTAACAATGACCTTCGTTAGAGAATGAACCTTACTGGAGAAAAAGATTGGAAATACTTTCTGGAAGCCGGCAAACAACATCACTGGGCAGGTCCTGTCCTGGAATTGCCAAGGCAAGAAGAAGAGAGGGTGACCTGGAAACCCCTGATGCCAAAATCTCAAGACAGACATCAGAAGGGTGGGATATAGATAGAGGCAGCTGTATAGGAAATCTCGGGACCTCTTTGATAGCTTATGCCCCAGAAGGGGTTAGTACTAATGTACTACACTTATGAATACTACTGATCTACATGATATGTAAGTTGTATACTTGTATGTTACCCTCCACCTTACAAGTTTATTGCAGGTTAAAGGTTTCAGGTTTCATGGTGACCTGTCTGGAGACTTGCATACACCCTGTAGTACTGGGAGTAATGAAGCTTTAAAACTCAAAAGCTTGATGGGTTGACGGTGCTCTGTACTGTAAGTGACTGCCTGGTATAATCTAGGTGGAATTTCTACAAGTATGATCACCACCAGGTATGGAATTATACAACCAAACTGTATTTCGTGGATTCTTGGACCAAGAATAACCTTTTAATGATTATCCTGGAGTGCACAGCAATGTCATCACGCTGTTCACACAATTAAAATAAAGCCTTAGCTCTGTATTCACAGAATGCAACACACAAAGCCCATTTGTAAATATAGCAATTCCTGTGGGGACTTTGTGTAATTTTCTATGATTCCAGGACAACCTGAATTTTTTATTTTTTTTTTTTTCCCATCATGCAAAGGATTTACTACAGTCAGTGATGTTTGTTTACTAATGGGCATTTTTTTCCATCAGAGGAAAAGCTGAGCTAGATGAGATTGCGGGTAAGGTGTTAGGGCAATTGAAACCCTATGCACTCTTGCAGAAATGTCAATATCCTAAAAGATTCCTCACCCCACTCTTATTCCAACTGCTACCATCAGGCAAAAGATACAGCAGCATAAAAACAAGGACTAAAAGACTGAATAGTAGTTTCTGAGTGCACAATAGATATCGTGTGCAATATGTCTTTCATGTAAAATAAGTTTTTTTTTTTTTTTTTTTTTTTTTTTTTTAAATTGTTCTTTGACGCCGCAAGGACTGTACCTGATTTGGTTGTATCTATTACAATGACAAAGATATTCTGATAAGAGTTGGTCTGGTTAAATAATTGAATTATCTGAAAAAATAATTAATGGGGAATCGGTGTTCATTCTAAGGTGAGGGGGAAGGGTATGATATCTAAAAGCAATGAATGATTTAACAGGGGGAGATGGCTGGAATGACAATACCTTGGTGTACAAGATGAACCTAATGAGTGGCAAAACTTCTCTTCTGATTTCTTAATATAAGATGCATTCATTTAAAAAAACAAGGCTTCTGATTCACCACCACTTCAGAATTCCTTCAGTGTTAAAAGTAGTGCAGAGTTTCATAGATTTGCCAGTGAAATGGTGAGCTGCACTAATTTTACTCACATGGAGAGAAAATACTATATTTGCCATAGGGAATACAATACATTTGTGTGTAACTCCATGCAGACCTTATGCATCAGCCTCACAAGGTCTTTAATTTTTCTCAGCCAATCCACCTAATCTGTGCTTTTCCTTCCTGTAGAGTTTTCTGTTGAAGCAGAGCCTTTCGTTCATTAATTAGTCTTCTGGGATTGGAAGACTGGGTGACAAGCTCTGTCAATTATGTGTTCCTTTTTTTTATTTTTGTCAGGTGTAAAGTGACAGTTTCTGCAGATGTGTTGCCCTCTATTAGTATTCAAGGTCACATTATAGCTACTAATGAGACTGTCTACTTTTGCCTACACTAATAAAAGGGGAAATTAGTGAAATTTCGTATATTTTCACTGTATATTGCAGTTTATAACTATAGAACAATGTTTATTTTGTTTCTGCTAATAATGATTGGTATTGTTTTTCAGTTTCTGATGTGTAGATCAGTTGGCAGTTTCACCCGTAGTTTGTCATCATATCATAAGCCTCTTTGAACTATGGCTTCATGGGAAAGAGTGACCTCTTTTATAATTGTAAATTTGTAGTTTTCTAATAGAATTTGTTCTTTCTTGTAATTGTAGTAGAAAGCACTGAAAACCGCTTGAATTTTCCATAGATTCAGAAATCTGTTTTGGTGTTCGTCTGGTAAATTTGGTACTGGTTCACTAATAGGACCATATCGAAATACTGACAGCTATGCAATAACATTCCGGATGTTGTGAGTTAAGGTTAAATTACCTTAGCTGAGCAATTCTGAGGAGTCAACCGGTAACAGTAGTATTCTAATTAACTATGGTCTGGCGTCAGTACCAGAACAAATCTGATGGCTGGGCCCAAGTTTTTCCATGGGGGGGGGAGAATATCTATGCTGTTGTTTAAAGACATTGACACCAAACCAGACCTAAAAGAACACAATACACTACTCAGTATTGCAGAGCAGCAGCACACCACAGAACCACAGAAAGACAGACACATCACCTGTGCTTCAGCACCACACAGACAGCAGCAATGTTGGCAAAAGGCACAAAAAGCAGTTCAGTACAGCTGAGTTTGATGTAGAACTTTCTCCCCAGATCGCCTTGGTCTATGGCAGCAGAAGCACTACAGGCTAATGCTAAAATATTCTCAGAAAAAAATACCAGTTTGTACCTTTTGTTTGTCACTGGGGCTGTACCCACAACGGTCTGCCAATTGAACCCTAGCTGTACATAAATGTACCTTTTAGTATAACTTAAAGTACAGAAATGGATGCTAAAGAATATTTGTATACTATTGGGGGTACACTGATGTTGTTAGTACCTCAGGGAACATAACTGTACCAGGGATATACCTTTTTTTTCTGGTGTACAGAAAACTTTATTTGTCTTTTAAAAAGCTGATTAACCCATTTAGGTGCACGGTGTATAGGAAGTTGGGTCCCTGTGTCACATCACTTGCCACCTGGCTGTATAAAATCACAAACTATCATTCCACTCCAACTACCAGCCTCCCCATCTACCAGCTCTTAAAAATATAGCATTTTATTACATCTGCTTATTCATTGAAATGTGCATTTCTTGTATTTTTTTAATGATGCTTTAATGGGTGCTGACACTGAGGGCTGTGAAATATAAGCTGTCGTGCAAAGACCATCAAACAGTGATGATTAATATTATTTTTCCCTTCATAGATATTGCACCATCATCCTTTGATACAAGTGTTTTTTTTTTTTCATTTTGTCATCTCTTTTGAAGGGAATTGACCTAAAATGTAAGAATCCCTTTCATTCGAGAGAGTACAGTACTGTATAATAATGTATAATGTACTTTCTTATTACTGCATTTAATTTTGGTAATTTCTTACTCCTGCATAATTTATCAATCACTACATTAAAATCATGTACTTTAGGCTATCCATGGTGGGTCCTGGAACTTATCACTTGCACATATAAGGGGAGCTACGGCATAAGGTTTTCAGTGAGTACTTAGCTTAGAGCAGATCTTTTTAAATACCCAGCTCTCTGAAACTGCTATCTTTTTATCGGACCCTGTCACTGGTTCATCTTGTAAATTTGAGTAGCGGTGTCGGGCTTGGCACCCGTCCGATCCGCCCCTTTGTGTCCCCCTCCTAGTGTCACTGGCCATCCTGTTCTCATCCCTGGCCCTTGCCTTACACCCCCATTGTGTCTATTCCCTTGCTTTACCTGTTCCCTGAACTACTGTTTAGCACAGTGGGCCGAGTGTGTGGCATAGAGATTGTAACCCTCTGGTTATGGGTTTGAGGCTGCACAGGGACCACTCTCATCTGTTTATTAATATTGGTTTTGTTCCACAGTGTTTGTTTTTTTTTTTCCTGTTTTCCCAGTTATAGGTTGCCTTGATGTTGTCCTGTTCACTTCCGGTCTACTTGGTATCATTCTGCTCTCTAAATTATCCTGCTGTGTTCCCAGAGTGTTGGTTAGTGGTTTCTGGTGTTTGTGGTGTTCCCCGGTTCTGTGCTTGTTAATTGTTCCCCCTGTTGCTCATTGTCCTGCTCCTGTGATCAGTTTATTAGATTTATGATTTACACCAGTCCCTTGTTTGCCCCGAGTTTCTGTGTGTATTTAAGTGTCTGTTCTTGTTTTGCGTGTTGATGGTTTATTGTAGTTGTATGTCTGTGAATTGGATGCCTGTGCTGATGTTGTTTTGCTCCCTATTCGTGTTATTTGTTTATTTAGTTTAATCAGTGTTTTTTTACCCCCTGTTTTAGTTCTGACCTCCCGTGGTCGTTTTTGTTCTGTAGTTTACCCCAGTGTCTCTGGTTTTCTTTAAATGAGCCCCTTTAGTCTTGGAGCCGCAAGTGGATCGTCCACCTTTCTCCTGCCAGCACCATGCCATGCTGCTACACTCAGTGACAGTCCTGCCCGAGTGGCCTTTACCTGTGCCCATGTTGGCAGCCAGCTAATTTTGGTAGAGAATATGCAAACACCCATATTCATTAATCACATGTATATTTATGCTGTTTTTCCACTACCACGCTAAGCCAAACTATAAGCAACCAACTATCAAAACTTTACTGTTGGTCTTCCACTGCTATCTTATATACAGAAAGAAACAGTCACATCCATTCATCTTCCAACTGGTTCATCTTGGTCAGGTTCTCAGACATCAGAAATATTGGCCAATAACTAAATTAAAATAATATTATATAATGTATTTATAAGGTGGAATATTAATTATAATTATTATTTGAAGCTGAAAGGGATGAAATGGAAGGAAGGCTTTAAAGAATTTGGTATTTGATATAACAGCATGAAAAAGGAATGATTTTCCTGTGTGGTCATGTAGTGCTATGAGTTATTCAACGACATCAAGGTCTCTAACAAACCGGGGGGTTTCTTTGCCATAAATATACTGGCTTTATTCTATTCTGGCTTAGTTTACTAATGGAAAAACAGCATTTTTTACTTGACTAAAACATGACTATACTCACTAAGCCATGGGTCACGAATGAAATTGTGAAGTTGATCTTGGGACATGAGAAATGAACACAAAAAGTCTGAAATCAAAATCACAGACACAGAATCATGACAAGTGATGTCTGCAATATTAAATATTCACATAAATACTAGACATGTAGTAAAATGACACAGAAGTACACGTGCACATTCAGCATGTCATTCTGACCTGTCCATTCTTCTTCAAGTCAGCCCACATGCTGGATCCATCACCTCCTCTCATCAGAACGTGGTAAGTGAAGTAATAGGTGCCAGGCAGGGGGCAGGTGAACTTTCCGGTTGTGGGTTCATAGTAATTTCCCACATTGGTGACTACATCATCAAACTTAAGCACTTCAGTGCCTTCGTGTTGCTTCCTCAGACCAGCATAGAAGGCGATCTTTGGACTGTAAGTATGTGTGTAGCCACCGGGGCCAGGTCCTGGGAGTCCAGGCGGGCCGGGCTTGCCTGGTTCTCCAGGGGGCCCGGCTGGACCAGGGAGGCCTGGAGGTCCACGGAATCCTTGCTTCCTCCTTCGGCCTATGAAATCTGGTGCTGGGGAGACTGCAGCAAGTTCCTGGCTGTTCTGCGTCACTGCGTATCGATCACACACCATCTTGCAACTCCCCAACATTTCGTAGTGGGTGCCACTACCAAGACCTCCTGATTTCGTGTTGTGGACCAAGAGGGGAATGGCGACTAATAGCACCAGAACCATGGCTACACCTACAGCAGCCCCAATGGTATGCTTTCTGCAGCTCAGCCAGGAGGCAGCCAGCGTGAAAAAGAATTCCTCGACCTTGGGACGTAATGGTGCTGGCTGGACCTTAGCCACGTGCACAGAGTGGCCCAGAGACCATCACATGAGATAAAGAAGAGATGGAGGGATGAGACATGGAATTGGCAGACGAAGTAAAGAAAAATATCGCTAAAAGAAGAGATATAAAATGTCAACAGAGAGAAAATACAGAGAGTGTCAAAGAAGGGGGCTGAAAACTTAAGGATGAAAGTGAAGTGAGAAGGTATGGATTGAGGACTAAAGGTCGGGGAAAGTAAAGGACAAAAATATAGGTTAATAGGTGGAAAAGTGGGAACTCCAAAGAAACTGTGAGGCAAGCTGTCTTAGGGAAACGGGGAAAACAGGTTTTTTGCACAAGAATCTGGCTTTTGTTTTGTGAGACGCCGCAAAAATCAGTGAACAAAAATCCTTAGTTAAGTGTGATAAAATGTCCATTTCTCCATTTCCTTATCATACCCTGTCCACTTGCTACCTTCTTTAAATGGCACAACTCTTTATTCTACTACTTCCAGCAACAGCTTCTCCTTGGTATTGTCTTTTTCAGGCTTTGTGAGATGTCTGCTATTTCCTCTCCAGCCAAAGGTACTGGGGTATTGTTGGTAGTAGCAAGAAGATCTGTGGTAAGACAAGCCCTTGAGATAGTGGTCGTGTTAAACCGTTACTATTTCGATATTGTTCGTATTAAATTACGCGGTTTTTAAATGACCGATTTAAATATAGATTACAATACAGACATTAATTCATTTCATGGGATCCGTTTTGGCCGTATTTTTTTCCAAAAGAGGGAGAAAACAAAACCAAAAAGTCAAATTTAAAGATATTTTGCTAAATTATTTACTGTTTCACCTCAGTTTTTCCCCGGCTGGAGTCCGAAGCAGAGTACAATTCCGATGATGGTTGTTGCCGAATCCTTCAGTCGCGTGTGTTTTACTTTTTATCTTTCAGTCCTTCATAATAGCACATCTTGTGGCACCTTAAATCCCCACACGTTGAGGAAAAATAGGAACATATTAATAAAATCCCACACTCAATATTTTTGCATACTAAATATCATAAATAAGTAGCTTTTTTACACGTATAGATAATATATATTTGAAATAACATTGTTCATGATTATACGTGTTATAAAAACCGATTAATTAATGAAGAGAATAATCGCTCCACAACTGCTTTGAGTCACTCAAGATACAGACAAGCCTAAGCCATTCCGTTAGGCAAGCATATAATAATCAAAGAAAAAGAAAATCCACAAGTGCGTAAATGTTTAGATGTAAACAGGCCCTCACTTTTCCATCTTGTAAAATGAGATGAATGTTGCGTATATTCTAAAAGCTTATAAAAAAGAATACTTAGGCTACTTAGACCGTTGCTATTCAAATAGTTATCGTTTCAATGAAAAAACTGAAACGTGCGTTTTTGTTTTATTTATATTGTCCAAGTTGTAAAGAGATCCATTTATATGAAGTATAAAAGTAAAATGACACATCTATTTTACTTCGTTTAAGAAAAAAACGAGAAACGAGAGATATATTTTATGAATTGATTTAAATTTACCTTTCATTTCTTATGCATAATTCTCCCATATTCACGCAGAGCACCAAATCGCTCATACCAAGCATACATATTACTTAAAACGGATAACAAACTGTCTTACCTATTCACTGCCTGCATGTACGTAGTGACGATCTTTCTCCTGTCTCCTTCATTTATTGCCAGTGCGCTGCAAACACGCGAAGGCTCGTCTAAAACATAAACGCAGATAGATTGTTGAGTGACTTGAGCCGAGAAGAGCGTGGAAGACTAAAACAGGTTGTGGAGAAACCCAGAGCTATGATGGATGCAGCAGCTGCCTATATATATACACACACACACACACACAGTCGCGGGAAAAAATTGACACCACAAGTTTTTGCTTCACTCGATCATCTCTCAATTTATGGGTGTGCGTCTGTGAAAAAAACAACTATATATACTTCCTTGCTTTATGGGGCTTCAGTCCTGCTTGTAGAAGCACATTTTTTTTTCCATGGCTATATGCATTTTTTTTTTAGCTAAGGGAAATTGTACATGAAATATAAATCAAACCTCCCTTATCCGGACCTCCAACAGTCTAGGGCTGGGACGTAACAGAGAGAAAGGGGAAGAGGACGTGGAGTAAGAGGACAGGGAGCGATGGACAAGGGAACACACGTGGATAAAGGGATATTTTTTATATTTTTCCGTTTTTATTGACACGCCACGGACACAGAACAAAATAAACCCGGCGCAAAAAGAGCAACATTAGCGAAAACAATCTTGACTTACCTAAGTGCAGAGAAAACAGAAAAACAACGACAAATTCTACACCTTACTCCCCATCCAAACAGCAGCATAAAACATGAGCTCGCAAAACAAAAATGGCAGTCATTCCCTACGCACCTGACACACGTCCAAGCGACAAAGTCCGAGGGCCACGCGAATACGTTAGCCAAAACCGTCATGATCAAAAAGTGAGTTGGCATCCAGCCAAACTACCGCCAACAACTTGAGTGATCGGCAAGAGTGGAAGGATGACAGCACCAATCCCCCCCTTTCACCTCTAATCTCAAATGACTATGAACCTCCAGATCTCCCATTCACCTTAGAAAAAGGAGGAATACTATCCAAAAGACTGGCTAAAGAGGTACGTCTTAAGCCTTGACTTGAAAACAGAGACTGTGTCTGAGTTCCGAACACTAATGGGAAGTTTACACCTGCATCTAGAGATCTAAGTGTACGATTTGGAATGTAATTGCAAGTAGGGTCACTCACATGCTGCGGTGCATTTGCAGCTTAATTTTACAATTTTATTATTTAATGGGAGAAATATGAATGATGTAATTTCTTTGTGGTTTTTCATGTAAAAGTTGCCACCATGCTCCCGCATACTTGGACAGCTGTGAGATTTTAGTTTTCATGCCCTGGTGTAGCCTACCATCTGGAGTGAAATTAGGCCTTGTTCCCACGTATACAGATGTAACACAGTGTAAAAAGTGCGGATGTAAAATGTAATTCATTCTAGTATGATTGTATGCATCAAACTACTGTTAAGTTGAAAGGTCACGGGTCGCGTAGGGGCGAAGAGTGGGAAGGCGGACGCGATCTCCATGTTCGCTGCATTAGAGAGGGAAGGCATGACGTGACTAACGTTTTGTCTGTATGAATATACATTAGAATTAATTTGCAGAAGCTGCACAGAGTTTGCATTTGTGAGAGTTAACGTGAGCTTTAGCAGTTAGCCAATCATGCTAACATGAATCACATGGCAGGGTGGATGGATCAGGGCTAGACAAGAGACAGAGTAGAAACGCTCAGTATGTCGTATGTCATCAACAATACCTTGTGTTGGAGAAGCGCGAGGCTTGGTTTTTTAAGGTGCCGTCCAAGGTGTCTTGGATCCCCGCTGACTGCTCGGTGTGCAAGCGAGGGGGGATGTTACAGTTGGCCAATCAGAAGTCCTATTACCAGTTAAAAGCAGCAAACGGTGCACATTCTGATGTCAAACAAAGTAGGTAACGGTGTCAAAATCCCTGTTTTTCCTGTCCTCACATCGATACCAAAAATGGACTTTCTGAAAATCTTCACCCTGGACGGAATTTTACAAAAGCTCCATTTTCAGTGACCTAAAAAGTTTGTATGCGGACGAAAGGAAAAAACACATAAAAATCTACATTTAAAATAAAAAAACCATGTGAGTGTGGGAAGGAGCTTTCTCTCTTGTGGCGACCTCTGTTTTTCTCTCCTTTTAAGTTACAGTTTTTTAAAATTGTAACAAGTGTTAACCTGTGCTTAAGAGAGGCCAACTTTTGTTTCAACTGTAACCACAGCAACGACCCTACATCACACAATTAGTGAAGTTAATCTTCTGCTCAAACCACATTTTGTTCATTAAATACCGCCTCTGCATTTCAGAATTCCCAAAAAACTTTCTCTATATACACAATCTCTATCACAACACTGCAAACCTGGCTCAAAATCGTATCATTCTTTGAAAACACTAGCATATTTTCTATCCAGTAATCATATCTAGTAACATATAGTCAATCGCAGCACAAAGACTTTAAAAATGCTAACAGTTGGTGTCAATACAGAAACTGCATTACTTTTCATGATGGTGAATGCATACTTGTGATGCTTCTGATGAGCCACACCTGCTCCTGGTATTTACCCAAAAACAGGTGTGGCTCATCAGAAGCCAGGTAGGATAGAAAACCTAC
>JAODKE010000040.1:3519518-3532348 GCA_026779605.1 Mormyrus hasselquistii | reverse complement strand
ATATAATGCATTTTAATCTTTATAGGCTAACCCTGCTTCATTTACGGTATGCAGGTTATGGTACAAGATATTTTCTTGTCACAGCAGTGCAAATACACATAAAATAAGTTTGCATTTGCATACAAAATTGACTGTTCCACGTATCATTTTCAAAGACGAATGGGTACTTTGCGCACCAGTTATGTCCATCCCTGTTTATAGCACTACATTGACTAAAAAGCCAAAGCACTTCTGAGTTACACACCTTCTCCCCTCATAAGTGTGTTCACGTCCTCCACACTTTACCCAGAAAAGAAGGCGTAGCAGTGCAAGAACTCTAGGGCCCAATGTTAATGTCTCCCAAAAGACCTGACCTTCAACCTTCACAGACTTAATGTCACCAAGTATGTTGCAACATATCACAATACCTTGATAATGCCAAAATGTTCCTTACTATTACGGGTTTGGGACTTTTTAAGATTCACACTTTCTTCACTGCCAGAGCACTTACTGTAAGAGACTGACTCCCATATTTGAATGAGTTCCAGTCTTTTGCCTTACAGAGTGGGTGAGAAATAGTCGTCAAATTATCACTTTACTCTTTCTTTGTTAAAACAGCATCATTAAGTATAAATTAAAATAAATTATTTACCTTTTACTCTTCAGGGCATCCCCCGGTAACCCCATGTTTCACATCACATTGTTATGCATTGTGGGTAATTCCCTCTGACACAGTCTGCAGAAATATAGACTTATGGATGTGAGAGATGTCTGTGAGAGAGTCTTTATGTACTTCATGATTTGATAGTAGGACAGCCCTAAGCCCTCAAGCACTCCCCGTAGTCTATGAGTCTGTGAGCGTAGACATTGGGATTGGGCATAATTCATAAAGCAGATGAAGAAGATGAAAGAAGAGAGGGTTACACCCTCAATGATTCTGGCAGCAAGCAAAAGCAAAATGCGGAACATGGACTCTTTAAAATACATTGAGAATCAGTCAAACTATATATCAGTCAGACTCTATACATCACTTCTTCACATCACTACTTTTAACCCCAAACAAAAAACATAAAAAATATATCATTCATCTAGAGTAGTTGTTTAAGCCGAGTAATTGTTTACGATGAGATTCAGAACCAAAAACAAAAGACATCACCGAACCAAGGGGAACAGCCAAGGCACAAGCAGGACATCAAAGAACGATGATAGCAACTGACAAAACGCAGACATGAACAGGGACACCAAAGATGAAAACACAAGACCCAAAGACAGTAAGGAAGGGGACAATGAAGGAACAACACCAGGGGGCACATCGAACATAGGAGGACAGGGACCAGGCGGGAGCGAGGGAGAACCAAATGGATGGGGAGCAAAATCCAGGGAACCAATCACAGGGGGAAACAAGTCAGTGGCCAATGAGGCGAAGGGCAGGGGGAACTAGGGAGCAGGAGGGAACCCCACTGTGAGGCAAAAGGTGAAGGTGACACCGGAGGGGGCAAGGAGGAAGGCGAAGAGACCTCCGGAGGAGATGAGGAGGGAGTTGGAGCCGCTGCAGGCGATGGTGAAGCCAGAGCCAGCGAGGGTGCAGGCAACCAACAAGGCAGAGCTGGGGGAATTGCAGGCAACCGACGAGTCATCACAGGTGGGACTGCAGACGATCGAGTCTCTGGATGGGGAACCGTAGATGACTGCCGACGAGGAGCCAGAGGAACCACAGGCGACAGCTGAGCAAGAGGCTGTTCGGACTGTCTATGACTGCCGGGCCGGAGGCTGGGGGACTGGAGGCAATCCCGGGGACAGGGTGGGTGAAACTCGGGCTGTCACAGCCAGTAAAGCACCTCATTAACTAAACTGAGTTACTCCACCTGAGTAAGACGAGGTGCCTCCTACACATCAGAGAGCAGTCCAGAGTGGATGGTCTTTTTGTCTCTATGTATGGGTGTCTGTGTATGTTGTGGGGATGTGTGTATGGTCTATGTGCATGGCTGAGGTGGGGGCCTGGGTCCAGGGCTTACTGCTCCATCCTGGGTGTGGTTGGCCTCCTGAGCATGGTTGCTGGCCCCTTACCTTGGGGTGCTGGCCTGGGTGGGGGCTCTGGCCTTTCTGCCATGGGCGGGGCTCTCTATCGGGGGCTGGACCCGCCTAGGGTCCTAGGGGCCCTGGCCTTGGCTCATACAGGAGCGGCTGCCCCCTCACGGTGTCGGCTGCCTGTTGCCTCTGGCTCTCTGGGGCTCATGCCCTTTTGGCTGCAGGGGCTGCATCTGAAACACATGTTTCTCTTAGTTAACGCTGCACCTGTAGTCAAAACAAAGCAAAATATAGCAAATATATATAAGTATAGCAAATCTCAAAAAACAAATGGGTGTATAGAGGAAACCTTACTGCTACCTCAGTCGGTGCTTGGTGAGAGATGGGATGGAGCACTTTGCTGAGAAAGATGTGGCCAACATATAGAGGGACCCTGTGGAGCTGGGGACAAGTGCTGATGAACCTTCCAAGGAAGAGGAAACCATGGAAAGTTTCAAGAAGAAGCAGACTCCCTGTTTTTATCGCATGATAGCAAAATCTGTTGATCCTCAAGAAGTGTAGGCAGACTGCCTGCATAGTGCATAATGCAGAAGATGTCAGGGTCAACAAGATTTTGTAAGGCCAGAACTGATGATATCTCCCTTTTGATTGTTTATAACAAAACCCATAGATAACACTATTATCCAGATGTCAGACTTGGAAGGGAACAGGAACTTTGGCACCAACTGGCAGGACATCAGTCTGGAAGAATTTGAATTAATTTGCTGCCTGCAAATCTTTATGACAAAATCATGTGGTGTGCAACAACTTTTGACTGGTAGCGTACACAGTGATACCTTGAACAAAATCAAGCAGCAAGTACACACAAACACACCTGCACAAGCGCACACACTCAAAAAGCACGCAAACATATACACTCAGAAGTATGCAGAGACATTTACCATACAAACATCTTACTAACATGTACACACAGAGAAAAATGTTTAAGTCTTGGATCGTTTACATTTTTTGAGAGTTCATCTCACGTTTTTGTGCATTGTACAGTTATTATTCATTACTATTTCCTGTACCCCATAAAATGAATTGACATGTGTGATTACTGCATTAAAAACAAAAGGATCCCTCCTGAAGATTTCTTGACATCTTATGTTCGTTCAGCCATGTCATCCATTGTAATGGATATAAAAATGTAGTAAAAACATGAAATGACAAAAAAAATCAGACTCACTATACCTTAAAACCTACACACAATATTCTAGGTGGGGTCTTACCAAGGAATTGTATAATTGTAGCATCACCTCCCTTGACTTAAACCACACACCTATAGATATAACCCAACATCCTATTACCCTTTTTACTGCTTCCCCACACTAGTGAGAGTGGGATATGAAAGCATCAACATACACAACAAGATCTTTCTCATAATCAGCTACCTTTATTTCAGTGGAACCCATAATATACCTATACTTTATATTTCTGCTCCCTGCATGGATTACCTTACCAAAGTCTGTTTATAGTGGCCTGAAGTGGCCCTGAAGGCATTTTCAGACCTATGGATAAGTTTCACCTCCTATTCATCAGGTCCCTGACTTCTCCCGTCAGTTTGTTGTGGAGGTGGATGCCTGAGGCACCAGTATAAGGGCCACACTCTCCCAGAGACACTCTCTGGACAATAAGGTACACCCCTGGGCCTTTTTTTCTCATGAACTGATACCAGCCTAAAGGAACTAGATTATTGGCTAATGCATGTCAGGCTAGATGGTCTTAATTTTTCAACTGTTTTAAATTTTCAGAATTCATTCAAGCCAGGCTCCAAGAATAATTAGCCAGACGCCTTGTCTCACAAGTGTGGGGAGAAGAAAGGTGAGGTGTGATCCTGCCAACTAGTTGTTTCTTAGGGGCAGTCTCCTGGGGGTAGAAGAAGCCGCCTGGGCTGTGCTAGGTTTCATCCAGCCTCCAATTAGCTACTTGTTCCAGACTTTTTACATTTGTGGGTGCGTCAGTGGAGGCATAGCTCCCTCTTAGCTTGCCACTCCAGGGTTCATCGTACTCGAGCACTGCTAGAATTGTGCTTCTGGTGGCTCATTATGCTTTAGGACATCTGTGATTTTCTGCATGTGCAGAAGCGCAGTTCTAGCGCAGTGGTAGCTTAATGTGCCTCTTATTAGCCGCTGTGCTCATTCAGCAGTGAGCTTCTGCTTTCCCCATCTTCTGACATCATTATACCCCTTTCAGCACTGCAAGGATGAGCTGGTGATGCCAGAAAATGAGGACATACTCACTGATACCTCATCCCACACCTGCGTCACCTCATAAGGCTTAGGTGGAACATTGGTGCTCCCATATGATGATGTACTCGTGCATTTTCACCTCACGCACAAGCACGTCCATTTCCTCAGCCGAAATCTGATCTGATTTTCCAAATAAATATGCCGTTAAAATAGCTATCTGCCATAGCTCATGCACCACTGCCTTTTAAAGGTGAGGTGCCCTGCCGTTCTGATTGTTTTATTGCATGTTACGCCTAAGGCAGACCTTAATTAAGACAGTCAGGACACGATTTTTGCAGCTTGTGCTGGCACAAAATCTGTTTTTTCTGCCTTCAAAATTGCTAAATGGATTTGGACACACCGTTAAATATTAGTTTCTCACTTTGCATTATATCGTCAAAATAGTGCCCTTTAGCTCCTATGTCTGCATTGTAAAATAGGACCTCCTTCAGGGTATCCTTAAATAGGAATGGGATCAAGGACACATTTAGGGCCGATCTTAGGCAGCTGTTAAAATTAATGACCTTTTTATCGATAGTTATAATTTCAGGGGGAGGGCAGGCATCTCATTTAAAACATTAGCAAATCTCTCAGCAGTTGCTTCATTTCAGATCTTGTTGTGGAAGCAACTTCAAAAAACATACAATGATCTGAAACTGCAACACTAACTTGACAGCTAATCTTTACATTTAAGCCTCTTGAAATAACTAAATCAAATGTGTGCTCACAGTTATGGGGAGCACCAGTAACATGCTGTGTAAAATCCAAAGAATGTGAAAGTTGCAGGGATCAGAAAACAAAGAATGAAATAAAACCATGAAGCAAAATACTAGCAATAGGACATATTGTCACGCCCTGCTTGTCCAATCCTCGTGTGCCAGGCCCCCCTCATTAACTTCGTGTGGAATCCCTGCATTTACCAGCTGTTTCTTATTTTTGCCATTAGTCCTGTACATTTCAGTACGCATTTGAGTAAGTCTCTACAGTCCTTTCATTGAAGTCTCGTGAAGTCAATGTAATCTGAAGTCCATTTTGTTTGCCTCTCCTTGTTTTACTACAATAAATCCCTCGTTCCTGATTCTCTGTCTCCCTGCTCCTGATTCCCCAGTCTGTGCTCACATCCAGACATGACAGAATGACAGGATTCCTGAAAACAAAGACATCTCACCTGTCCGAGGATCGATGCCTTGGTCTCGTCAACGAGGTAACATACTGGCTAGCACAGCCTGAAGTCCAGAAGGATCCCGCGGCTCAGGCTCTAGCTGGCTGGCTCAGGGACATTCTAGAGGGGAACAGGACCTGGAAGACAAAAAAGGAGACCATCAACGAGGCAACTGGAACAAAACGGATACAGACAACAGACACAGTTACAGGAAGTAAGACAAGACCTGACAAAGAACGGGAAATGCCGACAGACAGATCAGGAAAGGAGACACAGGAGAAGGCGAGAAAGGCGCAACAAAAGGACCAGGAGTGAACGAAGGACCCACAGGAGGAGGAGGAGCAAAAACAGGAGGGACGAAGGGACGAGGAGCAGACAAGGGAGACCAGACAGGAATGGACGGGGGAATAAAGGGAGCCCGAGGGAACACAGGTGGGCGAAAGGAGGCGGCCGGAGGGGCCGCAGGCGACAGGGAGGAAGGAGCAGGTGGGGACCACGATGGGAGCAAGGAAACAGGACGAGGGACAGACGAAGGGGACAAGGAAGGAGTCGGAGGGGCCAACAGCAAAGGGAAGGAGAAGGGGGAAGCCGCAGCCAGCGAAAGTGCCACCACAGCGGGCGAAGGCGCCATCTGCCGATGTGCCGGCGCAGGGGGACCTGCAGGCGACCGACGCAGAGTCGGTACGGTGCAGCCGTAGCTGGGGGTGTGGCAGCAGGCGGTGCAGCTAGGCCGTGGGCGTGGTGCCTGAAGCGTAAACTGGCGAGCCGGGCGGGACAGGTAAGATGGGTGAGCTGGGCTGGACAGGCAACACGGGTGAGCCAGGCTGGACAGGCAAGACGGTGTCCTCGGGCGGTGCCGTGGGTATGGCCTTGGGCGGAGCCGCAGGCAGAGCAGTGGCAGCAGCAGACGGAGCTGCTAGCATGGCGGCAGCAGCAAGCGGGAGGTCGGGCACTTCAGCCAGCACGTCCAGAGTTGGCGCTTCCCAAAAAGGCTTGGTCCCTTTTAGGGATTGCGTCCA
Source organism: Mormyrus hasselquistii (assembly GCA_026779605.1). Lineage (NCBI taxonomy): Eukaryota > Metazoa > Chordata > Actinopteri > Osteoglossiformes > Mormyridae > Mormyrus > Mormyrus hasselquistii. The sequence continues at coordinate 3,525,890 of JAODKE010000040.1, read as the reverse complement.
AGACGGACCCGATCCCCACATATTCCAGGTGGCCACCCTGGAACATAGTGGCTTGTGGTTATGGTGGCTGCGTGGCTGTGGTGATACCCTGGGGAAGCTGAGTCAGGAGGGGTTCCTCCTGACATTCGGAGGGAAGAGCGGAAAGATAGCACACCCCCAAAAATTTTGTCGGGGCGGCTTCCTCCTCCTTTCCCCTGCGCCTCTTCTTCTTTCGCCGGCCGAGACAGGTAGGTGGTGGCGGGGTTGCCTCTGAGAAGTCGTGTGGCTGGAGCAGCTTCTCCTTCATCAGGTCGACAGGATCCTGAAGGTTAGCACACACTTCCGCTATCGCGTGCATTTCCTTGCACGGGGTAACCTCTTGCAGGACAGTCCAGCTCTGGTCTGCCAAGGTGAATAAGCCGGGATCCTCTCGGATCTCCGGCAGCTCTCACCAGTAACTCACCTCCTGCAGCAGGACGAGCTATAGGTCTTCTGCCCGCTGCGGTGAGTCTTTCAGGAGATCTGTCATTCTGTTATGATGTGTGGAGCAGGTGAGCAGGAAATCAGGCGAGTGGCTCGGACAGGCGGGTAAACAGGGTTTATTTATGGAACAGACAGGGCAGACATCCACGAACTTGCTCTCACAGTGACTAATGACAATCATAGATCTAGGCAGACTGACCTAGACGCGGACTAAATACACAAGACAGGCTCAACTTAACGAGCAACAGGTGAGTACAATCATGAGGTAACGAGGGGGGCGTGGCATACACGAGGATCATACGAGCTGGGCGTAACAATGATGAAGTAATTTGACATGCTCAGTGCACAGTAACGGTTTGTTTAGACTTTGGTAATAAATAAACTTTCATGCTATTGCTCAGGCTAGCAGACTGTTATGGGTTAAGGTTAGAGGTGCCTAAATATTATTCATGAATTTTCATGTTTGTGGGGATCTTTCCCCCAACCATCAAATGTGAAGGGGTTACCACCATTTCACCAACTACACAGAGAAGAGGAATGCCGGTTCAATGGATTTCAAATCTGGGTATTTTCTTTTATTTCTGTCTTTGTCCAGCTTGTTGACCTGACCGCATTAATATCAGCAGTCGTATGTTATGTTCCTTTTGACAGATGCACCACGAGATAAAATGGTTTGGCATTACTCTACTTTAGACACTGCACTTCATATTCCAAGAAATTCCTTTTTTTACCCTCTTGTTTATGGCTTTATTGTCTCTGAAATGGCATTGCAAACATTAAATATTGGGCAGTGGTAGCTCTCCCACAAGAATTTACAAACATTCTTTATAAATTAGGCCCAAGATCTGGACAGATGCTTAATTGACCTCCTTTTCACCATTGATGTAATTTGTAAGGGATAACATACGCCTGTTTTCTAAATAAATATGTGATTTCACAAACTACGATAAATTACCATAATTTTATTCCTAATTACAAAGCTTCCACTTTACACAAATAAAAGTGAATAAACATTCTCAGTTCCCAGAGGACAAGTCCGTTTAGCAGCTGCATAATAAATCCTGTTATTGACATGACGCACAATTTTTGATGTTGCGTTTCATTGGTTAACAATGCACAGACTCCAGAATCACTGTTAAGAGCTACATATATTAATGGTTGAATCCCCCATCCAGATCATTTTAAGTGGATACAATCGTTCAGAATGCCTAATTGAAAACCTTCTCACAACTCAGAATGGTCTAAAGAACATGAGTTCATTTCGAAGAGTATGAAAGATGAATTCCACACGTCCTGCACATGTTTCTGATGTGACATGGATATGAGCAGCAATGGAAAGGGTTCAGATATCACTAGTAGGGAAGACTGCCTGAGTCATAATTTACTTAATCTAGGTCTGTCGGTTTATAGACAATTCTCACTTTAAATTGGTCTCAGCTCTGTATCTTTTCTTTGTTAGTTTGTTATTTTAGGGGATCATTCCGAACTGAAAAATTAAAATGCTGGGTCCAGTTTTCCATAATAAGCTTTTTTCATCATGCCAGGATTTCATTTAAGGAAGGAACTTTTGAATTATTAATTATGGGATATATTGCAAGAAATTGTGAGCTAAAGCACATGTCAGTCAAATGTATAGCCCTGATTTAATGTTTCCTTAACCGTTATCCCCAAATAGGTAGCCAAAAACCATTGTGAGATCAAATGACACAAAACTAAATGAAATATTTTTAAATCTTTCAACTTTCTTGCATGTAACTCACAATCGATGAACAATTAGTACAAATTGTCTTGTATTGTCAACTGTTTTACTTTGCAATTGGTTAATTACCCAGATGCAAAATCTTTGTATGATGTGAGTGTCATCAAACTAAATTAAAAAATTAGAGAAAATTCATGCTATGGTAATGAGTTTGTGAGTATGACCCGAATTGTGTTTAAGGGCAAATCCTATACTTTGCTTCATTAAGAACAGTTCTGTGAATAAGCAAAAATGCCTAACCAATAGATATGGCCCAAATGTTAGTATTATTAGTAGTATGGACTGCAGTTCAGAATGTATTGGTGACAAAATGCAATCACCTACATAGTCCAAGCGAGCTTATATGCTATAGCATAGGCTGTGATGTATTATTCCGAACCCAATGCTAGCCACTGCTACTAAAAACCTACACATTGATGTATACCATTAAGTGCAGAATGGCAATTAGGCGAGTGTCCTGGTCAGGTACTGTAGCTCTGTTAGGGACCCTGACCTGGTGTTTATATGAAGCAAAGCATGTGACAATATGAGAGAAATTGTATCCTGCTTCTCATGAAACAACCAGAAACAGGCCATGCATTCAGTGTCTGTTGAAGTACATGAAGTAGAGTATCCCTGGTTGTGTCTGTATTCTCTGACTCCGTCTCTGTCTCTACACCCTCATCTGTTCCATACTCACGTGAGCACATGTATATGCACTATGGCTTAAGATTGCTTAGGACTTTATAGTCTTCAAAGTATTTTGAAACATTACACAGAGTAATACAACCAAGATAGGTAAACAATGTGGAGCCCACATGCCCATAACACAGGCAAACATACAGCAGCTCCTGTGTCAGAATGGTGCGGGAATATGAAGCCAACCAGTAGTATGGAAGCTGTAATTGTCCCAATGTCTTAATGAATGTAATGAATGTGTTAACACCTTCGTTTTTGTTGCCTTAAGATGTACAGATTTGACGTGTTGATTCAGAGGGTTCCCATCACGTTCCATACCCTTTGCGCTGCACTAATGTGGCAGATGACAGCTATTACTTGGTGTAGATGGTGCAATTTGACTTGATGCGCAACTGTCCTTTAAGTAAAATTCAATCGAAATTATACAAGAAAAATACGTTCCACTATGAAGAATGATCCCATGGAAATTTCAATACTGTACATTGCATCCTTATTATAGTTAGACTTCGCAAATCTGAGTATCTATGGTTAAAACTGAGGCTGTGACTTTCCTACTTAATTAGCTGCTGTGGAGTTATGCTTTATAATGTGTGAATTCTGCCCAAGTCTCCTCTAATCATGGCTCATAATAAGGGCTTTCTTAAAAGGCTACAGTCATCCTGTGCTATGTAAGGTGTGATTCTACCATATTGTTAAGGTACAGGCTGTACTCATAAGTGCTTTTTTAACTTTTTTTTTTTATATATAAAAAGTGTGTGTCATCATAAAGGGAGGAAAGTTTGGAACATAACTGTCTCTTTTTTAAACCACTTCTCTCTTTCTCTGTACTGACATCTCTCTGGTCTTCTTGCCCATGTTCTCCCTAGCAGACAGAGGGCAGTGTTTCACCTGTCTTCTCTCCCTGCGGGGGGAGTTTCCTTTCCCAACTCCCCTATTTCTCTCTGTCTCTCCTTGCCTCTGAGTTGCTTGTCTTATGTCATCTCTTTGCTACTAGCACCTCCATCGCATTATCGCACTATTATCATTATCATTACTAATAGCACTAGATCTGAAAGAGAACCACCTCTGAGTACTGTGTTGCTGAGTTGTACAGATGTTAATGCTGTGGAATGATGTCTGTATGATTTGTTCTTTCCCCCTTGTTCTCTCTGTTGTGTGGCTCTAACAAGCCACACCTGTTACTTGTTTAATCTTGTTTCTCTAAAGCCCTTGTGTGGATCACCCCAGGTGTCTCTCGTCTGCTACCTCGTCAACTGCTGTATATAGTGCCTCCCTGTCTTGAGCTCCCCAGTCCAGTCATTGATGTTGCTGCCTGCACTCCCCTTGTGTCCTGTGCTCTTACTTGAGCCTCCCTACCCTGTTTTAACTTCTCGTGGTCCATTTTCCTTTTGCCCTACCTGTAATTTCATTTTAAAAACACCCCCTTTTCTTTTCCCCATGCCTGCCTTTGCCTCTGTACTTGTCTGTGACGTGACAGGCTCCTGACCACACAGATCTTTTCCTAGAAGTCCCAGGTGTTGTCACAGCTACCAGATTTCCTGTCATGGGAGGCTTACCCATCCAAGGTGTATCCTTTTGATGTTGGTGGGGGCCTCTCAGTCTGCAGCTGTTGTTGCCAGCTTTCTAGCTCCAGGATTGGTTTTTATTCTGTACCACCACATCTGTGTACAAGCACATCTGTCAGTGATATTGCCTTTGCTGCTGTTTCAGGGTCACACTCACAGACCCAGACCTGAAGTTCTGGGGCAAGCATTCTAACGTACTTCTCTAGAGTAATGATTTCTCCTTCAGTTTCTCAACCAATTTACCTTGTGGTCAGATCCACTTCTTATAGATTTCCTTTAGCCTGGCATGCAGTTCTTTTGGGTTCTCTGCAGGTTCAATGTCGAAGGAGAGGAACCTTTGCCAGTTTGTCTCTATAGTGATATTATAAAGTAACCAGGATGGCCGAGTGGTTAAGGCGTTGGACTTAAGATCCAATGGGCATGTGTCCACGTGGGTTCGAACCCCACTCCTGGTAGTCATGCTTACTTTTATGGGCAGTGGTGGTTTGATGATTAGGGAAGCGCACTTGTAATCGCAAAGATTGCAGGTTCGAATCCCCCACCAGCAAGTTACCACTGAGGTACCCTGAGCAAGGTACCGTCCCCGGGCGCTGAATTAGCTGCCTCCTGCTTTCGTTGTTGCGCACTGTGTGTTGTGTTGACAATGACCACTAATCACCAAAATTCAATTCAATACTTCCTTAAAATGGTAGATTTAACCTCATCATCATCAGAATCCATATGAACATAAGCCACTGTGACTTACCAGTTAGCAGAGGAATCAAGCTGAAAACCCAGTCTGACAAAATAATCTGCAATCTTTCCAAAAGTTAGCAAAAATGCTCTATATCATCTTATTCCAGTTCTTCAGCTGGTAACTGACCTGCATTGCTGTGAATGGGGTGAGTGCCTTTCTGATACACAGCTTAGGAATACAAACAGCTGAAACCAGGTTCTGAATTTCCAAGGGTCTAAATTGGCCAGAGACTGAGGACTGGAGTGGTACAGACTTACCCCTCCACTTAGTAGTCTAAACTGATGCTGAAGTGCCTTAAAATGCCACTCCTGCTCTGCATGCTCCTGACTCCAAATAACCTCCTGAGCCTCTGCATATGCAATTTGTGCCGATAACAGGCTGCTCAGATCAGCAAGAGTTCGCTCTCTGCTCTCAGACTCCTTAGCTGCAACCCCTCTCACTTCTTGGACCCTTTCATCTCCATCCTTCTCCTTGAACCCTTTCGTTTTGGATTTCACAGTTGCATTCCAAACTCATCTAGGATGTACTGAACCAAAAATAAATACTAATAAATTGTTAATTAAACTAAATCCAGGGAACACTCTGTAAGAAATGCAACTACTATGTACCAGCAAGTATGAGTTTACACGTTACCTACTTTTCTAATGTCTGCCTGAACCTTTGGTCATAACACAGTATGATACAGAAATTAATTGGTGTATTCCAGTTTTGTTTCCAGCAATAAATAGGGCCTGGCCAGAAAAGGCTACAACAGCTCCTCTGGAGGGATCCCAAGGTATATAATCTCTCCAGTGTGTCCTGGGTCTGCCCTGGGGCCTCCTCCTGGTTGGACATGTCTGAAGGACCTCCCTAGGTAGGTTTCCAAAAGTATCCTAGCCAGATGCCCCAGTCACCTCAGCTGGTTCCCTTTGATGTGAAGAATCAGAAGCTCCAATTTGAACTTCTCATCCTCTCTAAGGCTTAGCCTAGACACCCTGTGAAAGAAACTAATTTCCGCTGCTGGCAGCCACAATCTCATTCTTTCAGGCCCTACTCATGACTGTAGGTGAAGGTACCAACATAGATTGACTGCTATCACCTGAGGCGTCTAAAGAGGTTTAAGATCTCCAAAAACATCCAGAGGAGATTCTACACTGGAGTCATTGAGAGCATCCTGTGCAACAACATCACGG
>JAODKE010000040.1:3493461-3505840 GCA_026779605.1 Mormyrus hasselquistii | reverse complement strand
TGCAGGCTGTTGATGCGTGTATAGTGTAAGAATGGTGTGTATTACTGCATTTTAATGCTAGTCGATTGTGAAGAAACTGCGAAATGCAGGACGGTCTTTCTTTTTGTTTCGGAATAGGAATCCCTCTCCTCCGTCGCTGTGGGTGCTTTCGCTACCGTAAGCTGTCACCCAGGCACGGGTGCGATGTTCTCGGATCCACATGAGTTCTACTATGTGGTATATTATGCAGAGCATCCAAAGCAAGTACTCTCTGTCAGAAAGACTCATCCGCACCATCGCCGCCATCCGCTCCTTCCCGCATGACAACATTGAAGATCTCATACGCCGGGTAGGCTTCTTAATTACTCTCTGAAGAACAGCGTTGGGTTCAGGCACTTGTCTGATCTCCAAAAGAATAATCCACCTATTAAAAAACGACAAGTACTTTTATACTGGATATGCATAGAGAGCCATTAACTCTGAAAGGGCATTTCATTATTTTGTAATAATTTTAGATACAATTTTGATTTCAGTTATTTTCACCAAATCATTATGAGTTGAATAACCCAGGTGCCCAATTGCACCTTGTCTCCCAGGGAGCAGATGTGAACCGGATGCATGGCACCCTAAAGCCCCTGCACTGCGCCTGCATGGTGGCCGATGTGGACTGCGTGGAGCTGCTGCTGGAGAAAGGAGCGGAGGTACCGTGTAGTGCAGTAACAGTGGGTCCCCAGGACTGGAGCTGAGAACCACTGTTTTATTTCCAGCTGATTGAGAGGCCATAATAAAACCCTGCGCCCACACCGGCCCTCCTTGGAACAGGCTCCCCACCCCTGATTCAGTGGGACCACAGCTCTAAGGGTGATGATACGCAGGGCAACCTTTTCAGCAGTGGTGCACATGCAAAGTTGCCCTATTTATTATCACGCTAAATGTCATGAAAGATCACAGACCTTCTTGCATCTTCCAGACAGCGTGGTTCAGTTTATTTTTATCATATTAAATAACAACTCAGTAACAACAGGCTTATGTTATCGTTAAATGTGTTATGACATATAATTATTATGACCATAAATGTCCACAGTATATAAATCTGTATAAATATACATGATTTTACCTTTGAATAGTATCTGACAGTCCGTGGCATTTTTGCCCCCAGGTGAATGCATTGTATAAATATACATGATTTTACTTTTGAATAGTATCTCACAGTCCGTGGCATTTTTGCCCCCAGGTGAATGCATTGTATAAATATACATGATTTTACTTTTGAATAGTATCTCACAGTCCGTGGCATTTTTGCCCCCAGGTGAATGCATTGGATGGCTATAACCGCACGGCACTGCATTATGCTGCTGAGAAGGATGAGGGTTGTGTCGAGCTGCTACTGGAATATGGAGCCCAGCCGGACGCACTAGATGGCAACAGGGACACGCCACTGCACTGGGCTGCATTCAAGGACAACCCAGAATGCGTGAGGGCCTTGCTAGAAAGCGGTGCTAGCCCCAATTCTCGGGACTACAATGATGACACACCCCTAAGCTGGGCGGCCATGAAGGGCAACCTGGAAAGTGTCCGTGTCCTGCTGGAGTACGGTGCTCTGGTCCATGTGGCCAACCTCAAGGGCCAGACTCCCACCTCCCGCCTGGTAGCCCTCCTGGCTCGGGGTTTGGGTGCTGACCAGGAAGAAGAGTGCCTGCAGTTGCTGTGCCGGGCAGCTGGGCGACTGGATATTCGTGGTGCTGATGGCTCTGTGCCCAGGGAGCTAAGCAGGGATCCCCAGCTGTTGGCACGCCTTACTGCCATGGCATCGCAGCCTGCCTCGCTCCGCGCCCTGGCCCGCTGTGCTGTCCGGCACAGCCTAGGGGCGCAGTTCCTGCCCACTGCTGTGAAAACACTGCCGCTACCAGAATCTGTCAAGGAGTATGTGTTGTTGAGGGGCTGATGGGTCAGTGGGTCAAACTGGGGGAGAGCATGTCAAAAATAAGAGTGGCTTTGATGTGAGTGCAGGACACTGAGGTAGGAGCATGTAAATATGTGAATAAAAATGTATTTGTGGTTGTGCACAAGTGTAAGTGACTGTGTGCCTATAACAAACGTCTTAGCATTTATATGTAAGATTGACATTCGACACATGTGGGTACTGTCCCGACCCACAGTCATCACCTCCTCACACCCATCATGAGTGTTTTATGGATTACAGAGAGTGTTTTGGGAAGACGTTTGACTTTTTCCTGTCAGTTGCTTAATATCTCAATGAAAAGTTAAAGTTATACTTGAGTCCAGGTACCTTTAGTTACACTGGTAGAAACCCAGAATGGCACAGCTGAATCACGGGTGCAGAGCTTGATTTGGCTTAGCAACTTTAACAAAATTGCTTTGAACTGTTTGTTTACTATGCATTGATATATGAAAACATGCTTTAGAGAAATATAAAGCCTGTTAAATTAGTAACTAATGACCAAAAATCAGTTACTTGGACATAAATGTGGGGTCTGAAATAATATTTGGATTTGGATCAGCATTATGTTGACCATTTAGGGTATAAAAGTGGAAGTTTTTCTCCTTTATTTCATATATCACATCTGGGAATCCAGATTATAAACTCTTTTTGAAAATGATAAATCAGTCTTTTCAATGTTTTGGATGTTGAACTGTGTATAACAATGGCAAGCAGCATCGCAGTGATGTTTGGAATGTAGCTGTACTGGCTGGATGCATCTTGCTGAGAATACTATCGTGTATCGTGTCAGATTTTTGAGCTCATTTGGGACCGTGAGAGACTGGGCACTTTGTTCTTATTACTAATCACTGAAATGTGTATTTTATGTTTATACTTTTGTGTTGTATGTGTGTATTATGTCACTGCATGTTTCATTTTGAAACCATTTTTTTTGTCACCCAGTGAAATTATTAAAGGTCTGCTCTGTTGAAACCCATGGTGTTATTTTTATAGTTTATGCTTTGTAATGTAACTAATATTTTTTAAGTGATAAATCAGCAAAAAAAAAACTGATGAATTCAGGTATCAGAATTCATGAGTATCTCACGGCTCTTAGTTCATCTGTGCTTGTTTTTGAAGAAAACGTGTACAGTATTATAGTAACTACACAGTCCATACTAAAACCAAGATAAAATACCATTTATCTCAGTTTCAGTGTTTGCCTGGTTACTGTCTTACCTTTGTAGGTCAAAATTGTTCCCCTGTGAAGTGTTTTGTAGATTTTTCCTGTTGCTGACTTCTGTTTTAAACATTACTAAGCATTTGTACATACAAATATTAAAAGTACAAATGTTGACCTGAATTAGGAAAAAAAAAAACTTTTTCAGCAACAGTGTTAAATTCCACTCAAACCATGCCTTGCTACAGTACAGTACCCCTATATTTAATCTGGATTCAATTCATCCATGGCCCCAAATAAATAGATATCTGTATTAAAATTTAACTGTGCCTCACCCCACCCTCAGTATCAAATTCTCTTCTCTTCTTCACCATTGTGTAAAATAGTAAGGAGGGACAGTGACCATGATTTCAGGAAATGACCTTCGCGTTTTCACATTTCGAGCCATTTTCAACTCTGCGGCTTTCTCCGTCCAGTAGATGTCCCCATCCAGAAGGCTGGTCGGTTTTCCCACACAGATTTGTTTGTCGTGTAGCCTTCCTCTACGGTAACCTTGCTGTATGCCATTCATTTTTTGTTTCCTCTTGGTATTTGGCACGGATCGTGAGTATGTCCTTCCGGGGGTTTGTCGTTTTGGGGGAAACGTTAAAGCAGTCCAGTAGAATGACAAATGCTGTGGGATTTTTATGTAATGTTTCTATTTTCGTAAGCTTCAGTGTACATCAGCTTCGTTACTATAATTTTCTCGAAGTGGTTGAATGTAAACTGGGACAATATCTGTATTGTTTTGAGTAATAAATTGCAGTTTTGGATTTATTGCCTAATCGGATAATTGAGATAAATTTAAATGCATCTGACAGAAAAACACTGGGATACACATCGGGAATCGTTACAGTGGTTTGTTATCACACGGTGAAAAATCTAGCGAGAAAATCTGGTTCATTTTCAGTTGGACAGACGTTTCCCAGTGACAGAATTTTGAGAACATGTGTTTAGACAAATAGTCGTTTTTAATTCACTGATTGCATCACTGTGAGTTATAAGAGTTTTTTGTTTGTCTCCTATCAACACAGGGTTGTAGGAAAAATCTGTCAGCAGCTAAAGATGTATACCTCCTTCAGACTCCTCGTTAACCCTGCTGCAGTGGTGAGATAAAAATCAAAGCAAATTTTAGAGCAACCGTATCACTTTAGACCCCTCTGTAAAGTCAGTCCATTCAACAGATTAAAACAATATCACCTTTCTATTCCCTCATCCGACACAATTAAACCAATCCTTTTGTGACGATATACAGTATTGCCGAGTTATTTATTTTTCGGATTATTTTCAGTATTTGATCCTGCCAACCGAAGTGTTTTAAAACCTAAATTGCTTTAATTAGGAAAATGAGTGGAGTTAAATGCGCATGTGCATTGGGTCTTCATGACCCTGACTTGTAAGTGTTGTTCTATGGCCTTATTTCCATGTCACTCGCCATGATTGAACTTACGTGTTATATTTACCATTTAAGACTGCCCGATGTCCTTAGGACATGTTTTGCATTAAATGTGTTCAATGTTTCCCCCCTCTTTGCAGATAAGGAGCAGTTATAGGTTGGCACCCCAACCCTTGTCAATCTCCACCCTGAGGGCATCCCATAATGCAGAAGTGAGTGCAGTTTCTTTGATTATGTGTAAAGGTTGCTATAATATGGGTAGGATTTAATTTACTCATACAGAAATCAATGAGGGAGTACCAATGAAGCCCCAGCAATATATGATAGTAAGACAACACCATATTTTAAAATACTACGGTTAAAGCCACCTCCTGAATGTTTTAATTTGTATGCATTGTGTATTTCATGCTGTGTAATTTAAAAATTGCATGTACAATTTTAGAGTGATATTTTATTTACAATTGAACCCTGCTGAGTAAGATTTCCTACAGAAAATCGTTACATATTTATCCTTAACACAATAGAAGAACAGCACCCAAAAGAATACAGCATTAAATAAGTGTACAGCAGCAAAAATGCATTAGAATATTCAGTAATGCTTTACATTAACTGCACCTTCAAGACGCCTTTATAATGCATCTTGCATATAACATTCAGTGCTCCTTCATAATGTATTTATAAAGCATTTATAATCAGCATGTAAATATACCTTAACATCCTATCACATTTTAACAGCTTTAATATACATTAATAACAAACATTATATGATGATAATGTCATTATAACTGCCATTTCTTGTTCATTGTAAGTATTATGAATGCAGTGTTTTTAAGACATGTTAAGGCATGCTTACATTTTCCTTATGAATGCTCTATGAATGCATTATGCAGGTGCACTATACACTTGTTATTTAATGCCGGGTGATTATACTTTTTGTCTGATTTTGTACTACCAGCCTAATTCCAGTAGAGGTCTCCAGCTTAAAAGGGACTTCCACTCCAGCGGCGCATCCAGGGATATTGACACGGCTGCCAAGTTCATTGGAGCAGGGGCAGCCACTGTAGGTGTGGCTGGTTCTGGGGCTGGTATTGGAACTGTGTTTGGTAGCCTCATAATTGGATACGCCAGGTACAAACAAATTATATTCTTTTCCCACTGTACCAAGATGTCAGAAAGTAACTAGAACAAATGTGGCCGGCATTACAAACGTCTAGTTTATTTCCCTATTTCATATTAAGCTAATACGGTTTGTTTTTTGGCACAGAAGTAATTGAGACTGACCTGCTCTGGCCATTTCTGTCTACAGGAACCCGTCTCTGAAACAGCAGCTCTTCTCCTACGCCATTTTGGGCTTCGCCTTGTCCGAGGCCATGGGACTTTTTTGTCTGATGGTGGCTTTCCTCATTCTCTTCGCCATGTGAGCCTCCCTCGTTCCAACAAGTCTGGAAGCCACGTTGGCATGCGCTCTGAAACGCAGAGCTCTTGCATTGGTATATGAACAAATAAAAATTTTAATTACCTCTAACTTACAAATAGTTCCTTCCCAGTCGGTCAACCTTCCAACCATGTATCCACTACAAGGAGGGAGAGCTGGGGCTAATCACACTGAACAGAAAAGGGTGGGAGACCCAGTCCACCACAAAGCACATGCAGGCACTCACCAAGGTCAATTCAGGGAAAGCCGTTACAATGCACATCTTTGGACTGATGGAGATCTTTGCGATATGGAAAGAATATATAAACCCCACACAGATGGAGCAGGCGTGAACCTCAAGGAAGCCCTGCTTACACTAATCATCTAAAATTTATTAATTAACCACATTAGTAACTGTTACCTACTAATCCCATGTTCATAACTGGATTATATTCCTATATATTGGACTGTGTTCCTAGTTTTATTCGCAGTAACACCTTAAGGGTGTGAGCCATAAGCTTTGCCATGATATGAATCAATTTTGATTTTGCAACACGGCAATGTGATATCTGGCAATATTTGAAATGTTGGTGTGATAAGATTTGATTCGGTAGTACAGGATCAGTATTTTCAATACAGTGAAACATAACCTAATTTTAGTGGTATATAATCAGTATGTCCGTTGCCTTACAATATATCACATAAAAGCTCCATAATTCCATATTTACTGGATTCACAAAAATGAGCCTGAAACACTGTATTTGTGATGTAAAAATCAATCTCCCCTAAAATAGTAACTGAACAATGCTGCTGTTGCAGTCCTGCTATTAGTCATCCGTTAATGCATAGCCCTGTACAGCCTGCCTATGACAAGGGCAGGACGGACCATAGTAGCAGTAGTATGTTTAAGTATTGTTACAACACCTTCATTAAAGCAACTTAATCCTAATCGTTTTTATACAAATACACAATATGGATGAAAGAATTGGGACACATGGCCATTACACCTACAGGAACCTTCATAACATCTCATTCTAAATCCATAGGCATCAGTATGGAGTCGGGCCCCCTTTGCAGCCATAACAGCTGCCACTCATCTGGGAAGGTTTTCCACAAGATTTTGCCCTTTCATCCAGAAGAGCATTTCTGAGGTCTGGCACTGAGGTCAGACGTGAAAGTGGCCTGTAATCTCCATTCTAGTTCATCCCATACGTGTTTCATGGGGTTGAGGTCAGGGCTCTGTGCAGGCCAGTGAAGCTCTTCTACACTAAACTCACCCAAACATCTCTTTATGGACCTTGCTTTGTGCACTGGGGGACCAGTCATGCTGGAACACAAAGGGCCTTCCCCAAACTGTTCCCCAAAAGTTGGATAAAGCATAGAATTGTCCTACTAAATGCCTAGGTGTACATACCAAGACATTCTGGACAATGTTATGCTTCCTATCTTGTATTTTCCTATAGGTCTGAGTTTATTTTCAGTCATTGTTTGCCGAAACACAGCAAATCCATTTGGGAGTTTTGGAAAAATAATGAGGCTCTCAGGGAGGGAAGTGGAACCCCCCCCCCCAATACATCCTCATCAGTTATATTGTGGCTTTAGTCTGAATTCTTTCACTTTGTGCTGCTGATTTGACTTTAGGCACAGTTCTTTCTTTTGTGTTAAGGGGGGCGAGGAGACTCCTGGGAAGAGAAGGTTTGGCCAGAGTCATCGCTCTCCCTTCAACTTCTGCTCTGTCCCTTTAAGAACTCTCCATAGGCATGGGCCTGCAGCCAGGCCTGCAGCTATGCAAATTCTGCTCAAAGGGGACTGGTTGCAGAATTAAAGACAGCTTCCTGCTCTGACTTCAGCTATCAGGCCAGAGAAAGGTAAACTGAGCTAAGAAGACACAAAAAGGCAGTCAATAAAATGATAACCAATAAATTAGGGGAAAAAAAAGCCTGGACATATTATGAGAGCAGTGGATAGGATCTTTGTTCAGCTTCTGCACTTTGCATATAAGCAAAAAACAGTGCAGTATAGTAGGGGTATTTTGAGATGGATCTTCTTAAAACTTCAAAGACTAATTCGAACATGTAATGATGTATCTTATTACCAGGCACACTCACTTATCTGGGGGCCTTAGGCTGACATGGGCAGTAGAACCCCAACTGGGCCATTTGAGGTTTTTTTTTGAGACAAAATAGAAAGTTGCCAGAATTAAAAACAATGGAACTTCAATTACATACTAATGAAAGAGGGGGGCTGCCAGTGGTAAAACATGCAGTATGAATTAGGGTGGGGGCAGGAATGCTGTTGGTAAAATGTGCTGACCAGGGGAGGGGGGTATCGCACTGGCAGATAATAAAAGAAATTTAACTGTTCCCTCTTTTGCTAAGGTTAGTCTTGCATTTTTGCATACATTCCTTTAATTGTGTCATCTCTATATCTGTTCACAATTTGTCTACCAGTCTAATGGGATAGTATCAAAGACATGGGATAAATGTAATGTTGGTCTTGTATCTTAGTGCCATTTTCTTGCTCTGTTGGGCTACTTTGTGCCAGTTCGTTTGGCAGTGAAACAACCGGTGAACGCCAGTGTTAAAAGAAAGCTGGGTAGCGCAAAGTCTTAAACTAGAATTGTGCATTATAGCTGGTGTGGGGGGCAATTTTGTCTATCCTGTCAGTAAAAATGCACGCTGTAAATGTTGCTATAATTTAAATAATCACATTATGGTAAATCCTTAAATGTTACTTTGGAAATTCTGTCTTCATGGGGCCCTTAGGTTTCAAGGGCCCCACGTGGTTGCCTACCTTGCCTAATGGTAAAGTCCGCCTTTGCTTCTGACCACTGTAAACTGTACTACTGCAATTTTCCTTCCAAAAATTTTTGTCATTGCTAACAATAGACAGGAATATCAGTGTTAGATCAGAGCTAACAGGTTTCTTTAGCAAAGATTGAGCTTCAAGGGGCCTGTTTTGTAATATGGCTTAATATTTTTGTTCTTCTAGCTAAACAGTTCTACTAGCTTTGTAGTAAATCTGTAGTAAACAGTACTTACATAACTTGGCACACCTACCCGATTCATGAGTTATAAACACATTTTATTTAATAAATGGTGCACAATTTTTTTCTACCTTACATAGAATGTATAAGTATATATACATATATGCTTTAAATTTGCATCAGTCATAAATTCACAAAAAGGTCGAAGGATCAATATAGAATGTAAATTATTATTAAATATGTGATTGTCAGCCAAATAAAAAATATACTTTCTTATGTATTATACTATTCATGATAACTTTGGGGAATAATGTTTTAGCACCAATCTGCTACAACCAGCGCAGGCACTGCAAGGATGAGAATTAAAATTGATTAAATTTTGAGACAGATCACCACAAAATTGAAGCATAATGAAAGGAAGAAAATGTTGTTTAAGACATTTGATCCAATTAGTGTGATAACTCAGAAAGACCTTCTTCAACCTTTGCAGGCAAATTAAAATAGGAGAGAAGATCTAGACCTGATCAAATCTTGAGACAATCGCAGAAAAATTGAAGAATCAAAACTTTTTTGTCATTGTATAAAGCAATGAGACAGTATAAATATATTTGTATATCTGAGCAGTATGTACACAACGGATTCTAGTGCAAGTGACAAAGTTCAAGTTCTGCCCTGAATTGTACAGGCATTTATGTGAGGAAAAGACCATAAATGAACCAGGAATGATAAAGGGGGAGAAGCGGGTGGTGAACTCTCTCAAACTCACCCAGACCCCTTTGAAGCCAGACCCTTGTGAAGCCAGACCCTTGGAGGAACGAGCTGTTCTTCATTTTGGAAGTCCTTGCTCAGACAGACCTGTGTCTTCTTCCTAAAGGCAGAGGGTGATTTGCTTTCTTCGGTGCTGTTGAGCTTTCCTAATTACTGCAGAGGTGTTTGGTGCTCCAGAACAGCTCATCAATGATTGCCATCAGGCCCAAGAACGTGAAGGTGAAGATCCTTCTCCATTGCCTCAACATTTCTGTAGAGTGGGGGTGGTGGTATCGATACTTTCATAAACACTTCCTTTTCTTAAGTTCAGAGCAAGGTTGTGATTATTAAATCATGCGACCAGCTTCTGTACCTCATTCCCATATTATGCAGACTCATTATTGTTTGTTATGAGACCAAGAATTGTGGTATCTTCTGCAAACCTGACTTAAATAACTTAAGGTTGGAGGCATAGATGGGACAACTGTCATGTGTATTAACGGCCAAGCACACGTCCTTGTGGAGCGCTGGTGTTGAGGGTCCAAGTAGATGATACGTGCTTGCCGAGTCTGACAGATTGTTTATGGTTTTTAAGCAGTCCAGTATCCAATTGCACAGTGAAATGTTAAGTTCTAGGTTCTATCATTTGTGAATGAGTTTGCTGGGTAGGATTAAACTGAAGGTAGAACTGTGGTCAGTGAAGAGTGTTCTTACGTGTATGTTCTTAAGCTCCAAATGGTCCAAAGCTGTGTGAAGTACTTTGACTAATACATCTTCAGCTGATCTGTTTTCCCTGTAAACAAACTGATGCTGATCAAAAGATGCTGACATGCTGCTTTTGATGTTCCTCACAACCAGCCTTTCCAGGCGTTTGGCAGATAAGCAGATGAGTTCTACAGGCTCGTAATTGTTCATGCAGGTGGCAACTGATTGTTTAGGAGAAGGAATTATTGTAGAAGTTTTAAAGCAGGCAGGGATACAGGATGAGGCCAAGGAGATGTTAAAGATGTTCATGAAGAAGACCTCTGTGAGCTGATCCACACACTATTTAAGGACGTGCCACGTCATGCCATCTGGTCCTGCTGCTTTCCTAGGGTTGATGGTTCAGAGGCAGTGTCTGACTTCTTGGATGGGTGCATCCTCAGTTGAAAGGTTGCATCACTTGATCACTGTTGTCACTATGAAACCAAGTATAGAATATATTCAATTCTTTGACTAGTGGCACAGCTATTTGCAGAGATGTTATCCTGTTATAATCTATAATAGCCCTGATTCCTTCCCACACATCAAGGTCTAGTTTCAGCCTGCTGTTTATGTTTCAGCTTAGCGGCCTTGATGCCGGTCTTTAGGTCTGACCTGGCAGTCCTGTATGCTGCTGCATGTCCTGTTCTGTAAGCTGCATCCCGAGGTTGAAGAAGGTTACTTTCCTCTCATGTCTTCCATGACTACTGTTTTGGAAATATACAAATCAGCTTCTTGCTGGTGACATTGTCTATAGCTGAGGTCGTGCATTTCTCCAGTGCAGTCTTTGAGTCCTCTTGTGTGCTCAGTCATGCAAATGTATTCCAATCCGTGAACTGAAAACAATCACAAAACTGAGAGACAGCAACCTCTGGCCAAAGTGTAACAGTCTTAGTTATGGATCCAGTAGCCCTTGTGCTTTGTTTATAGAGAAGGAATTATAAAGTAATCAGACAGGCTCAAATGAGCATCCAGATGTACTTTGTAGGCCTTGCTAACATTAGTATAAAATTGGTCCAACAATCTATTTTCTTTACTTGCACCCTAAAATCAGCTTGGTGAAATTTACCCACCACAATAAAAAACTGTTAGCATGAAGAGTCAGATTCTTATTTTTGTTGTTGTGCAGCTGTGTGGAATATACACAGCACTGATGTGAATTCCCTGGGAAAGTAAAAAGGCCTGCACTGCCAGTAATGTCTGTTGATGATGATAATACCAGGGGTTGTTGATATAGATACATAGACCGTCCTAACCAGAGGCTGCTGTTCTGTTTGCTCGATAAATGGTGTGTCCTGCTCATCTGACAGTGTTACCTGGAGTGAAGCTGTCTAGCCACCTCTATCAAAATCATCCTGCAGCAGTTGATTAAATTCATCTGTGTTATAAGTTGTAGTCGGATTCCATCCAATTAATTTCAAATCAATTAAGCACTCGCAGTGAAAATTGTAGGACGTGAAAGGTTGAAAGGGTTTGCTTTTAACCAGGCCCCAGTGCTAGCCTGTGTGAAGGGGTTAGCATTTAGCCTGGCCCCAATGCTGGCCTGCTTGAAGGGATTAGCTTTAAGCCTGGCACCTTGCAGACCTGCTTGAAGTGGTTAGGTTTTAGCCTGGCCCTGGTGCCAGCCCGGTTGAAGGGGTTAGCGTTTAGCCTGGCACAACCCCAGCTGGCCTGATGGGGTTAGCTTTTAGCCTGACCCCAACCCCAGCATGCTTGAAGGGGTTAGCTTTTAGCCTGGCCCCAACGCCAGCTTGCTTGAAGACGTTAGCTTTTAGCCTGGCCCCAACACCAGCTTGCTTGAAGGAGTTAGCTTTTAGCCTGGCCCCAACACCAGCTTGCTTGAAGGGGTTAGCTTTTAGCCTGGCTCCAATGCCAGCTTGCTTGAAGGAGTTAGCTTTTAGCCTGGCCCCAACGCCAGCTTGCTTGAAGAAGTTAGCTTTTAGCCTGGCCTCAAT
>JAODKE010000040.1:3469168-3493361 GCA_026779605.1 Mormyrus hasselquistii | reverse complement strand
TGCTTGAAGGAGTTAGCTTTTAGCCTGGCCCCAACGCCAGCTTGCTTGAAGAAGTTAGCTTTTAGCCTGGCCTCAATGTTGGCACCCTTCTCCAGCTGCTCTAGTGATTTCTGATGGGATAAATATATCTCTAGGCAGTTGGTTATTTAAGCAATTGTTTATATCTAGCATGGCTTGACTGTATTGTTGCGCATTTACACAAAACAACTGAATAAAAGTTAATTTAAAACAATAGTAAAACTTCATGACCACAGACTTGCCCAGTTCCTGCAAAACTGCAGCCGCCAAACTAATCCATCTCATTAACTCTCTTATGTGAACAAGATCCTGTGCTTCTTTCAATAGCGGTAGATGCTCCCCACGGATTTGGAGGTTCTCAGTCTCATCCCACGCTTCATCCTCAACATCAGATCACTGATATGCAGCCTGGACATCCAAAAGCACAATATCACCTGTAAAATAGCAGGGATGCCCCCTTAGCCCCACCCTTCTGGTCACCCTATCAGAAGAAGCGTATCCTTCATTTCCTGTTCATGTATAACATGCAGTTGTGACTTTGAATCTATTGCTGCAGCATGTCCTACACTACACTCCTCAGCAAAAAAACATGGGCCAAACCCAAAATTGCTAAATATGAACCTTTTGATGGTCTTAACAGCTGATCATTGGTCAGATAATTAGCAATAACTAAAAATTACTCTCCTGAGACCTGTGCCACCGTTTGTTTGTCACTGAAGTGAGTGAACATCTGTGGAAAAAGCTGGAAACGGGGACATTCACCTACACGGCCTTCTTGTACACAATAACAAAATCATGAAAAGACTAAAATATCACATCTGGGTCTTCAAAATGTTCCAAAATATCTTCCTGCTATTTGCTGTTGAGACCATTAAAAACTAAATGTTTTGCAGTTTTGGGTTTGGCCCACTTTTTTGCCCAGGAGTTCATATGCTGGGGTGTACAGTAGTCATATACACTTTCCAAGTCAGGAAAGCACATACCTGTATAGACTGTCTTACATTATTCCCAGAAACCCTCACATAGCTATGCAAGGGGGAGGAGTTGGTTCACAGTTGCAGAGCAAGGCTGGAACACATTCTCTGGTCCTCCTTTTATAAACAGGGACAATGTCACCATTGGCCAGCTTGCCACGAATCAGTGAAGGGGCACTTTTACATTAACCACACCTCATCTACCTCTGTAGCTTTTCCACTATGAAAGCCTCTGACCATTATAGCAACTTCGTCTGCAATGAAGTTTGCAATGCCGCCTCCCAGTAAGAGGGCACACATTGTGTTAAAGAGTTCCTCAAAGTTTTCTTTCCACCACTTGACAATATCCTCACAGCACTTACCAACCCGGCTGAATGTAACCTAAGTAACAGTTTGCCAAAACATCATTGCGGCCCCCAAATAGTCTCTGTCCATCAGCACAGCACAAGAATTGCCCCCAAAGTGGCGATATGGGCAAAGTGGGCAGAGGTGGCTTAATGGTTAGGGAAGCACACTTATAATTAAAAGATTGCACATTCAAATCCCTGACCAGCAAGGTACTGCACCCTGCTATGTCATGATGTCACATATGGGTTAAATGCAGAGAATACATTTCATTGCTGTGCATTGTGTACTGTGGTGTGTCAACACTGATCACTAAATTCAAAAGTCTCCTTCAGTTTGTTGGCTTGGCTACAGCTCACTGTAAAAAAAATCTTAAGTGCAATTTAACTTCATTTTTTAATCATTTTCAATGCAAGGCAAGGGTGAGGCTAATGTATGTTTTCCTTTATGAAGAATGATTACAGATTAGCTTACTTAATTTATTGTACAACATCCATTAGAAATGATTTTCCCCAATGCACAACACTAAATTTCATTACTGTTCTGGTGTTAAAGTAGGCATATGTACAATGATACCAGGTGAGTTAATGTTTGTGTCCGTAATACTGTTGGCTATTCATCTAATAACAAAGTATACAAAAACAAATCTCATCTCTCCATTCAACACCTAGGATGAATAAAGTTTATCTTAGTAACAGCAGGACATAGCAAAGCCACGCCCTAATTTCTTGGTCAAAGATTTGGAGTGGCATGGTTTGTCTCATACCTTCACATTTTAGTGCACACAGTTCAGTTTTTATGTTCTTCCTGTGTTGCATGGGTCCCATAGTTCAAATGCAGTTAGGCTAATCTGGTTGTCTAAATAAATTGCCCGTTGTGTGTGTTTTCTGTGACATAATGGCGTAATGTACAGGGGGTACCCTCTGCCTTAATTGTGCTTGGAACAGACACCAGACATTAAGTTACGTAAAATAAGATACAATTTAATTAAAACAAAAAGGGATCCCTCGGGGGAAATACTCAGAGGGGCACGAATCAATTAAAAATCGGAACAAATGTTTTATCTGAATAAGCTTTAAAAAAACACTCAAACAACAGTATATACACTACAAACAACGATGACACCTCCCTCTTCCTACCTACTGATTCACTGATTGTGAACTAATGGGCACGTTGGAGTCTGACGTTGGAATATCTCGCGAGATTTTGCCTAGGAGGGGAGTGTCAGATTCCAAGAGAGAGAAGAGAGGAGAGAGAGAGGCGCTGAGGTGAGTTTGTAAACAATCTATTACTGTCTGATTCGCAATCCAGGTGTAAACCAGGGGAATGCCTGATAGGATCGCCTTAAGAAATCGCAGAATAGAACCAGGAGTGACTTACTTAGCAGTGTCCCGTTCGAAATACAAGTAACAGGGTAATTTTTTGCATTGTATCTGCCTGAGACTGGCTAGCTAGCTCTTTAGCTACATTAGCATCGTATGTTTTAGCCTTTCCTTAACTCTCGTTTTTATGCTTCATCGTTGTTATATTTTGCCCACTGGTATTTGCTTTCTAGGTTGTAGTGTAGCTGCTGCGGCAGGTTGAAGATCCGTGGCTTTTGAGGTGTTGTTACCAGGGTTGTTGCACTTCTTATAGGTTTGGTGTGGAGCGGCCTGCTCAGTTGGGGCTCTGTTACTCTTAGGAGGAGAGGGGGAAATTCCAACCATTGAGGGAGAACCTCTGACAACCGGGTATAGTTTGAGGTCAGGCGCTATTGACAGCCAGGTAACCAATCGCACTACAGAACGTGCGATTGATCCACTTGTTTGCCTCCAATCGGCGCAGAATAAGGGCGGTCGCATGCGGGAAAAGGCAGACCCAGGTTCGTCTGTTGCCCTTCAGCAGCACTGTACTGATGACTGTTACCGCAGGTCCGATGTAGTACACATCATTAAATAATACGATCCACTTTTAATTTATAGCGTTTGGCAGATGTTCTCCTAGTACAAGTTAATACTTACATCGTTTCTGATTAGCTAACGTCTTATGCTTCCGTAGCGCGATTATTGATGCAGTTATTAACTGGCGGGAAATTGCCCCGAAATTAATGAAATTTAAGGCGCGGGTTGAAGAAAGTAACAATTAACTTAGCGCTTCAGCGGCAGTATAAATAATTGATTTATACTTTCATAAATCTTTTAAAATCGCGCCTTAGTGTCTGTGTTTTCACTCGACGTAACTTTTGTTGTGTTCCATAGTTAAAAAGTCTTAAAAGAGATTTGGGAAGTTACACGCAGTAGCACAGTCTAAAACTTAATTCTAATGCCCTTTCGTACGATGTCGTTCCTAAAGCAAGTAAACGTGACAGTAATGCGTTTTTATGGCATTTGGATGCAATACCTTTACTTACTAATTGATAAACTTAACTAAATGAATTATTTGGGTGTAATTCCTATTTGTGATATCCATATTCAATACATACGCTGCTTATATGCTTTTCATCGCAAACCTGGTCTTTCAGTAAAACTTAAAAACCTTGCTGCAATTCAAAGGACATCTCACTTATTTAAAAGTTTATGAATACATACTTTCATCCAGAGTGATAAAGAGTGTTATTGGTATACTCTGTAATTGCTTTGCATAAGTAACCACTATAAACTTTCATGTTATGTTATTGCACCATAGTACAGACACCATTATATTTCATTGCATATGTAATATAATGCATGAGGATTTTTTTTTAATGACATGCATATTTATCGCCAAAGGTTCTGTATTAGTGACAAAATGAATGATTTATTGTTATTGGACTAATTCCTTCTTGACTTGGCCAATGCTGCCATATTTTTGTTCCTGCAGGTTGTGTGTGTAGCTTTTCTGCTTGCCTTTTAGCACTGAACGGAACTAATTATGGTAACAGAATTAATTTCAAATGCATTTTGAGTTTTTTGAGTTATTACGAGATGGAAGTGCCTGCTAATATTAAAAGCCTACTACTTTAGATGAATAAAACCACAATAAGTTTTAATTCGACCGAATTAGTGACACATTTTGCCTTTGACTCTGATGAAATTTGGCAGCTGAATTACACGTTCCTCCCAGAGTTTAGTCATTTTTTTTTTAAATTAAATTCGCTATTAGATATAGCACCTTTTCTATACTCCAGGTAGCAAAAAAATTGATGAGCTGTAACTTTGTTTACTCATACAGACACATGGCTCTTGTAGCTCATCGGAAAGATAAAAGGCCTTTTCATACTCTGGTTGAATCAGTCTCCACATAAGTTTCTTCTCTCAAGGTCAGTGTTCATCTTGCAAACTGCATTTTTACACTCAAAGAAAAGGTTTTCCAGAGATGATGAATCTCTGGACTGTAGACAGACTTTGTCCCAGGGTCCTGTTCATGGTACCTTAAAGGTGCCATAGAATGTGTATGAACTTGTGGGTTTTACAGGCCCATTCACAACCCCATATTTTGGCACTAGAATGAAATAGACCGTTTTCCCTTTTTTTGGTTGCCTCATTAATATTTTGATGAGCTCTGCTCTGACTGACTGATTTGCACGGTGCTACATGATAACATTTCGATCAGTGATGTACTTTGTTTGCAACATTGATGCCATAGGATTATGACGGAGCTGAAAAATTCATATTGCCTGGTGATTTCTAAGAGCATTGCATCAATCGCAATGTGGTGATGCTGGTGTAAACAAGCATACTCAGCTGCCGGTCGTGTAAAAGTATAGTACAAACAATTATGTTCAGTACATAATACTTGACAATGATAATAATTATGTTGCTAGTTTACATATTTACTATAGTATACTTTTCAATTGTTATTTTAGATTGTACTATTTTTACTTTGCTGCACATAACTAATACGTTAGCATAGGCGTAACTTGGATCGGTATTGGCGCCAACCTATTTGACGGATCGGGTACTGGCCATGCGAGACCGGTCCACGTCCTGCACTTACTTATTTAGTTTTTGGCAATCTCTAAAAAGAGAGCTCCTATTTCGTGCTAAATCTATTCGTACAATCAGTCGCATGACAGCTCTTTCCCATTTTTCATGTGTTTTTTGCTGCATTCAAATCGAACACTAGCGCTGCCCCTTAGTCTTTTTTGCTACTCGGTGGGTGTGAGTACAGTGACTTCCGCCTGCTGTGACGTCATGCGCATACCCTTCTCAGTACGAGGAGCGTAAGATCTGGGAGTATATTATTTAACAGAAACCAGTAACACAGCGATTTGCAATCTTTGTTAAATAAAGTTTTGAGAGGTGGGAATAGCGTTTAATGGACAATCCCACTTAACAAAGCGCACGCAACTGCGAGACAAAAAAAGCAATGGATGATCTGGGAGTCGCTAACCTGGACTGTCTTGCGAACTCGCTGCAGCTTGTGCTACAAGAGTGGCTGCCTCCAAGTGTATCTGCGCTGACGCCAATGGGAGAAATACTGTTAAAATTTTAAGCATTTGCCACTTGTGTATACTTGCTTTGAAGATATTCATATTGAACGGCAAATGCCTCAAAAACGCTTAAAACGAGGTGTAAAAATGAGGTGGAACGGTACGTTATGTATGTTTGTAGTAGCCTAAATTTTTTGTCATTCATTTTTTTCCATCTGCATTTACTAGCTTAAAAAATGATATAAAGTATAACAGGAAAAAAAGCTCTTGTATCGGTACTGGCAATTGTGTATCAGAATCAGATCGGAACTGAAAAATGTGGATCGACCCATCCCTAGTAATAAGGACATCGTAATAATTTTGCATCTCAGTTGGAACCATGCAGTTGAAAAGTTATAACTATGTAAATTGCCTACAGGGGCTTTAGGAAAGCGTACCCCTTAATAGGACTTGCCTTCTGATAGTAATACATAACCGTACATATGCTTAGTTTAGGGTGTAGCTCAGACTGTTATGTAACAGTATAGAATTTTTGAATCATCCCACTTGACCACCTGCTTTTTCATATGTAGGATTTATATCAGAATGAGACGACAGTGTTTGAGAATCATGATATGTCAGTTCCACACACTAAACTCTTCTTATTCAGCTATGCTCAGATTTAATTTTATATTTTTTTCCCTGTTTCCATACTGTATTGCGGAAGCATCTGAGAATGAGGTTGTGCTGAAATGATACGACGTGGTGGTGTGATAAGGAGAGACGCAAAGCAGCTGAAATGCGATAAGGAGAGACGCAAAGCAATGTTTAAAAAACAAAAACAAACAAACAAAAAAAACGTATGTTTGCCAGTAGACAATAAACAGCTGTAATGGGGTTGGCATACTTGACCAGCGTCATGTCTGGACATCTTGCAGGATAAAGGAGAAATCTCTGAAAAGTCCCCCCATCCAACACCTTACACACATAACGTTACATTGTATACTTCAGACTATTTTCATGAAAGAAGTGGATTAAAAGAGGGTAATGAATAATTTGTGTATCGTTTTCGTGATTTATTTTTTTTTATTGTACTTGTATATTTATAGCTTCATAACTCCTATGCACGCATTCTTTCATAAATTGGTAATGAGGTATTTTTTTGAGGCTCAAAAATGTATAGGGCGCTTATTTCATAATGGAGACCAAGTCAGGTCGATATTTTATGTGCAAATAGTACATGACCATGCGCCCATGAGCCAAAATATTATCACCACACCCACAGGAAGCTTATAATGCTGATTATCTAGTAAAAATGGTGTGTGTTCAGGTCTGAGATATATTAGATATACACTCATAGTTGACCTGAAATGCAGAAGAAACAGGCAGGGATAAATAAAAAATAATGCATATAAACGTTTGTGCTGCTGACTGCTGGGCTTTACTCTTGTCTTCCATCCAGTCCTGTGTCCCTCTCTCTCCCCCTCTTTCTCTCTCTCTCTCTCTCTCTCTCTCTGGGGTGAGGTTCCATGCCCCTGCCTGCTCATTCCTGGCTGCTGCTGGAGCTATTAATATGGTTTGTTTAGTTGGTTTCCTAGCAGGCTGTGTGAAACACTGAGGGCCTGTGGCTGCATATAGCTAGGTACCCTTGGTCTCCTTGAACTTGCTGAGTAGAAGAAATCCAAGTGAACTGGAAGGTGTGGACAGAGAGGTAGTCCCTTTCTCCAAAGCCTTCATGATTAGCAGGGTGAATATTACATGGTGAATTCTGAAACTGTGGATGGTGATTTGATAATTGACTGACATCTAGTGAGGGAGAATAATGGAATCCCACCTCTCCCCCCTTATGCTTCTGCATTGCGTCTTTGTAAGGGTATCTTATTAATTTGAGTTATCTGTATTTCATAAAGATGGATTGCAGAACTGGCAGCACCCTGTTACTGGTTTGTGTAGCTAGAAGGATTGGCTACATTATGACCCCTTTCATCTTTGTGGGAAGAAATTGTCTGTTTGACAGTTATTAGAAAAAAAATAAAACACTGCATTTCTGCATAGGAAACCTGCATCATTTCAAGTCCCATTGACCGCCTGTGAGCTTTCGGTGCTGTTGATTTTCGCTTTCCGAACGTTGGGTGGGGAAGGCGGTCAGTGGGACTTAATGTGAGGCCTGCAAAAATTTACATAAACAACAAAATGTTCTGTATAGTGGGAAATAGAGAAGAAGCATTCTCAGTGAGCACGTGACGCAACAGGACAATAGTGAGCATGTTTGGTATGCTAATGAATTACTTTAACATTGTTAATATTTTTTTTATGGTTGGGGTGCATCGATATTGATATTACTATTGGTATCAGGTCTGATACAGTGGTCATATACTGGTACTGGTACAAAGACCCTATACCTATAAGTGGTACCACTGGATGATGTATTAAAGATATCATCAACAAACAAAATTAGCAGGACAACAAATTGTTTGCGTTGCAGAAGTACTTCTAAACGAGAAAGCGGGGCCAACAGAGAGACAACATTGTAAATCACTGGTCTTATGCACTGTTCCCACATGATAGTCCTCCAATATCATCCCTGTCTTCAAAATGGCTATGACCAGAGGCCTAAATGACTGCAAACCTATTGCCTTGACTTCTGCAGTTATAAAAGTCTTTGAGCACCTTGTCTTGATCCATCTGAAAACCATAATGAAGCTTCTGCTTGACCCTTTGCAGTTTGTATACATGGCCGACATACCTGTGGATGACAGTGCAGGGTCAGGTTAACCCCCTGTACTGGAGCATCTTGACACCTCAGGGACCTATGCAAGAGTACTGTTTGTAGACTCCAACTCAGCTTTGAAAACCATCAATCCTAAGCTGCTACAAGTTAAACTCTTCCAGCTGTCAGTCTTGTATTCTACCTGTCGTTGGATAAGAAGACGGCGGATAACAAACATTTACACGTCTTTGACTCCATCTCTTCAGTCTGTATGCCAACCACTGCACCTCCAGTGACCCTTCAGTGCGATCTCTGAAGTTTGCCGATGACACTACTGTGGTCGGTCTCCTAACAGTGATAAATATTGCTACAGAAACCAATGCATGCAGTTAGTGTCTTGATGCAACCAAAATTATCTGCTGCTCAGCACCCAACGTCAAGAGATGGTCATGGATTTCATACCCCCCCTCAGCATCAATGGTGCTACAGTCTCCACTGTGGAGTCATTCACATTTTTGGGTACCACCAAAGCTGAAAAACAGAAGTGGGAATGTAATATGGACTCTATTATCCGAAAAAAAACCAACAGAAACTTTACTTTTTAAGGCAGCTGAAGAAATTTATCATACCTCAAGTTTTATGGATTCAGGTTTATGCTATAATCCATGAGTCCATCCTGACCTCCTCTGTAACTGTCTGGTTCAGCTCTTCCGCCTCATTTGAAAGAGTAAAACTGCAAAGGGTAATTAGCACTGCAGAAGAAACCATTGGCTGCGATCTGTCTGTCTTGCAGGGGAATTACAACAGCAGGGTCCTAAACGTCGCCATAGATTTCAAATGAAATCATTGGAATAAACATTATTTTAGCCATATGACATTCTATGAGCCATAATAACCGCGGTGATCGCCATTTTGGCGCAACGCCTGTGCACACAAATGTGGTGCTGTGGGATTGGTCAGCAGAACTAATTATGCAGTTACTGGCATGTAATGTTTTCCATGGAATGCGTTTGCTTTATTAGCGTGTAACTGTCCATGTAACTTGGCTTTAACATTGCTTTCATCTCCTTTATTAAAACGACTCACACTCTCCTTACAATAGGCTCATTTGGGACATCTAATGTTTCCTGCATCAAAAAAATTCTGTACTCTCTTTGCCCTGTACCCTCAACTTGGGTTGTAGCATGACATAGATGGAAGAATGTGGCAGCGTTGTTTTAAATATGCGACAGGCTGTTCTCGCCGTGTGTGATACGGTTTGGTCTAGATGTCGTTTTAAGTGTACAGCCACCTGAAAACATGCTGACAAGAAAGTGTTTTGACATTTCTCACCCGGAGTGTCATTTCTTCCAGCCTTTTTCAATTTTGGTGCAATTTTTCTCAGAATTTGAAGAGGTCCACATCTTCTTCCTTCCATACATTGTGCTGGCCAAAGTTGAAAAAAACCTAAAAAGCATCTAATAGATCAACACACTAATGGTATCACGTCTGAAACTACTCTTTTTTTTCCTATGACTTTGTGGCATTGCTTCAATGTGTCTGTCTTAAAACTTAATCAGTTTCAGTTCGTCTCCCCTGTAATGTCCCTGCAAAGTTACACTACATGGACGCAAGTATTTGAATGCCTGGCTGTTACACATGCCGGAACTTTGACACTCCATTCTAATTCCACAGGCATTGATAGGGAGATGGTTATAATAGATGCCACTCTTCTGGGAAGGCTTTTCACAGGAGTTTGGAGCCTGGATGGAGATCTGAATGTTTGCCCATTCATCCAGAAGAGCTTTTGTGAGGCCAGACACTGATGCTGGATGTGAAGACCAGGCATTCAGCTTAGGACTTTGTGGGCCAGTTAAGTTCTTCCACACCAAACTTGCCCAACAATCTCTTTATGATCTTGCTTTATACACTGAGGCACAGCTATGCTGGACCAGAAAAGGTCTTTCCCCAAACTGTTCCCACAAAGGTGGAAGCATAAACAGAAACAACCCCATACCATTGTCTCTCCTCCACCAAACTTTACAGTTGGCGCAGTGCAGTCAGGCAGGTAACGTTCTCCTGGCATCCACCAAACCCAGACTCATCCATCGGATTGCCAGACAAACATGATTTGTCACTCCACAGCCCAGTGGCCACTTGCCTTAAATCACTCCATCTGACGCATGTCATTGTGCATGGTGATGTGAGGCTTGCAGGCAGCTGCTCATCCATGGAAGCCCATTCCATGAAGCTCCTGGGTCACAGTTTTTGTGCTGGGATTAATGCCAGAGGAAAATGTAGACAGTTATTGAGTCAATAGATAGCTTGATGGACAGGATGGCCTCCTCTCGTTTGTAAATTTCTTATGTTCTTACCACTAATACCAATAATTCCACTAACAACTGAGCGTGGGATATTTAGCAGGGAACGCATTTCTTGGACTGACTTATTGCAAAGGTGGCATCCTGTGGCACTAGCATGCTTGACTTCACTGAGCTCTTCAGAACGACCCATTCCATCACAGATGTTTGTGAACCTGACTGTATGGCTAGGTGCTTGATTTTATGCACCTGTGGCAATAGGTCTGAATGAAGCAGCTGAATTCAGTGATTCAGAGGTGTGTCCCAGTACTTTTGTCCATATATATGAGCAAATCTGCAAGTAGTGGCCCAGTCCCAAATCCATATGTATGTATAAATATAATTAATGACAAAAATAAAAGTATAGTAGTGAAATAACTATGCTGTTCTTGATCAAGCAAAATGTCATAGTTGTGGTGCAAGGAGAACACAATACTTTCTGAGGTAGTAAGCAGTGCAAAAGGTTTGTGAATCACGGCTTTACACAGTTTTAGATCAGAAGTAAATCCCCACCCCAACCCCCTGGTTGTCAAGTTTTAACGGATTCTGTATCTGATATATTTGAATGAAAATATTGCATATTGGTTTTTTTTTTTTTAAGACATCACCCAGCCCTAATTGGTATTGGTGAGTACCAGAAAGCAAGTATCGGTACTCACACTTGGGCTGAAAAGAATGGTATTGATGTATCCTTTGTTTTATGGTGAAATGATCATTTTACTATATTTGTGTAACTGCTCTATTAACCATCAGGGGTTGGTAGGTGTAGATAAAACCTTAATGTCCTCCTTATTTTTTAATTTGAAGAAATAGCAGTATTTTTTTATTAGTGAATAAAAAGTAAATGATTTGTGTCATAAGTACCCGAATAGTCATTTAGGCAGTTTGCATGGAAATTTCAAAGTATGAGTGATATATAGTTAAATGTCAGAATGTCATAGGCTTTTTATGGCTTTTAAAGTAATTTGCAAACCTGGTATTTATGACACATTACGTTAAGTAATCAAATTCTCCGCATTTGTCACATACTGCCTGTTCATTTTCTTAGTCTGCTTAACCTTGTTCTCAACAGGCTACATGTGAACGTGAAACATCAGATTTACCCTCCCTCTATTAAAAGCATCTACAGCATTCGTTCAGAGTCACCACAGTGATCATCCTCAGGCGATTTAATAGAGAGAGATGAGAATATGTTTCGACTTTTCGAAATCTGTGAACACACAAGGCTTGCATGCATATTGGGAATAAAATTTACAGAAAAATTGTTTTGAGGAAGTATTTTACATGTCGCTTATTTGAGGTATTCCACACATTTGAACAGCATTACATAATGAAGCTTGAAACTGGTAGATTACACCAGTCAGTAAAGAGAGAATTAATTTTTTTTTAAATTATTTTTAGTTTAGGATGTTATGTGAATTTACCTAAAATGCAGAGACACAGGCAAAGGGATTTTCTTGTGCAAATGTTGATATAATTCTCATATGTAAACTGCTACTTTTTGGTCAGCCAGAAAGCACCTGTGTGAGAGATTTATCTCCCAGAAGAACCAAAAGCCTTGTGTTTCACTGGTTATGAAGCACAGTTTGCTTGCTTTGCTAGTTGACACCTCTTCTTATTTGTTTAGAATGTTTTCTGTTCTTTTCTTCAACAGATACGCTTAAGGCTCTTCACAAATATGGGGGATGATCGACCTTTCGTGTGCAACGCCCCAGGCTGTGGACAGGTGGGTTTGTTTGTTTATTTATTCATTCATTCATTCATTCCATTTCCCTTCAGTCCCCTGCACTGTAAAGTTATATAGGCTTGTACACAAGTGCCTCTCACTCTTGCTGAACAGTGAGACTCTGAGCACTTTTTAACTGTGTTCCCAGAATAAGGAAGAATAGCAACAGTGACGTCTGGGGTCATCTGCTATGTGTGATATGCTGGCTGGAGTATGGTGCCCCTCGTCTGCGATGTGGAAACTGTATTTTATCTGTGAAGTAGCCATGTGGGCCCTGATTGGTCGCTTCGAGGCACAGACTGTTTTCTACCTGACAGACATGCCATGGGGTGATGGTTTTGTCTGGATCTCACTGGTGACTCAAAGTCATTTGAAGTGACTAACCAATGTACAGCTGCTCTACACGTCTCGTTGACTCATCAGCACTCTGCAGAGAGAAATTACCTGTTTGCTGAGAAACACAAATATAGGGGCTTCTTAAGTAAAGAAAATGCTAAACTTATTAATGATACCAGGTATTCATCAATGATAATGATAAGATATGAACAGTACAGCACAAAATGATACACTGAATAAAAAAGAGGAATTTGTATCAACGAATGGTAATATATTATGATAAAATACATTGGCATGTATTGAAACATCATACTATAACACTGTACAGTGGCTTTACTTTCAGATATAGGACCTTAGTATTTCTTGATGTCCTGACAACATTAACTGATACACTACGCTAGTATCAGTATAAGTGAATAATTATAATATACTGATGTATTTATGCAAATTTTTGTATTGTCTCAAGGGATGCGCGTCTTCATGTCTGAGGCGATGGCAAACACATTTCGATGCACTGGCAGCGATTCCATACATTAAAGATACATATGAAGCAACCGCTATTGCAATACGATACGAATGACCCCTATTGTGATGGAGTGCGGATTCAACACGATATGATGCGATGCAATGCATTTCTGGACATGCCTCCAACTCGTGCGGTGCTCGTATGAGAAACTTACAGGGAATTGGTCAGAATTACTTAAAGAAAAAATAGCAAAGCAAAAAAATAAACTTTAACCTGTCTTAAACAATATTCCTCAGTTCCCCAAAAGTGCGTGCACACACACACACACACACACAAGATCTTTAAATGAACCTAATTGTTGCAGCCTTAGCACATTTGGTTAGGTATAGGAAGGTAAATGTACAATGTGTATTAGACCTGTCACGATTATATGATTAAACTTTATTCGATTAACAAGGATGCCAACTGGCATGCATCTCACATGAGGCTTTCTGACTCTCACGCTTACATGAGAAATCTTACGGCAAATCTGCATTATTCTATTATAAAACCAAAATTAGCTACATCAGAAGTGTTGGGGTAGTTTGCAAACCCTACAGACTAATTACAAGGTAATTAAACGGTGATATTGCCCTACATGTAAATAAGTATGCAAAGTGAAAATGTCACGTCTGCCTGCTGACCAAAGTTGGTAACCCTGAAATTATTAAAAAGCATCAATTAAAATTATCTTCCCAATTACTGAAGACAGCGCATGGTTTACGAGGGCCCAAATAAAGAGTGAAAGCATCAGTTGTGTGAAAGTACTTCAGGGTAAGAAGTAAATGAAAATGCAGTCGTCTGTCAGTATTGCAAAGCAGGCATGACTGCAATGCAAATACATCTTAAAAGAAGACATTCAGGTTTGATGGACTCAATAATGGACCCAATAATGCAAGGTTAGCCAAAGATATGTGCCGTTTAGACTCGTGGAGTATGCCCTATCTTTTTGATCACTTTGACGTAAATAATTTTTAAAATGAACTTTTTAGAGTTTCTATATGTCACATTAATTGCTGCTAAAATAAAGGGTAGCCCTGCTGTTTAGCTTCATGATTACATAATATGGTGCATCCATCCATCCATACATCCATCCCTCCCTCCCTCCCCTGTAATCGCTTGTCCTATTTAGGGTCACAGGTGACCCGAAGCCTATTTCAACAATATTGGAAAAATTTCACATTTTGATATTCAAAGTTTTTGTGGTATTTAGAAATTGAAAATTAACTGTATGACCAAATAGAACTTATCTGTCAGTAGAGGCTGTCAAATAGGTTGGTGGTGTTGGCGTGACTTGTGCTAACAGACACAAAGCAGTGCCCGCAAATCACTTGCTTTTGACTGCATTCCACTCCGGAACCGAAAATATTTCCATACAGCCGAAGATGAATGAATGTCTTTGGCTTATCAGTTTTTTTTTTTTTTTTTTTTACATATGCTAGATAATAATGAAATGGAACCATCCTTAAAATTGCAATTCTTGCTAAGTTTTGTTTCCTATGACTGAGTAAATATGTTTTAGCCCGACTTATTGGTGGTTTGAACTCGGCAGACTATAGCAGTCCTTGCAGTGTGGTGATTGCATGTGCATGAAATGCCATGGCGATATTTACATTGCATTGTTGTGTAAGCCTTTTGAGGGTGGCGCAGTGAGTAGCGCTATTGCCACACTTGTGTGTGTGCGAAGTTTGCATATTCACTCTGGGCCCCCGTGGCTTTTCGCCATGTCTTGCCATATCCTCCGGTTTGCTTCCACTGTTGAAAAACATGCAACTTAACTCAACTGGAGAGCCTAAACTGACTGAGTGTGAATTGTGCAATGGTTGGTTGGTTCCTGCCTTGCACCGATTGCAATGTATATAATATAATATAATATAATATAATATAATATAATATAATATATAAATGATTAATGGATGATTTCTCACATTAATCAGTAGATTTGATTGTTCATATAACCAGTGAGTAAATTGTATTTTACCTTCTTGTATTCTGTCTTTATTGAATCAAATGGAATGTGTAATAGAGATTGCGGAAATAAGAACTTAA
Source organism: Mormyrus hasselquistii (assembly GCA_026779605.1). Classification (NCBI taxonomy): domain Eukaryota; kingdom Metazoa; phylum Chordata; class Actinopteri; order Osteoglossiformes; family Mormyridae; genus Mormyrus; species Mormyrus hasselquistii. The sequence continues at coordinate 3,477,990 of JAODKE010000040.1, read as the reverse complement.
ATACCATCCCATTCTATCGTGAGTGTTCCTGATTAGTGATGTTTGAAAATGGTTTAAATTATGGTTGATTTAAAACAAAGCACAACTAAACAAAACACTAGGACTCATGAATGACTAAGTCTGTTTTAGAATAGATATTATTTTAACAGGGCATACGTATCGTACATTTCTAGCAGGTTAACTGGAGGTTTGAAGCAGGTAGAATTTCCTCCAGAGACCTGGATGTTGATGTACGGACAAAACGTTTGGTTGCAATATTTGGCTTGGCTGAAGGGACGTGCTTTATTTTTTCTCTCGTTTTAACTCTTTGAGTATCAGCCTTGCAAAATGATACAGCTAAGTGTTGCCAAAAGCACTTGCATGCAGCTCCTCCTCCACCTTGTGTAGTTCTGCTGCGTTTCTGGTGTTTCCAGGTGTATCCCACAGCCAGACAGTCCCGGCCGCATGCCAGGTCGTCCAAGATGTTTTCCAGCTGGGCATTATTTAGTCCATGTCATCCAGCAACGACCGTCTTGCTAGTCACCCCAAGCCAAAAAACAGCTTTAAGTATGTCAGAAAGCTGATCTATTGTTATTGTGGGTAGCTAATCCCTGTTTTGTGGCCTCATTTGATGTCAGTTTTTGACGTACTGCTGGTTTGTCTGTCTGATGAACCCTTTATATCACCCTATCTGACATTACAGTGAAGATTTTATACACTACCTAAGCTACTTATAGGAAAAAAATATCCAGTTAGATTTTCAGTTCAGATGGTTCTTTATCTCTCCATGTGTTGCATTTTAACTGAGAATAAAAAAGGGAATGAAAAGGCGGATAAGAACCTCCTTTCCTTAATTTTACCGTCCACCTTTAATGGCGAATTGTTTCTTGCTGTGAAATGTACCGGCTGGTGAGAGAGGTGAACATATGAGTGCCACGGCAGTGCTGGCAGTGCATCTAAAAATAAGCCTCGAGGTTTGACAGTGTTTCCACTTCTCGCTGCTCAGCTGTAAGTGTGATACTGTGACAGAAATAGTCCTGAGTTGCAAAAGTCTCATCTGTTTCTTCATCTACAATTCAAAATATTCCTGGAGTGAGGGATTTAGAGGCACAGGTAGGCATGCAGTGAGCTCTCGATGTGGATTTGAATCAGATGCACTCAGGAATGACCTGTTTCCCAGCTTATTGTGCATGCCTAAAATGGTGTGAGAAAGATAAAACCGAATAAACTGTCTTTTGCATATTGACTTTCTGTTAAAACTGACTTTTTAGCATACAACTGCAAGCCCTTTGGCGTGCGTCAGTACCACGAGCAGTAACACTGACCTTTTCACATTCATGTGTTTTTTTTTTTCTCATTTTATATTAGTTTCTAGTTTATTATGAAATAATTTATTGACTGCAGTATGGTCACGTGTTCTTGGTTTGAGGTGGAAATATTTACACAATAGGCCATTAATTGCACTGCCAATCCATTAACCTGCTCTATCAATAGACCAATTATGAATCTAATTACACATTATAATAATTTAACACAAGAACCTTATTTTTGGTTTCTGGAATGTATTATATGGGTTGGCTGAACTTAGTGGGTGGTAAGAGGCAATGAGAATAAATGTGTCAGTTACAACATACACCCTGATGTATAAGTGGGATGGGGCATTATGATCTAAAATCAATATCGTGCTGTTTTTAAACAGTTAGTGTGATCACATTAAATTTAAAAAATAAAATTAAAAATTTTAAAAAATAATAATTTTTTAACCTTGCAGAATTTAGAATATCATCACATTTCCCTGGAAATGAATAGTCTATCACAGTGGACGTAAGATTATGTTTTAAAATGGGAATCAGTTATTTAAATGTGTTTATCGCTGGGAGCTACTTATGACATCTCTATGCAGGGCATAATTATGGAGACAGAATTAGTACAACACTGATCACTAGTACAAACTTTGATGAATGTTTTAAGAAAAACAGACAAGATTTTTGTTATGCTTAGTGAAAAGTGCAGTTATAATTGTAATAATCATAATAATTGTGATGGTTATGCTTTAAGTGATGGAACAAGTAGTTTGCGTTACCCTTCCTTGCAGAAATTTTCTGACAGAGTTTACATGCAGCTTCACTTCGTACAGATTCTTGCTTGCTGAAGCAAAAATGTGGCCAATTAATTGACGTTGCTTCCTTTTGCACTATATAGTCAAAACTATTGGAGCACTCCTCCAAATCATTGAATTCAGGTGTTTCAATCGCTTCCATAGCCACAGGCATATACAATCAAGCGCCTAGGCATGCAGACTGCATCTACAAACGTTTTTGAAAGAATGGGTCGCTCTCAGTACAGGTACTGTAGCCCAGCTATATGATAGGATGCCACCTGTGCAATAAGTTCATTCGTAAAATTTCCAAATATTCCGCGGTCGACCGTTAGTGGTATTATTACAAAGTGGAATCAACTGGAAACAACTCAGCCACAAAGTGGTAGGCCACCTAAAATCACAGTGCAGGGACAACACATGCTGAGGCGCACAGTGTGCAGAAGTCACCAACTGTCTAAAGAATTAATAGCTACAGACCTCCAAACGTCATGTGGCCTTCAGATTAGCTCCAGAACAGTACATAGAGAACTTCATGGAATGGGTTTCCATGGCCGAACAGCTGCATCCAAGTCTCACATCACCAAGTGCAATGAAAAGCACTGGATACAGTTGTGTAAAGCACACTGCCACTAGACTCGAGCAGTGGAAACATGTTCTCTGGGGTGAGGAATCACGCTTCTCTGTCTGGCAATCCGATGGACGAGTCTGGGTTTGTTGGTTGCCAAGAGAACAGTACGTGACTTACTGCATTGTGCCAACAGTAAATTATGGTGTGGGGTTGTTTTTCAGGGGTTGGGCTTGGCCCCTTAGTTCCAGTGAAAGGAACTCTTAATGCTGCAGCATTCAAAGCCATTTTGACCAATTTCATACTCTCAACTTTGTGGGAACAGTTTGGGGATGGCCCCTTTCTGTTCCAACGGGACTGTGCACCAGTGCATAAAGCAAAGTCCATAAGCAGATGGGTGAACGAGTCTAGTGTGGAGGAACTTGACTGGCCCGCACAGAACCCTGACCTCAACCCAACAGAACACTTTTGGGATGAATTAGAGCAGAGACTGCAAGCCAGGCCTTCTGGTCCAACATCAGTACCTGACCTCACAAATGCTCTCCTGGAAGAATGATCAAAAATTCCCATAAACACACTCCTAAACCTTTTCTATTTTTCTATTTTCCATTCATCACCTGCTCAACTATGTTTTTACCTTCTCTGTTTCTTTCCACAGAGGTTCACCAATGAAGATCACCTCGCTGTTCACAAGCACAAGCATGAGATGACACTCAAGTTTGGACCTGCCAGAACGGACTCAGTCATCATTGCAGGTACGTATCTCCGCAGAGTTCTGTAGTTTCAGGAATTTTTCCCCACCTGATGATTGTCTGATCATCTGCAAGGAATACAATAGTCAACAGAGTCGATATGCAAAAATGCCATAGCACAGTTCAGCATCTTTTGCACAAAGAGCTAAGAATCACTTCATGTGGTCTCCCAGCATATTCATTAGAAATAATTCTGATCATATTTAGTACAGTTTGTTACATCATCTTATTTGTAGTGTAATGCATCATTTTGGTGCTTATTGACTCTATTGACTGTTGTATCCCTGACAGATGACTTATGTCATGTATTTCTGCTAATACCCACCCTGACTGTCCCCCCCCCCCCCCTTTCTAGACCAGACTCCCCCCCCGACCCCGTTCCTGAAAAATTGTGAGGGGGGGGAGCTGTTTAATGAGTTAGCCAGTTCCTTTGAACAAGAGTTCCCCAAAAGCCAGGAAGATGACGACAACAAGAGAGCTAAGAACCCTGTAAGCTGAGTTACCGAAAGGGGGGGGGGGGATTTCTCTGTCTTGAATTTCCAGAACCAAAATCCATAACGGGCCTAAATATAAGGGTTGGATGTATTTTGGGTTAATATAGATGCCAAACATCACCTGGGCATCACCAAAGCGTTTTTCCCCTTCCTTACGATAGCTACCTCCTTCCCACCCTGCTGCCCTGGACATGAGCCTGCAGACGCCATCTGAGGTGAAGGTGAAGCAAGAGGGGCCTGTTGAGGTGGATTCCTCTCCTCCTGGGAGCCCTGACTCGGCCTCCAGCATGTCCGACAGCAGCAGGAAGCTCACGGTGAGGGAAAGGAAATGGGAAGAGACAAGGGGAGCAAGATAAGTCAGTAAAGACTACATAGTCCTGCTGACTCATGCCCTGGATCCGATTCTTGAGAGACTGATAATCCTGGGAAAGGAGAAATTGAAAGAAAATGAGACAAAGCATGATAAGAAAATAAGAAGCCTAAGATGAGTGTCATTGGCTAAATGGGTTAGGGGTGAGAGTTAGGAATTAACAAACGAATTCTCTTTAATGAATGCTGATAATCTCCATATGAAGGTAGCAGTACAAAAATGCTATGAATTGGATTTAAAATAAGACACAGACACTGCAAAAATAAACAAATCTCAAAATGCAATCTATCAATAAGTAAGAAAACATAGCAGGGGGTTGTGTGTGTGGTATAATTGAAGTATGCCTTGGGTACAGTAAAGTGGCAAGTTAAAGAGGATTAGGGTTAGGGTTCTCCAAACTGTGCGATTCGACATGTAAAAACCTAACATTTGGCACAAAGCGGCATCTGAAATCCTTAGTTGGCAACGTGAATCTATAACCGGAGAAGCTTCTCATCTCAGGTGAGGATAGGATACATTATGCAGTATATTCATAATGCAGTAAGTCTAGACACCATTCTCCCCTCACCCACTGCTCACAGCTCTGTCATAAGACTCAATCCTATGACAGAGCTGGCTTCCCTGAAATGTTTGTTTAGCTAAACACCTTTTTTCACATCGATATCCAACAGGAAACAGCAGTGAAGAATGTGACGCTGGCTATGACCTAGTAAAACATGTAGGCCTGGCAGTTTTCTGTCCAAACTACTCTCCGGTTTTTACTATACTCTCATTACATTTTCATGCTAATCCAAACTGTAATCGGTGTAAACACTAAGGTTCTAATATCACTGTACACTGTATGGCATAGTTGACGTGCTGAGGTGGGAGGACGGTATATCTTTAAAAGGGGTGGATTTTGCCCCCCTCCTCCAAGGGAAAGGCATGCTCTTACATCCCCTGCCAGCCTGAGTCCTGTTTGTACCTTTTCTGTAATCATAGTGGACATTTTTTTGCTTTTCCTTTAGTTCCAGCTCTTCTGTGTTTCCAACACTGAGATATAGCTGGGTCTTCAAACACCGCCTAATGAAACTCTAAAACACTGTTTTTCTGTCACCTGTGCCTCCTACGCTTGTGTGATCACAAGGGAATGTCAGGAGATGGCATGAGGCAGATTGTACCTGAAGTCTGTGGTATAAAATAGAATGGGTGCAGTAATCAGCCCCTAAGGGATTTTGCAGAGATTTTTTTGTGATTTGCTGTGGTCAGAAACACTTGATTTTGAAATGGCTCTTGTCAAAATTTGCCCGGTAATTTTTGGAATTATGCATTTGTGTGTGTGTGTGTGTGTGTGTGTGTGGTGTATGTGTATGTATGTGTGTGTGTATATATGTGTGTGTATGTGTATATATGTGTGTGTGTGTGTGTGTGTGTGTGCACTAGTCCACACTAGTCCAAACCACACTAGCGTGAGTTTTTTTCCGGTGGCTGGAGTATCAAACCTGCCACCAAACCGCAAGTTTTTTCCTGTAAGTTGGATGACCTTGACCTCCTTATAGGGCTCAGTGTTGTTGTCATACACATGATAAAGCAATTGCAGGTTAAGGGCCCAATGGAATAGAATGACTCTGGACATTTATGAGTTTTAAACCAATAGCCTTCCAGTTACTGGCACAGATCCCTAGCCTCAGAGCCGTCACTCTACATACAGCAACAGAACAAGTAAGAGAGCACTATATTTTCAAATATAATTTGCAATTTTAAATCCTGATTTAATTGTAGCTCTGCTGGCAGAAGGCTACGCTGAACAGCAGGTTGCTTCCAGGTTCAAAATTTCTAAGACAGCCGTACACAAGATCAAGGTGAAGCAGGAGATACTGGGAATGACCAGAAACCAGCCAAGTAAAGGGCGGAAGTAACATCTGCCAGAAATGGCCGTTAAATTATTCAACAGTTTCTCATGAATTGTAGGATAGTATCAAGTGACCTTCAAAAGGAATGGCAAACATTAAGTACAGGTGTGATGTGCACAGCTAGGACAGCTCATATCAGGCTCCTAGAAGCAGGAATGAAGTCCCATAAAGTAAGGAGGCCTTACCTACATAGATACGTGCAAAAATACACACTACACATACACTCATGTGTCAAAGGTTGGAAGTTGTCAAGTCACTGACAAAGGAGTGTTGCATCACATGACTCAGCCAACTGATCTAAACACAGTACAAATTGTTTCAGAGAAATTTGACCAGAGAATGAAGGAAAAGCAGTCAGGGAGTGCTCAGCATATGTGGGTCCTCCTTCAGAACAGCTGGAGAAGCATCCCAGGAGGCCACATCATGATATCAGCGTAGAGCGGACAGTGGGGCCAGCCAGTCTCTGGAGAAATTTGGGTTAAGGGCCTTTATCAACGGCCCAGTAGTGAGATCAAGCTGTTGACCACAGGAGTTAAATCGGGAACCTTTTGAGTCCCAACCCACAGTGCTGCCCTGCCCCACCAAATTATTTTTTGTTTAATACTTATATGGTTAGTGCATAGTTCAATATATGAACATATTTAAAGGCTGTTTGAAAATTAAGTGTGATTTCTTACATCCATATCATTGTATGCTTGTTTACCACGGTGTTGCAAGGTATGCAAAACAGTCTACCAAAACATTCAAAAGTTGTTTTTCACGGTGTTTATTAGTAATTGTTGTTGGTAACTGAGATGTGTTTGAGCTGATCTTCCCCTTATTGCGACCCAGCAGAAGCGCATGAATAAATGCACATTGCACTGAGACCACAGGATGCATCACGGTCCAAATGCAAGTGGTCTGTTGATTTGGCCATTTCTTATGAAAAATATGTAATAAACTTGGAAAAACTGCAAGCTCTAGCCAATATTGTGGAGGTTGTATGATTTTACGTAAATTTCTGTGATTGCAGAGCTGCAGTATCCTGCACGGACTGAGTAATGGGGGCATCAATGCGTTTGCATCATATCAGATATACATTTACTGTAGCTTGTTAATAAAGTTGTCTGTGAAAACTATGGTGCCACCTTGCATCACCTTGTTCTTCTCGCCCAGCAGGGAAGGCTAGATGGTGATGAAAGCACTGAAGAAGTCAAAGAAGAGATTCCGCATGATGTTGCGCGACTTGTCCAGGTATGAGTAAACTCTTTGAAGCAGGAACAGCATAGGGTCTTCGATACTTAGGTGTACTTAGGTTTGCAAAGTTTTGTGGGTCTAGGGACGGCTTCACAAGTCATCTCAGATGTGAAAGGGCCACCATATTATTTTTTTCTTTATCTTGAAATATAGTGCCTTTGGTTTGCAGTTTTAGTCATGGGAAAAGGTTCAACAAATCTTACAAGAAGCAATCATTTGCTAACAAAGAGTAGTTGTTTATGTAATAGTTGTTACCCCTAACAGGAGGGTAACCCCAAGTCAGCAGTGAGTTCAGCCCCTACCCCTACCATCGTTCGGCCCGGCTCGCTGCCTCTCCACATGGGTTATGATGCCATTCACCCAACTATGCCCTCACCGACCTCAGTGATCACACAGGCTCCTCCCTCCAACCGCCAGCTGGGGTAAGTCTGAGTTGGGCCAATTCGGTCCCTTGAGTCTGAATTTCATTACAGCCACTTTTTTCTTAAGCCCCCCCCTTATCAAATAATTCCACCCCTGTGTTCCTCTGCTGTTTTCAGCGACCCGACATAAATATGTCCCTTTCTGTCTCTTTGGCTTTTGCTAATTCCCGCTGTGCTCTTGCAGTTCCCCTACAGCGCAGTACCCAATGATGATGCATCTTCCCAATGGCCAAGCGGTACCAGTGCTTCCTGGCCCAGTGCAGATGCCCTCTGTCATATCGGTGAGTCATATGACTCCATCTGTGGCCACCATGGATAGTTCCTGGAGGAAATGGTGTAATATGGAGCGTGTTTCACAGTTGGCTCGGCCGGTGTGCATGGTGCCCAACATCCCCGGTATCCCTGGTCCCACATTGGGAGGCACTAGCAGCGGCTCCTCGTCCCCCTCTGGATACAACCACCATTCAGAGGCCAAAATGGTAAGAACACTCCCCATGGTCCATTCGTTAGTCTTCTCGCTCTGTCTCTTCGTCTGTTTTTCCATTCTGTGCACAGATGGACATTTGGATAAGGCTAGCATGGTGACAGTAGGTTTTTTTTTTATGTATACTGTCTTTTTTTACTTGTGAAATATACCTGTTATTGTACTGAGGAAGTTTTAAAGAATTTAAAAGATCACAGCTAAGGAAATGATATGGCTAATATAAAGGGCGCCTCCAAAGCAAAATGATTACACCCCCCATCCCAGCCTTGACGGCCGTGCACTGGCATGTCACGGCAGTCAGACTTTTCATTGTATTCCCTGGACAGGGAATATACACTGCCTGGTCAAAAAAAGGTCGCAGCTTGAATTTAAATCAGCAGGTACTTAAAAGCCAATGATAGCATCTTTATTAAGGCTTAGCAACATTGTGCAGCGATAAGGTGAAGTCAGCTGAACACCTGAATCTCCTGAATGGCCAGGTTATCCCATCGATGAATGTTATCTTGCCTAAAGGTGTGGACATATTC
>JAODKE010000040.1:3452144-3466001 GCA_026779605.1 Mormyrus hasselquistii | reverse complement strand
ATTTTGAGTTTAGCTAAGCTTAGTACCACATCAGCCTCAGTTATACATATATTGGTCAAAGACGACGCTGTATTCATGTGAAGTATAATAGAGTCTGTTATATTAAAAATTCAAATACAATGGTTCGGAATGTGTTCTGTTTCATGTAAATGCTTGTTTATGTTTTAAAACTATTGATTAATGGAAGTGTTTGAAGTAGTCCGTCAAACTACCGGCAGGCTTGTGTTGGCATTTACTCCAGTGTCCCCTTAGCAGGAAGAGGGCTTTTTCTGTGTTTTCAGATTACATATTAGGTATTGCGGATCCAACTGAATGTGGTTACTTGTTGCTTCCTTTTATTAAGGGTGACTTTTAACGTCACAGTAAAGATGGTCTTTTCCCTCCAGGGACTTTATAGGGTTACCCGAGAGGCCTCTGGTGATTCAGTGTGAAATAATAAAGTGTAATTTCTCAAGCAAGCAAACTTTTTTTTTATTTATTTATTTTTCTAGCCTGCTAATATGTAGGAATTCGTGCAGTGAATGTATATGAGATATCTACTGTTGAATTGCTGAAGTTTAAAATTTTTCTTATCCGATGTGATGGTTTTTAAAGAATTCAAATGCTCTGGGCATACAAGGTGTTCGGTGTTTTCCCCCCTGTGTGCATGTGTGAGTGGGTGACCTGGCGTTGGCGGACCTCCATCTAGATTATACTCCACCTGGAATATCTCACCTCCTGGCTCAGCATGACCCTGTGCAGAATGGACAGTTATGGCCAATGTATAAAGCCGATGATTTAGTTGTAAATTAACAGAATCGTTCACACATTTTCATTTCACGGTATCTGTAGTGGGCAGCGTGTGGCTCAGCAGGCTAAACCAATGTGCCTGTGATGAGAAGGTTGCTGGTTCGAGGCTGGCCTCGGCAAAATAGTCGCATGACTATGGGCCCTTAGCAAGGCCCCTGTGTGCCATAAAGTGGCTGTTCTTTTGCTGTGACCCCTATGCTTGCTCTCACCTGTATGGAGAGCAAGACGGGGCAAAGCAAAAGGGAATTTCCTTTCATTAAATAATACAAAATGTAATAGTAAAAATACATAAGTATATAATATTTGTGGCTCAGTGGGCTAAGCCTGTGTGCATGTAATCAGATGGCCACTGGTTCAGCCTCAGCGGGTCCTTGAGCGAGGCCCTTAACCCCCAGAGGCATTTTGAATGTGAGGGGGACACACTGGCATAAAACTAGTATTTTATGTGAAATGTGGGGGGGTCCAAACGAATAATTATGATATGTGACACGTCCCCCTCAGATTTAATGGCGGCGACGCCCATGGGTGGCTGCCCTTCGCGGACAGCTTACTCAACGAAGAGCGAGTTGAGGGAAGCATAAAGACAATTTCCCCATTTGGATCAATGAAAGTATCAATTAATGAAGTATTTTATATCTAGTAAAAAAGAACCATCCTCCCCCCCATATGATGACTGCATTCTGTCTCATGTTTTTGCCTCCCTCAGAGGCTGAAGGCGGCCCTGTCTCAGACACCTGGAGCCCAGCACGGTGCAGGCATGGCCATGGGCTCCAGTCCAATGGGGCCCCAGAGACCAGAGCAGGGCCAGCTGCTGGTGCAGCAACCTGACGCACCTTCTCCTGCACAGCCGCAGGTATGAGCCTTCACCTCCATACAACCTCACCGGACCGCTGGCCACTGAAGGCTCTCTGTCTTCATCTTGTATATATGCTGCAAATAAAAGGATTCCATGTCCTACAGGTACATACAGCTCTGGAAAAAATTAGGATATCACAACAAAATTTTCAATCTCACTCATTTATCAGTTTCTGGAATATACATTTCTTTTTGCTAGCTGCAGTCTGGCTCTTCCCTGGTTCTCTTTGATGAAGGGCTGCTTCTTTGCTTTATGAGTCTTCAGTCCTGCTTCTAGGAGCCTGTTATTAATTGTCCTAGCAGTGCACCTCACACCTGCACTTAACGTTTTCTATTGTTTTTGAAGGTCACTTGAGGTCATCCTCCAATTAATGACTACTTGATAAGTCAAAAGTCATCCCTGGCATTCGAAGGTTGCTTCTGCCATCTACCTGTCTGGTTTCTGGTCTTTCCCAGTGTCTCCTGCTTCATCTTCTTCTTGTGTACTGCTGTCTTAGACTTGAGCCTGGAAGAAGCCTGCTACACAGTGTGGCCTTTGGGCCAGCCCAACCGGGATTAAACCAGGATTTAAAAAGGCAGATACAAAAAAATATAGAGTGGTCTTCATTTTTTCCAGAGCTGTATATTTTTAATTTACATTTAGGGCCGCAAAAAACAATTGTTTTGATAATCCATTAACCAGGTGATCAACTAATCAGTTAGTTGGGCCAAAACACAGAGTTTGCACAAAAGTGCAAATGCTTTATTCAAAAAATATAAAGGGGTATTTTTTAAGTGACAGATGTAAAATTTACAGAGTGGAGAGAGTCTATGGATGTAACATTTCACAAAATTCATGGCTCCATACACGTTTCAGTTTTGGGTTAAGATTCAGTGTAATTTTGAATACGTGACAAATACATGCACCATTATAGCCCTAAGAAAATCTCAATTTAATATATCAGTTGTGACAGATATTGCAGGATCTGAGTTCTTTGACAATGGCAGATTTAAAATGATTCCATACTTTTGATATTTTGGTCTTCTGTTAACACTCCACTGGTGAACCACTGTGTTTGCCATATTTAACTTGATAATGGTTGTGATTCAAACTCTGACATTAATATTTCTAGGTGCTATAATTATAAGCATTTTAAGCAGCAAATTGCAAAAATCCAACTAATCAGTGTTAAAATTTGTGGTCAACTGTTTTTATTACCATTTGTCAATGTTATTGATTAGTTGTTGCAGCCCTATTTGCATCCACTTTGTAAGCTGATGCTTTTGTCCAAAGCGACGTACAAGATATCCTGGCTGGACAGCCATAATTGCAAAAACAAATGCATCTAATTGATGTGAACTTGATGTGATCAAATTATGGCTGCAGATTGGCATCGTGGTGCGACCCAGGTTTGCCAAGGCTCTGGGCAGCTGTTCATTAATAGAGACTCACAAACCACTTTGTTTGGCCAAACTTTGACCATCCTGGCTGAGGAGGGTCAGTGTCTCAACATCCCTGACTTGTGACCCAGGTGTCTCCAGCCCAGCCCACTGGCGGTCGGCGACGGAGGACAGCGGAGGACGATCCGGACGAGAGGAGGCAGCGTTTTCTGGAGCGTAACCGGGCAGCGGCATCACGCTGCCGTCAGAAGCGCAAGCTGTGGGTTAACTCCCTGGAGAAGAAGGCTGAGGAATTAAGCACCATGAATGTCTCTCTTTCGGTGAGAGCCCCCCCTCCTGTCCCCCCCAGGCTCAATGTACAGGCACCACTTTGCTTTTCTTTTTGCACGTTTTTGCACATTGGGATAAAACGGGAGAGGTATGTGACTGTCCACTACGTTACCGTGCTGTTTTTGATTAAGCAGAGTGATTTTAAAATCTTGTCAGAAGCCCTTACTCAGATTTGCAGAACATCATCATTGTCGCTCAAAGGCGATTGCTCTAAGACTACACGGGAATAGGGCTGCTACTAATGATTATTTTTATTATCGATTAATCTGTCTTTGTACAATCTTTGTACAAAGGTTGTTTCCAGCAAGTCATATAAATACAAATACATTAAGAGTATAAAAAACAATTTTGTAGCGGCTGAATCAATGTAATGAAATACACAAAATCTTGTTTTATTAAGTGCAACCAGCATGGGGCTTTAGATAATGTATTCAGTACTCCAGTTTTTTAACGTAAAAGCACAGACTACCACTGCTGCTACTAAGAATATTATTAAATAATTGTCTAATGTTATTTAATGTTGATACACATATGTGACAGGGGGAGAGACCACGCAAGCGAGCGTGTCTGTATTTATTACGGACAAACAAAGTAAACATTTATTGCGGAGAAAAAGCCCTTTCCGCATTTTACGCCTAAAAATTGCGTAAAATTGCGGTCGCTGTAAAGGAACCATCATTAAAATTGTAAAGCTTGCTAAGTTTTGGTTCCTGTGACTGAGTATAAATGTTTCAGCATGACTTACTGATGATTTGAACCCAGCAGATTTTTGTGGTTTTACGATGTGACGATTGCGTAATGCGTGAACCGCCATTAACGTCATACATCGTGCAGGCCCGTGAGGGCGGTACATCGGCGCAGTGGGGGGCTCAGTCTCCACGCACCGCTCCTTTGTGTCTGTCGAGTTTCCATGATCACGCTACGTCTGCATGGCTTTTCGCTTTTGTATCCAAAAGTAGTTTTGAACCATTATCCAAAAACAGGCAACTTAATTAAAATGACAAAAATTGACCGCACGTCTGACTGAGTGTGCACTCTGCAATAGTTGGTTGCTTGCTGCCTTGTGCCAGTTGCACTGATTATATTGTATTATTTTATATTATTTTATTTTATATTATATTATATTTAGGGCTGGGCATCGTTCAAAAATTTACAGCACCTGTACAGCACGACACCTTGATTTCGATACCAAGCTTTCAAAGAGATGCAAGCTAATTGATATTGATTATTGATATACTTAATAGTGACAGCCCTAGTCTCGACAAGATGCGTTTTCTTGCAAACCAGAGTGATAGTTTATGATTTCTTTATTTTTCACCACATATTGCAAATGAAATGTTTATTATTCAGTTTTGAGTTTAATCATTTGTTTTCAGTGAAAGTTCAGTGATTTTAGTAGACTAGTTTTTTGTTTGTGAAATAAGCTGTGTGTGTGTGTGTGTTTGTGTGTTCAAAATGGACAAATTGCTTGAGAAGAAGCCATGCTAGTGTAGCAGGGCAATATATCATTTCTTACAAAAATAACGAATTTACATACAAGTAGCTGCCCGGCCAAAATAAGAAAAAAGACTTTATTTGGTCATGCTGCTAACGGTCGATACTGTGCTTCCCCAATTTTAAAAATCACCATCCGCATCTTCCCTGTCTTGCATGGAAATGGCTGTCCGTGTGTCAGATTCTTCCCTATACTGCCTCGTTTCTGCAATTCTAGTTTCTCAGCAACCCCCCCTCCCCCATGAATGCGCTCCTAAGTGTGCCTGACTCTCCTTTAGAATGAAGTGTCCCTGCTGCGGAATGAGGTGGCCCATCTTAAGCAGCTACTGCTGGCCCACAAGGATTGCCCTGTCACCAACCTGCAGAAGAAGGCTGCCTACTTGGGTGAGTCCATCAGGATCCAGATTGGCTCTCAAGGCCTGCAATCCTGCCAGGAGGCTGGAACGGCCTGTTCTTTAATCAGTTAGTTTAGACTGACCAAAAAAACCACACTCTAGCTACATGATATGTTCAGTATTCCTGTCAGTTTGGCTCCAGTCAGCTGACCTGTGTTCATCGCCAGTGTTTTGTGAATGATGATATGCATCTGTGCAGGAAAGGAAGGAAAAAGTAAGAATCTGAATATTGGAATAGGTAATCTTAAACATTGTAAAATACATTTTTTATTATTTATGAAGTAACCTGAATCTGGGATTTGTCGTGCCAATAATGTGATAATATAATATAAATAATTTGTGTGGAGTAAGTCGCTAATTTAACTCCGTGTGTGTGTGTGTTTCTGTTGCTTCCTGTATGTACTGCAGGAGAAGAGAGCCTGAAGGAGTCGTCCGAGCCCACAGGTTCACCAGCTCAGGTTATTCAGCATAGCTCCCTAGCGCCTAGTCCTCCCGGCTCAGGGCCCAATGGCCTGAGCGCGCGCGCTGCGGCTGAGGCAGTGGCCATGTCGGTGCTGGCTGGCATGGGTGGGCAGCAGGGCGGCAGCACCGGGGGCCCCTCCCACATCATTATGTCATCGCAGTCTCAGCCTGCCGCTAGATGATGAGCACAGCAGCTGCCGCAGCACTGGGGTTACCTAGAACTGGACCGGCACCAACAAAGGAGTGAGTCTTTGACCCCTGGCTATGTCCTCCTGTCCCTCCCACCTTCTTCTTGGTGTCCACCCACCCAGTCGTGCATGGCACTGGGCCGGAACTCTGCAACAGTCTGAGGATGAACTGAGACGAATGGAGTTCTTCCTATTCACGATGCCATGGACTACGGGGAGAGAGCTTGTCACTCCTCGCCCTCCTCCCCGCCTCCCCAAACATTTCATAACTCCACCCTAACCTCATTTGGCTTTATGACTGCATAACTTGTTCTGTGTGCATTCTCGGCTGACTCTACAAGTGGACGTTTGGTGATGCTTACCACACACATACATGCTCACGCTCACGTTTTGTGACCCAGTAGTTCGATACAAACAGGTAATTTTCCAGGTTTTTTCAATCGCTACTCTCTACCGGATGAAGGCCAAGCCTTGCTCTGCTGTACATCTTACGTTTAAAGTAGTGTCTGTCTTTTCACACACTGAATGTTGTTTGAGAAGAGGTTCTCTGTGTTTTTATTGCGGAAAAGTAACGTCATTTTCATGCCAGTTTGAAATAAGACTTGAAGTCGCTCAACCTACAGTAGAGGCCATAATTATGGACTAGTTCTATAATGTTGTTAGCTAACCTCTACCAATTTCTAAGATCTACATAAACCTGTGTACACATAGGAGTGTGTATGTGTGTGAGCTTATAATTGTGTATGGGCAATTGCACACTTAAATGTATATCAATATTTAGCCTAAAGTCTTCAATACACTAATCTGGGTTTGTTAGCATGCCTGTTTTACTCACAGATTAGTCCGGTTTTTGGTCATTTTATTTTTTTAGCTGCATTCTGTCCAGCCTGGATTCCAGGAAATCTTTTATTATTTTGGGCTTCCGCCTCAGCTGACTGCATCTGCTAATAGTGCTGGTTTGGGATGAGTTCAGTTCCTTGTTTGATGAGCTGATGTAGAGTGCCTTCCCCGGGGCTGTTCAATCCCATGCTTTTTGGCTTGTTCCCAACTCCCTGATTTGTAATGTTTTTGGGGGTCTTCACTTGTGCAATGATGTCTTGTGTTGCTCTGAGCTGCAGACTGAATTATTTAGTTCTGCAGCATTTTGCTTGTCTCGCCCCCTAACCCTGCCATCCTCTCCAGGGTCCCTCAGCATTAGGTTCTCACACACAAAAGCTCTGTTGCCATTAATAGTTCAATTCATGTGATTGATTTCAGAAATTATTGAAGATGCTAATTGACTGCATGTTTTCATTCCCCTTTTTCCATATTCAGATTTTTTTCTAGGGTTGTAACGGTACACAGAATTCTCAGTTCAGTACAAACTTTGGTTTTGTGCTCACGTGGTTCAGTGCAATTTCAGTACAGCAGGGAAAACGGAACTGGTTTTGAAATTGTTTGTCATTTAAAACTGCAAACACAATTAGGAACAGTTGTTAACCAAACAAAAAGCAATGGGTCTGTCAATGTGTCCGAATAACAAAACCCGAGAGGCTTATTTGCACATTGTAAAAATAAACAGTAATATAAATAGAATTAAAATAAGACTGAATCATAACAATCATGATGAACTAAATCCTGTCTACACCCCGTTCTCTACTGAGTATGACATATCTGTAGCGATGAACACCTCAACAGCCTTATTATTCCTTTAGCGTGAATTTCCTGGCAAAAATGTCTTAAGTGCCACAGGGAAACTAAGTTGCCGAGTCTTTGTTTTGTTTCGTTCCTGCACACTCTGATGCTGTCTCAAATCGCATTGGATACCGCATTGGATACCGCATTGGATACCGCATTGGTTGTGTTTCCAGCAACATACCCAAGTTTGATATAAGAGAGCTGACAAACAGTCTTTGTCTTATGAACTTTCTCTCCAGTGTAATTTATTGGGAAAAATGTTCCCAAACTACTGATTGATGTGGGGGGGGGTCTTTCTGGCCTCCCTTTGCCGTTATGACTGACTGTAACCAGCACTAGCTGTAATCAACTCACAGCCACAGTTAGCATAATGTTTTCAGTGTTGAACATCTATTTGTAAATTTAGGCTCTGTTCGTATGAAAAATGCATTAATTCGTTTAATTTTGCATTCCGGGCCAAAAATGATATTACCCAGCGGCACACAGCGAGTCCATGTACCGTTACAGCCCTGTTTTCTTATAACACACTTGCAGCTCATGGTTCTTCCTCAGCTGCACTTACACTTTTCTATACAAAAGAGGAAGGAGGAAAAAGATAAGAAGCGCAGTTTGCCTTAAATATCACACTTGTGCCTCCCACCTTTCCAGGATAAGCTGATGGCAAGACAGATGACAAATGGATGGACAAGATTTTATTCTCCTTGGTTGCTCACTGTGTGAAGAACCTTTAGTTGTGGGGGGAAAAGTAAAAAAAAAACAAAAAAAAAAACATATATTTGTATACTCTGGTATTTTGTAAATATCTTTGGATAAAAAATGTGCAAACCTTTCAGTCTAATGCCAGCATGCAGTCGCAGTGTCTTTGTGAATCCACTGACGTGTCTTTCCTGCCAACGTATTTTAAGTTCATGTGAATTGGTCCTTCTCTCCGAGATACTGCAGCAAAATTGATCTGAAACACATGCAATTGAAACAAAAAAAACAAAGGGTTACTTTTTACTGTTTATTACTGTACATGTAACATATTGCAGTATATACATATATACCTTAACATGTCACCTTTAACATTTTGTATGCAGTGCTTAATGTTGCAAGCATAAAATATTAAGAATATCCAGAAAACAATATGCAAATTTCAATAACAACATTCTGGCTTGACATTTTTGACAGAAATAATGAGAAATAAAAATGATAAATGCTTCCATAAGAGGATCTTAAGTGCATCATATCACACCGTGAGTATGTAAATGTATGCATAAAGATTGTTGACTACTTTAATGATTTCCAAGCATCTTCCAAGTGACTGATCCCACAGTCTCTGTGGTGCATACAGCTTCCTGTGTGAGTTTTGAACTAGTGTCAAACCTGGGTGGGTAGTCCCTGTTAGACAAATTATATACAATTTCAAAATGAAACTTCATTTAGCTTTCATTTTATTAATTGTCATTGGCACTTTTTTTTTATTACATTCATTGCGTGCTCTTGTCAGGATTATCCTGATATCTGCTATGATTAAAGCTTTTTTTTTTTTTATTAGTTCTAATGAAATATAGAAATGCTTCTTTTAAGATTTTTTTTCCACTATTTTAATTTTTTGTTGATTTGATGTATTCTGACATAACAGCTCTTTTTGTATTTTTTATAGGAAAATAATTATACCTGGACAAATTTGTTTGACACTCTATGATCCCCTAGCAGCAGAAACTGGTCTGTCTCCCTTCAGAACATCATTCAAACCGCTTAATTTATTATGGAGTATGATTCAGGGGAGAATGAGAGTGGGAGTTTTTTTTCTGTAATGTATTAGCAGTAACAAATAAATAGTATAACCTTATGTGTATATATATAATATATATATAATATATATACCATTTAAACTCGAACTAATTCTGTGAAAAGAATTCATTAAGAAAAAAGGCCATTTTAAAAGGAGTTGCTGTTAGTGTATAAATCTATTTTCTGTAAAGTTGCACCTCAAAATGTTATTCTGGCAATTTTAGACATTTTCAATGTATTGTACATATGTGTACTATATATACTTTTTCATGCATGTTAAAGTGAATTATAAACATTTACTGTGCTGCAGTTTTAATTAAAGAAAATGGAAAAAAAACTGTCTGGTTACAAAGTAGCTTGTTTCTCATAAGTCATGCATTTTGGCATTTTAGCAGTTCATTCTGGTTTTATCGGTAAACAAACCAAAGTTTTGACAAGCGGTAAACTGTGCCTAGGGAACAGAGGCGGACATTTCAGGTCCAGAAAGTAAAAATCCAGACCAGGATTTTGTTTCAACCAACCAGTTGCGCATAAAGAGTCTCAGTCACTGGTAGGTTGAAACAAAATCCTGGTCTGGATTTTTACTTTCTGGACCTGAAATGTCCGCCTCTGCTAGGCTTTTTTCTTTACTGGAAACAAGGAAACCCTCCATCGATCCATTTTCTGTACCTGCTTGTCCTATTCAGTGTCACAGGGGGGTCTAGAGCCTATGGAAATGAGGAATAACAAATGTGATAAAGATTACGTCATTGAATATTCAGGGAGTACTGTAGTATTACAGTAGTACTGTACATTACAGAACAGTATAGTACAAGAAGTATTGTACATGTAGAGGTTCTGAAGCTGCATTCTGATGTTGTGGGCTGCACTGGATCCCCCTGTTCTGTTTATGTGTTCCGTATATGAGGTTCCAGCTGGATGAAGGAATGATCCCAACAATAATGGATGAGTCTGTTAAGAGCATGTTCTTCCCACGGTGCGCAGTTGAGTGAATTGTGTGGAGAAAACGTGCCCTGAAATAGTAACGGGGCACAAAATACACTGAACAACACAGAGGTTGCTCTTTAATACGCAATACAGTTGTGAAAGGAACACTTTATGGCTATAAACCATGTCACTTGATAAATGTGAGAGTTTCATCATGTCAGAGGTACCACAATGTACAGGAATGGGCTATGAAGCATGCCTTAGGTTTTGTTTCCTCTGTTTTGTACTTAAAACTTATTAGAATTATCCTGATGGTGGATATTGAAGTGGATCTGTCAGATCTCCCCAGAGAAATCTGGGACCAACTGAGTTACACACAGGTAAGTCTCTTAGGGGGCACCCAGTGTTATTCACTTGTAAAGACTCCGTAACACTTCAGGCTCTATATTGGTTATTTACGTTTTTTATCATTAGGTGGATAGGTTTAAATAGACAATCCTTTGGGGGGGGGGGGGGGAATGGAATAAATTAAATTCCATTATTATCCTTTTAGGCTCCGGACCCCCCGCGACCCATCTCAGAAGCAGAAGGGAGTAACCCGGGGTGGGGGGCCAGCCCATTACAGGGCACACTCACACGCCATTCACACTTATGGGCAATTCAGTAACTCCAATCAGTCTCAGCATGTCTTGGGGGTGAAACCGGAGAACCCAGAGGAAACCCTATGACGACACGGGGAGAACATGCGAACTCCACACACATGTGACCCTGACGAAGACTCAAACCCGGGTACCAGTTGTGTAAGGCAACAGTGCTAACCACTGTGCCACCGTGCCACCCCATGGATTAAATTCATTTATATTATTTCATATGGAGAAATTCAACTTGGACCTCGACCAATTTGCAACTCGACCAGCTTTATGGAATGAATTAAGTTTGTGTTCCAAGATACCACTGTATCTGCTTTTGATATTAAACAAGTTCTTCCTGTTTGAAGGTAACCAACTTGGACTTTTTTACTAGGTTACTAACTACATGATTGATAAATAGCTTACATCCTAGGCATAAGTAAAGATATAGTGATGCTGACCTTTTTATGGTTTTCTGTTTTAGGAAAAAAATTCAAGAAAAGTTCTGTTTCACTGTTCACTCCCTTAAAACGATTAATGTTTGCATTTCCCTCTGTTGACAGGTTGCCGCTCTAGTAGCTTGATATTTCTAGCAAACTGATATACATTTAAGTAAACTTTGGCCCTGTTGGACATCTACATGTGTCTGATTTATGGAAGCCCGTTACATCATGGCAGTTTCAAATGTTTTGTTTTTATATGATGAAACATAAGACATTATGTGTTATTATAAAGATTTTAGCAAATAAATTTACTACCGTACAACTTCTAGTATTTGTGCACTTCACTATAACTTCTGGCTTTGGGATCACATTTTATTTAACAAATAACCAAATGGTTTAAGTTTAATGAACTTCAAACAATTTGAGAGTTCGAAATACACATTTTAGGGAATTTTCAAGTATAGACATTAAAACATACATAAAAGAACACAAGTACCAACCTAATTGGTGGAGAACGATTGTACAAATTGACATATAACTGGAATGAGAAATAAATGGATAAGTATATTTTCAGACCTACATATTACAGCAACGACTCACAGCATTCAGGTAAAAACACATTTAACTTTCATATTTCCAGGTGAGTCATTCTAGAAACTGTAATAATGCATAATATGTCTCCCAATCAAACTTGGTGTTATTCTTCTATACCTGGCAGGTCAGGTCAGGTTGGGGAGCATGCACTCCCCAACCTGACTCCTCGGGATCCTGGCCAGCGACCCCCCCAGGCAGATACACGATCCAGTCCCACCCTCCGGAAATGGCCATTCATCTGCCACAGCCAGGTGTTACATGGGTGTCCCGTTGGCCTGGTCCAGCCACTCTGGGTCCTAAGCAATGATGATCCTGTGAGCCGCATCACCCTCAGGGAAACGCGCCACATGGCCGTAGTGCCGTAACTGACGCTCCCTCACAATGCAGGTAATGTGCCTCATTCGGGACTCCTCTAGCAAACGCTCCTTCGACACAAAGTCACACCAGCGGCACCCAAGGATTCTCGGAAAAGACACAGTACTAAAGGAGTCCAGTCTTTGTCACAGCTCACTGGATAGCAGTCATGTCTAAAGGGCCCAAGTTAAAGTTGTATCTGGCACTTGTTTAAATAATGGTTTGAGATTTGCATTACCATTCTGACCTGAATATTTATCCACCCTGATTAGAAGTGGGTGCTCTGTCTCTCCATTGTCGTTACCTATGGCTGTATTATTAGGACATTGAAATGGGTGTTAGAGGGGGCTCTGCCTGCCACGTTTCAGGGCATTTATGGATGACCTGACTATCATTACTACCATCCCACGTACAAAGAGGAAGATTAGTGATACTTTGAAATGGGCTAGAATGGAAGCTAAGCCTACTTAATGTCAAAGTATTTCTACTGTCAAAGGTAAGTTGGTAGATAAGAGGTTCCACCTGGAAGAAAGAATGATCCCAGCAATAATGGACGGTTCAGTTAAGAGCCTCCGCAGATGGTACAGAGCAACAATAAACAACAGGCAGCAGGTATAAGAAGTAAAGCAGCAAATTTTGAATGAGATTCAGTGTTAAGTATAATTGACTGTGTCATACCTTGGAAGTTCAAAGCGTGGCGTTTGCAGTTTGGGTGGTTTCCATGGTTTCCACGGATTATCTGGCCTTTCACAATTTGCGATGTTCCCACTTCTCAAGTGGAGAAGTCTGAAAGTGGTTTGGAGTTCCCAAGTGGTTAAGCAAAAATTCATAGTTTGTATGGGGTTTCCAGGAGTTGCCAGTGCAGAGGAGTTTAAGCGCACAAGATAAAGGGCTGCAGTTAACCTTGTCACAGTTACCACAGTATAGTAAGGCAAGCTGAGGTTTGGGAGAAACCGGGAGGTAGATGGGATCCGGCGACAGCGGTGAAGCGGGCAGAGGCGGGCTTGAGATTTTAAAGAAATAGTGGGACGTGCAATATAATAGGCTGGGTTTAGGTAGGCAAGTGAGAAAGCCCTTCTGGAGAGTCTTGGCAAATGGCGGTGGAGCAGATTAGACATCAAGACATCAAGAGGAGGTAGGTAGATGCACAATGGCTGCATCGCAAGGAAAACAAGGGCAGCGGCTTTGCTGAGAAAGCCTGGGAGAAAAAGGAAGTTGACTTGGAGAGATCTATGGGGTATGGAGTCAGGTAGAGTGAAGTGCCTTATTGGAGTAGTTTATGATGTACTTTCATCTCCAAAAAGCATGATGGTGTGTCAGGGCAGATATACTTGGGGGCATAGAAAAGTGTTGGCTTGTTTAGCTACGGCCATTGAGGAAGAAAAAGGGAGAGCAGTAAATACACAGAAACCGATAACTGTGGCGAAGCAGGTATTCTTTACGGAAGGGGAAAGGGTGCCTCTGCTGGCCTGTGTAAGTGCAGTGCGGGTCAATCTGGTGTGGAAATGTTGCAAACCCAGTGTAAACCTTAAAGTAATACTCACAATCAAAAGAGTGATAATTA
>JAODKE010000040.1:3402033-3452044 GCA_026779605.1 Mormyrus hasselquistii | reverse complement strand
GGTCAATCTGGTGTGGAAATGTTGCAAACCCAGTGTAAACCTTAAAGTAATACTCACAATCAAAAGAGTGATAATTATAACCCATCTACAGCTTGATATGATCCTTTAGTCAGATATTAAATGTATAGTTAACGGTCACATAGAAGGAGGTAATTGAGGAAGCGCATGGAAGGAAGAAAGCCAGGTTTGCTGCCCAGAGACCATCATTCTACAATGGAAAAGATTCAAGACGGTTGCCAGTCTTCCCAAGAGTGGGACATCGCAGCAAATTCACCCCAAGGTCAGACCGAGAAATTAAAAAAAAGGGCAGGCACATGAACAGGCAACAGGTGAAACTAATTAACTCAGGGAACTGAACAGGGAAACTAAGAACTAACCAAAGACACAGGGAAACAGAAACTAACACTGGGGAAAACAGACAAGTAGAAACACAAGCATGGGCATGAAGAATTTAACCGAAACCAAATATAAATCAAAAGACACAGGAACTAGAAAAACTCGTACAATGAAACACTAAGAAACAAAATACGTAAACAGAGGAGGTGGGATTCAAACACACAATGAAAGGGATTTGCGGGTAGAGGCGTGCTCGACATGTTGAGCCATGCGGCTGACGGGAAACGGGGAAAACGCAAAGGCTCACAGGAGGGACAGGATGGCCAGCGACGCCTACTGGCCAAACGGGGAAGGGACACAAAAGACTGAGACAACAGGAGCTGACCTTGACATATGGCTTGTTTGGGAGGGTTTGGATTTGGCGAAAAATATGGAGACACTACCAAAAAGCTATTTATCGTCGCATTAAATGTAACTGAAGTACAAAAATGATTCTATCTGCTCAATTTATGCTCTGTTACTATCTGTATACCTCAGACTTTTGCGTATGTTTCAAGTTAGCACAGGTGTTTGTGGGCAACGTATCAGCACATTCATTGGTATAAGACAACAGGTCATGCATGCAAGATCATACACAAAACTAGATAATGTAGGTTAATATGCACACTTGCTAGGGTTGTAGTTACCTAAAGTTACTATTAACTAATCTGCCAAAATTATGAATTATGAAAATATTTGGTTAAAGAGACCTCAGGCCTAAGTATGCAGTTCAAATTCTGCTACCCTTTATTGTTGCAGCTACAGTTCTGGATGTGATCAAGGGTACATTTTTAAATGTAGATTTTCATTCACTTAATGCTTTTGTAAAGTCGTAATAAATTCCATGAAATTAAATAGGGTAAGTAGCGTAAATAATGACAAATACATTGATCCTGTTTACAATGATAAACCATTAACCATCTCGTTCTTCTCTTAGGTGTCACTAGGCACTGTTGCTTCATTTATGGTGTAATTTGTCTCACAGTTTGGTCAGGTCCAGATCTTCAAGGTTGAAAAAGATCTGTCAAACTTTTTGAGTTTACTCACTAACGGGAATTAATGGCAGAAACTAGCTTCATTTTTGCTATAACTATGCGCTGCTGTTTTGTCTTGTCTGTCATTTCCCTGTTTGGCCACCAGGTGATGCTGGCCATCTTATTTTCTGTTTCCCCGGGTCTAGCTTCTTTGTCAGTTCCTATTGTTTTCCCTTGCTCCCCAAGTTGCTGTGTGGTGGAATGGGCTAAGTGTGCAGCTATACTATTGTGAGTTTGAGACCAGCTCCAACCAGTTTTTTCTTATCAATCTATATTCAGATGCACAAGGTTCATTATGTGCTTTTTTTTCATCCGTTTCTTTATTGGTTCATGCTTTTGTTCCTTGTTCTCGGTTTTCCCCTCTTGTGTTTACCCTTGTTGTCTCTTGTGTTTACATGATTGTCAAACTACCCTCACCTGTTTCTAGTCTAGTCTCAGTTTGTATTGAAAAATAAAATGCTGTGTCCAGTTTTGAATCAGTACTCATTTATTCTCAGTTCTGTTTTTCAGAATATTTATGTATGTACTGTGTACTTTTTAAAATCTGTCATTTACTTTGTGCATTATGAGGCTGATTCTTCCATTAACTTAAGAGTCAAAAACCATGCTCATTGCTATAACTGTATTTCTTAATGTTTAAATTAGTTAATTAGTTAATGTTCATTTAAATTAGGAAGTAGGCCATGAATAATTACCATTGTTAACTATGCAATAAGAAACTCTTAAAATGACACCTTTCGTTGTTCTTGACTTTTGTCACAAATTTAAGTTTAACATATTTGAAAGAGGAGGACAGCAATCAACAATCAGTAAAAACTTTATTGTAGATTATCTTGCGCCCCACAGTTTTAATTAAAATTACTCACCTATACAAAGCTCCATGGAAAAAGTTCAGATGGTAGCTTTGTATACAAGGCTCTGTTTTCACTCTTGGCTGCCCTCTGCTGGCAGTTTCAATTTTGCTGCCCCTGTCATTGCAGCTACGAATTTGTATCTGAAGTGTACATTTTTAGGTGTAGATTTTTGTTCTTACGTTTTTGTGAAGTGGTAATAAGATTTGTTAAATATCAAATAATGTATGTAAAGTAAATAATGACAGATTTATCCTGTTCAGCAGCAGGTGTGTCTCCTTGAAACAGGTGCTTGCAGAGACAGAATGAGATTCTCAGTATGGCAATCAAGGAGGACACCCTGGCGCGCTTGGCAGCGCCAGCAGTGTGTTCAACCACACAAATCTGGTGCTGTGAAAGAGCAAAGGCTGGCACAAGGGTGCAGTGCTGCAATAACGCCGCCTCTATTGGGCCATGGGGAGTCCAGTGAGGCTGCCCCATGACAGTGAGTCCTGAGACTCACTGCTGGCGTGGCGAGAAGTGGGGGCCGCAGGACATGCCGCCAGAAGCCTGTCCCAAAGACAAACAGGGGCAGTGAGGGAGATGCCACCCTATTTCCTTGAACCCCCCTCAGACTGACAACCACCTACTCTGTCGAGTGAGTTCTTTCCTGTCCTGCATCATTGCTGGCTCAACCATTTAGGTCATCAAGGCAGGTTAACTATTTAGGTTACTGGAGACAGGGGGACACACAGCACCGGGCTGGGAGCTCAACACTGGGAACCTGCACTCGGTAGCCAGAGAGTCTCTCCTGAGACAAGGTTATCGATGCCTCCATGTCCAGCTGGGGACACTGCTTGCGTCCTACAACTTCTGGTTTGTTCCCATCCAAGAAGACTGCATCATGGGGATTAACTTCTTTGTCAGGCAGTGGGTCGTCCTCAACTTCAGGAGCAAATCCTGGCCCTGAGAGGAACTCTGGGCCCCAATGGCATATCCCTCCAAACTGAGCGAGTCTCCCCTGTCATCCTGCCAGACGAGCCGCGGGAGCAGTACTAGCAGGACCTGGAGTGGCTGCACAAGTCCACCGGGCCATGCAGAGGGAGCACAAACAAGAGGATCTTCCTGGTGACCAGCGACAGATCCGCAGCAAGCTGGTGCTGTGCAAGACCAAAGGCTGGCACAAGGGGGCGCAGTGCGCAATAACGTCACCTTTATTGAGATACCATGAGTCCCAGAGATTCCCAGCCCCTGGTGCAGCAGGGGTTAAAGTCTCCCACGGAGAATGTGAGTGGTTGAGGTCTTACCTTCTTGCTGGTGTTTCATTATTTTAATTTTATTTTTATTTCATTAATTTTTTTTTCTACTTAGTTATTTCTTGTGTGCTTAACTTAATTTCTATCTTTCTTTAAAATGTCTGTAAAGCTCTCATTCTCACTAACATAAGAATCATTGAACAAAAACAAAATGTCACGATGAGATAGTGTTGGTGCAGAGCAATTGACATTACCTTATTAGATATATTAAAATTGTAATTTGTAGCTCTGATTTAATGATCCCTCAATCTTTTGCCCCAAATAGACACTACTATTCCAAATTTAAGATTGAATCACACTAAATAAAAGATAACATGATGTCGAAGAGATCATGAGGTGGACAGCAACGTTCAGTTATTAGCAGAATTTTATTGCGTGATCCTTAACAGGACGGTGGTAGAACAGCAGGTGAGTAAAGAATAAACTCACTTACACACACAGACGAGGAGCCTTTGAGGAGACAAAAGTGGACACAGGCAGTAGAGACAGGGAGCAACAAGTCACACTCTGAAAACTTTTTGTTGGTTCGGCAACTTATAAAAGCATACAATGTGAAACAGATCAAAACAAATCCAACAGAACGGAATACATATGAACCTTTACCTTCCGCCTACATTGATTTTTGAAACAGGTGGAAATGCAGGCAGGTTCTCAAAAGGCACCAGGAGAGAACCAGCCCCGCAGCGGTTCCGTGTTGGTGGAAATAAGGCATGTGTGGTGTTTTTTTGATACACTTGTAAAGCGGAGTGACACAGCTGAAGTGAAATGTCCGAGTGCAGTTATACTCTGATAACCGCACTCAATGAAAGCCTCTTGTCCAATCAGATTCTGGATCGGAACTAACCGCTTTAATAGTATAATAGTACTTAAGTCAGTGAAAGAACGTGCATTTAAATGTGGCACTCCCATATTTTGGTATTTATCCACCCAAAGTGCAAATCTAGCTTAAGTGTACTTAAACCTTACACTTGAGTTGATGGGAGAATTTGCTTAAGTAAATAAAAGGCATAGCTACATGCTATCCAAGGTGTATAGCTGCACTGAATAAGGAGGACTAGCTTTGGGGAAAAAGCTCATGGATGAATACTGATGGAAAAGCAATGACTTTCTCTCTTACAGTCTCCAGGGATGGCAAACACCCAGGGATCATTCTGTCTCCTGTAGGGAAAAGGCAGGGCAACAGTAATTGTTTCCACTGAACTGCCTTCTCAAAGTTGAGGTTTTTTGAGCCTTTTCTTTCATAAGGGGGATTACCTCTACTGGATTATGTGGCTAGTTGCGAGAATAGAATCTATTTTACCTCAAAAATTACATTCCTTTTTTCCCCTCATTAAGGTTCAACTTCAAAATATGCATTATTTTCTGTAAAGTTTTTTTAGTAGGTGCACAAACAAGTTCAAATTAGTTAAATATATCATAGAAATTTAAAAAATGCATTTTAAATACAAACTATTGTAAGGATAACAGAAACTTAAAACCTTACTAATAGTAATAAAGCTACAAAATAATTCCCATAGAGATTAAAACGAAGCTGGATCCATGTCTCTCTTTCTCTTCTCTTATTAGCTTTAGCATATAATGCATGCAGCATAAACCTCATTTCTTAGGTTATAGATACCACTGGGAACACAGGTAGATTTACACCAGGTGTCATCTCCAGTTGGAATCACAGAATGTGCTTTTACCTCTTTATACGACACCTGTGTTGTCTCATGGTCCCGTCTTTGGTGCCTGCTTCTCCTCGTACGCACAGGGTTGAGGACAGACATTGCAGCAGACTTGCGAGTTTGCCTCCCAAGCCCAGTATTATATGATATAATAGTAATAAAAAAAAGTCATTGATGTGCCATACCTTATAGAAATGGTGTCAAACAGTTTTTTTCCTTTCTTTCGCAGCAGACAATGTCACTGTGTCCAGGCCCATCTGGGCAGTGCTCTCTGCAGACAGTGGGTGGAGTTGAGCGGGGGATGGTTGCTGACTCAGCCTGCAATGCTGCATCCATTTATCTGCAGTGCAGTCCCCACACCCTGCCTGCAAACACACATGAGCTACACAAGCCCCCCCCCCCCCCAACAGACACCCACACACACACAGACACCCTGACACCACTGTGCTGCACCATAAATGAGGACTGTGACAGAGTGAAATGTACCCCATCCTCTCGTGTGCAGCTGTCTGGATAAACAAATCTCATTTTCATAAAAGAAAGAAGGAAGGGGGAGAAAAGGCAATGAAGACAGTGGCAGAGAAACCAGGAAGGGAGATTTTGTTGAATTTCGAGATGAAGAGAGTGGAAGGATAGACAGAAAGAGGCCAAGGGGGGAATAGAGAGGTTGTGAAAGAATTTATAGGAGATGTGGAAATGCAACGCCTAAACACCTGTGCATTCTGTTTCTTTAAGAACTAACAGTTCATACTCACACATAAAGCTTTGCAGTTACGGCTTAAGAAAATTACAGCTTAATACCCATTGGTGCAGGAAACAGATTTACAGATCCATGCTGCAGTATTTTGGATGTGAGCAGAGAATGATGAAGGGTTTAAAAAAATGATTGTACGCATGTGCTCATTCCATGTAATCGATTCATATTTCATCTATTTGTTTATCTGGAGAAGTTGTATGTGCAGAATAAGTATGTTTGAATGGCAAAATTGGCCTCCACTTTTCTAGTTGTCGGGCCTTTTTTACGCACTTTCTCCACCCCACATCGCTCTGTGTTTTCATTCCACAGCAGGCCTTTATTTCTTAGACATGCATGTCCAGGTTTTGGAGTGGATCACTTGTCTTGTATACTATATGTTGTGTAAACGACATTTGCAAACTCCTTTCAGTTGCATTCATGGATGAAAAAGTCAGCACATTTATTCCTTTCAAACGTTTAGTTTATTTACATATAAACACCCAATGCAACATTTCAGTCAAAAAACTTTCACTTGGAGTCTAAAAGGAGATCCCCAACAGCAAACCAGCTCAAATTTGTCATCAACTGAAAAAAAACTTGTAAAAGTAAACACTACAATCTAAAGAACATACAGTTACAGAAAACAAAACAAGTCCAAGAACAGTTTCAGGTTCAAGATCTTTGCCTACAGAAAAATGTGAGTATGAAAATTTTTGATGAGATAGAAATTCAGTCATTCTCTTGATTTGGATTGCTATAGCTTAAAGCAGTACCAGTTTGCATGTATATACATCCAAGAGAGCAAGACTCCTCACTGAATTCAATTTTTTTATACCAATATGGCTATTACTGAGGTTTCTCCATTTGTAAACAGCCCAGAGAAGCGTTTTGACTGTAATGTTGCCACTTTCGTGTGTGTTTGGAATCCCCTGAATTCAATATGGCTGATTATCAGAACAGTTCAGTGCCATAAAACCACATAAATGTCCATTATTGTCTAAGTGAAGCGTCTCCTCTTAAGACATGATGATCAAGTTTTCATAAGGACAAGTATGGTGTATATATTATGTCCCCAGTAATCTATTATAAGGGTATCATGATACCTACCTTCAGTCTAGTATGTAAACCATACAGTGTGCAATGACACATATGAATGGACACACATAGCAGCTAAATTTTACTTACCTATGAAGAGCCATACTGAATTGAGGAGATCTCAAATGGTCTGTTAGCTGCATTATAGTCACACAGAATAGTTGCAGACATTGGGTATAAATATCACAATGTACACAATAAAAACACTTTTGACAAAAACTAACTTCCAACTTCAGACCATATAAATAGTCTAGACAAACGCAAATCTACACAGGCAGCCAAGATAGGGCAGTGTGCGACAGCTGTATGAAGTAACCAACCCCCCCCCCCCTCGCCCCAGAAACTTCTGAAGCTGGAATGATGGGAAGCCCAGGTCCCCTAAATCATGCAGTCTCAGTTTGTCCCTCAAACCCTAAATAAAATGAAACACAACAAATAACTGGAAGGCTGCTTTATTATTAATAAAAAGTATCGTGCTCAAATGAAGACAATATTTCAGAAGTCCATGTAGTTGTGCAACACACCCTCTTATATCATCATTTTATCATATTGGCAGAGACTAACAATATATTATAAAAAGCACCTCTTACTATTTTTCAACAGAAATCAAATCATCTCAGTCATGCCAATGAGTAAAACATTTACTGAAGTGAATGTCAAGAAATGATAAATGCACGTCTGGAACAAATCACACCAAAAGATGACCTACAGAGCTATTTTTTTCCAGTTTATGAGGATGTTACACTGAATGCTTTGCTTACAATCTGCAGGTATTTTTTTCCTAAGCTACTATTTTGGGTGATATTCTTTTTATTCGTCAGTTCACAGGCAGTGTTTTCAGTATGTTCATGTCCCTGATTCACATCGTGCTGCTTTTTGAGAAGCTCCTATAGTTATGGAGGTTTTAGCCTGGCAGTAAAAAAAGAAAAATGCACACATAGTAAAGACAAAAAAAAAAAAAAAAACGAAAATACGAACAAATCAAGATCCAAATAAACAGGTAAAATGCAAATGACAAAGCAGAAATGCAGAAGTGGGAGAATGCAACAAGCAAGAATACTGAAAACAAACCCAAGTGCGTCGGGAGCCCTTCGGTCAGGAGCAAATCATAACCACAGGACAGTCAATGGACACATTCGTGGTTTCCGTATGCTGGCAGTGGCATTTTCTAGGGCAGTTAAAGTTTATTAGAGTAAGCCTGTTCAGGAGGGACACAAGAGTGTGATAAAAAAACAGTATAGAAAAAGGTCTGCTGGCAGCACAATCCTCTCATCTCAGGCTATAAAACCACAGTAAGCAGCTCAGAAAACACTGTGCACCAGCTGGTCCCCAAAAACACAGAGATCCAGGGCCAGCCTAGAGTTTTGGTCATCCATTACACTGTGTTGCACAATAAATGTAAGTGATTACTGTCTGTAGAGCTTCTTTAAACCTGGGATTTAGAGAGGAGAGAGAGTGTCGGATAGTATCCAGTTATAAACTTATTGTATATAGTTCTTGTATATATTACTTCTTTCAATTTCCCTCAATAATGTGAAAACTTTCTCAAATATTGAAAAGTGTAACAAATGTGTCATAGGACATCAGCTGGAAGCCATTCTATATCATTGTTATTTATTATTAGATTAATAGTTATTTTTAAATTCTGTATTTACAAAAAACAGCATGCTAATAAAATAAAATGATATATTACATTATTTATAGTTTCTCTCAGAAAAGTTTTCTTTTTAGCATTTTCTGACACATCACAGCCTGTTTTGTACACACAGTTTGTAAAATATATTTATCATTACTTCTGTATGAATGTACATTTTGTTTATATGTCAACATGGGCACACAAAACAATTGTATTACATTATTTGCTGCATTGTTTATTATTATCATTTTTTGTATTTGGCGTTTAATTGGATTTAGTCCGTACCACCGACAATTCAGAAACCCATGGTTCAGAAAAAGGCAAGGGTTTAGTGTGTAGGAGGTCAGGGAGGACATTTGATGTTAAGATAAATGCCTCAATGCCAAGGTGAGGTGATGCCTTGGCCTGAATGGAAAAAGTCAGCTTGGTTGCTGTGTATTTTTTTCCTTTGTTGACACACAGTTTTGTGAGGGCCAGTCTAACCTCTGGGCCTCCCGCCATACTGGTGACACCAAGAATGAAGCTGCTTCACAGAGACCAGAATTTTCTTTGCCTCCCACCCCACGCTCTTCAGATTCCAGAAGCGGGGGTCTGAACGTCTAAGTTCAATGGCAGTTAGGAGACCTTAGTACTACTCTGATTCCATAAAATCCTGAATGAGCCTGGGCTCATGTCAGCTTGCTGTCTTCTAGAAGGTTCACTTTGACCTCAGATCCTGAATGGTGGGACATTCACCAGTGCCACACATTTTGCTCAAGGCAGTGATCTTGCTTTGATTTTTTTTTCTTACAGCCCTTCTAATGAGTAGGTTGGCAGCTTTAGAAGCATCGATTCTCCCAAAATAAAAATCATAGTCCCTTTTCCCTCCACACTAAACGTATACTTCCTTATACTTGCTGTACCCCCGTCATGATCAGTTCTGATCATCATATCCTCTAACAACACTGGATTAAGCTATTTTCTGAGCAACATACATTTTCATTTGTCATCTTGCGTCTTGTGTGTATAAAGCACCTCAGATTTACTCATTAATAGGAAAACTAACCATACTGAAAAGATGCACTGAAAAGTTCCAAAGCTCAAGAACGCTAAAAAAATGATGGCAATAGTGTACAAAGAACACGGAAAAATATTGGGGGCTGGAGCAAATGCAGGGCCAAACCTAAATAAACCAAGTCAGCTGCCACTGCTTCAGGAGTATGATCTCATCGTCATCATTGTCGCCTATCGGTGCTCCTTTTGGGGGAAAATAAAAACAACACGCATCTAGTCAATCGGACCGCTCAACAGCTCTGTAGCTAAAGACAGCAAGAATATTGCAGACCACACAGCCAACCAGTGTTTGTTAGCCACACCCTAGTTTTGATGGGACTCTTCTCTGAGTATAACTGACATTTTCTTCCCAGCGCATCTTTCTTATTTACCTTCTTCTGTTGTATAATGTGGCACATTGTTAGTACGGTCAAACAGCAGAATGCCGTTTGCCTTAAAATGCTAGTGAATTTTCTCTTTAAAATGTGGGTTGGACAGTAATATCTGTGAAGAATATGATTTATAACAACTCATTTTCCGATTATTGTGAATCACAATAACAACCTGTTTTATATATTATTTCTTTCCAGTGGATAGCCTACAATTTATGATCAAACCACTGTTGTGATTTGAGTATTAGTGTCGTGTGGACTATGATATTCATGCATGATTCCTGATCAAAACATGCCATCATGCAAGTCATCTCTATGCATTGAACGAACACAATTATTTATTCACTGGGAACTCAGTCTAAGTCCCCTCCAACCCAAGTAAAAACCCTGAATAATTTCCCCCTTTCCTATCAATATGAAAGCCCATATAGAAAATGTCCATTATGTAGGTATAAGAAATAGAAGATGAAAGCACTAAGTGACATGGGCTGTTTGTTCCATTTCAAATAATGTGGATGCAAGTATATTCAGCACAAAGACCTTATATTGTTCTGGGTCCTTCTGTCTTTTTTGCCTTCTACACAAACTTAGTCTTCTTCATGGTTACTGTTGTTCATGCCTATTAAGGACAGGAAAAAAAAAAACCCAGACTACTCAGTAAAGTCACTGTAAAAAGCCCCGGTGGTGCAGTTTTCTTTAGAAGAAATCCACAGAGTCATTGCTTTTGCACCAGGACACAAGGGATCTTATTTCTTTGTATATCTCTGTGTTCTGTAGCAGATGGTCCCCAGTAAAAATAATAAAATAAAATAAATAAATAAATAAACAAACAAACAAATAAATAAATAAATAGATTTGTCATGAACCTGCACAGATTGTGTTTTGCTGTTCAAGCTGGTTGTCATTTTTTAACTCTCGCACAAGTGTCACATACTTAGCTGATTAAGTTTCATTCAAGTGTCTTCGAAGTTAAAAGAAAATGAGCTTTTTCTTCCACATAGACACTTTTCCAAATGAGTGTAAACAATTTTTGTGTTATTCCTTGATTTTTTTTTTTTTTTAACTTAAAAACGAAACACGTGTTGCGTTTGATTGAGAGTTACATCTGTATTCACTCCACCAGCTACTGCTATTGGTTCCTAACACTTTGATTCCCTGATATCTTTTTGGGTTTTCCCCTTCTCTTTTCGACCCCGTCCCTCATTTTCCTCCTGTTTCTCTTTGTCAGGTTTTGTTACACTGTCATAAGATGGAAGGGAGGCAGTGGAGGGGGTGCCCTCCTTTTTCTCCTGGTTGGTCCCCCCGTTCTCTAGCTTGTTGCTCTCTGGCCTGCGCTTGCAGATGAAGCCCTGCCGGATCAGGTGGGCGCGGAACGCACGCTGGATCCTGATGGCTGACACCTCCTCCTGCTTACGCCGCAGTGTGGTGGTGATGGGCTCGTATGACACTTTGGATGGGTTGGCCGCTACGAAACGCTCCTCCATCTGCTGCCGCAGCATGTCCAGCTCACCACTGTCACCCAGCACACGCTTGGTGAAGGCAAATAAGATGTCCAGGCAGTGGATGCGATCACCACTCACCATAGGCATGTCCATGGCGATCAGCTCGATGGTGTTAGGTTTGGGCACGCGTAGTGGGTGCTCCAGTGCATCCGCGAAGTCCGATAGTTTGGCAAAGGTTATGAACTGTGAGGCATCTGGGTCAAACTTCTCCCAGATTTCATAGAAGGTCTCAAAGTCATCCTCACTGAGTGGGTCTGCACTCTCTTCTGTGGCCACACTGAAGTTTTCTAGAATGATGGCAATGTACATGTTGACCACGATGAGGAAGGAGATGATGATGTACATGACAAAGAAGAAGATACCAACGGACGGGTTTCCACAGTCACCCTTCACTGTGGTGCCTGGATTTTCTTTGTCTGGGCTGCAATCTGGTGGGTAATTGAGGATCGGCAAAAGCAAACCGTCCCAGCCGGCCGATGTCGTGATCATGAACAGACAGATCATGCTATTTCCAAACGTCTCAAAGTTGTACATGTCGTCGATTCCGGCTTCCCTCTTGACATAGGCAAAGTTGGACATACCAAAAATAGAGAAGATAAACATTACCAGGAAGAGGAGCAGGCCAATGTTGAAAAGAGCTGGCAGTGACATCATCAGTGCAAAAAGTAAAGTCCGAATTCCCTTGGCTCCTTTGATCAGACGCAGGATTCGGCCGATTCGGGCCAGACGGATGACTCTGAAGAGAGTTGGTGACACAAAGTACTTCTCAATCAGGTCTGCCAGGAACATACCTGAAGTTTAGAGTGGAGAAAAAAATAAGTCTCAAGAATAAGTGTTATAGTGTCACAGGATTTTCACTTTTGACTTGTCTACTTTATTTCTACCACAATTTGCCATGACTGAGTAGATCTATGGCCATATTCGCACCTGGTGTTAACATCCATCCTGGGTGGTCCGATTACAAGTGGACAGGCTAAAGACAGGTGTAAATACATCCAAAACACATTGGGGACGCATTAAGATCGGATCACTCAGACCACATTTGGAGGTGGTCTGGTCCGTATATGGCCACATTGTTATAGCGGCGTGAACGCGAATGTGTCCTGGACCACATTGAAGGACTGCCTACTCAACTGACGTAAACATGTGAGTGGAAGAACGCATGTACTCAATAAACGCGTGAACGGTATTTGACATATGATCTATGTCAGAACGTCTGTCAGCCCAGAGTGGGGTATGGTGAACTAAACTGCACCGTGAAGAACAATGCTTTTTTGTTTTTAATGACACCAAAAAATTAGTTTGAATCTACTGGAAAGTTGGTGTAATATCAGTCTGTCGTGACCCATTCGCATGGAAACCTTGTCAAAAGTGCGCATCATTAATTTTCCATGCAAATTTGGGAAAAACAAATTGCGTAAGAAGAGATTTATTAAAGATGTTTTGGAATGTGCACAGATCATATTCAATGTGCACTTTGGTAAAGCTTCCTTATTTATGTGAAAGCTGCTCCACGCTTTATTAATACTGGTGAACCACGCCGGTAAAAATTACATTTACCTAAAATTAAAGAGTGTAGGTAACCCACTCATCTACAGTACCTGCTGATCATGGTCAGAGCTGCCTGGAGCAGCCTAACTGCATGTCTTTGGACAGTGGGAAAAAACCCAAGCATAATTGGTAGAACACACACACGCACACACACACACACACACAATAGAGGTGAGATTAGAACCCCCAGCCCAGAGGGTATGAAACAAAAGTGCCATTTACTATTCCATTATTATACCATGTCCCATGATTTACTTACCCACAATAGACAGGATAACAACAACCACGTCAAAGATATTCCAGCCAATAGTAAAGTAGTAATGGCGCAGGGCGAAAAGTTTGAGCAGAAATTCAGTAGTGAATGCAACGATGAAGATAAAGTTGATCCAGTAGAGGATAATTTCCATGTCCTGTGTCTGATCATCAGTCTCCACCATCATGGTAACCATGTTTAGGCAGATGAGGATCATGATGGAGATATCAAACACTTGCTGTGTCACGAAGTCAAACACCATCCCCTGAATTTTGTTCTGAAAAAGGAGAGAAAAATCAAAATACCTGGTATAACGTTCACTTCTTTCACTGGGGCATCAGTACTACAAATAATGTCAGTATGAATGGTGGTCATTGAAACTGTAAAATGGCTGTAAATCACAATGGGTAATGATTATAAAGTCAGTACTGAAGCTTACGGGAGAATACTGGATTAACAATGTAACCGATACTAACCGATCTCTAACAATACAATGACAGACATGTAAAACCTTTAAGGGTATATTTCCCAAAAGCATAGCTGCTAACAATGTTAGCAACTTCCATAGTTGGTACCATGCAATGCAATGTTGGTACACTGGTGCCAACTATGCAAGCTGTGATTGTGAGCTTTTGGGAAACATACCCCAGATTGTTTGAATTGTTCATTACAGTATGATTCAAACTTAAGGAAAAAGACGCAGTACCAGTGGCCTGGGGATAGGTTTCTGAGGCTTCTTGGATCCCAGTTTCTTCATGGCATTGTAGTATTTCTTTTGTTCTTCTGTCATAAAAATATCCTGACCCCCAAAGTATAGAGATAATAAAAGCTGGTTATAATCTTTCTCATGTATGAAATTTCTCAAGTCATGAAAAAACACATTTTAAAATACTGTAATTGATAACAGTTTGCTTTGAGGGGGCACAAATAAAAAGCTATATTATACTATTTTCTGGTTAATAATAAACTAACCAGAGACTGTTAGTTACCTGCTGGTCCCATTTTCGTTCATCATTAATCAATCATTCCATTTAATGTATTTCATGTACAGTAGTTACTATATTTCTTCATGATTTGTACTTGCGTAGTAACTAAGTTACTAAGCTACTTGTGCCCCCTAAAGTAACGCATTAAAAATAATATGAAATATTTCATTGAATTAAATACCATAATCTTTTAGAAGCATCACTTGCTCAAATATGTATAATGTATTAAAACCATATACAGTATATATATAAAAAAAGGATGGAGAAAGAAAGGGCAATTGTCTTATCTTTTTCTTTTGCTGATTGAAGTTGTCAATGATGACACCAATAAAGAGGTTCAGGGTGAAGAAGGAGCCAAAGATTATGAAGATGACAAAGTAGATGTACATGTAAATATTGTCTTCATAGATAGGCTGGTCTTCCACCTGTAGAAAAACACATGCTGCTTAACAGACTCTCCCACCGACAACAGACCAGGATATTATTTGATTCCTTTCAAATCCTCAAAGCATAAATGAGAGAAGCTGTCTAAACATGCTGTCACTGTCCAATGAAAATCATGTTTGTCCACTTTGTGACGATTGTGACTTTTTACTATGCCCCTTCTCCTCTGTCTACTGGTAGCATTTGACCAGTTATCCAAGGAAAAGGTGTTTCATGAAGTAATCTATTTAACTAGTATTCATTTTTGTATTAGCTTAAGATTTCATGGCTTACTTAACTTCCATTTCCATATGTTAAAAAATTTAAGAACATCTTTTTTCAGACACAGAATCAGACAAAACCAACTCACCTGTCTAGAATCAACTGCTGCATACATGATGTCCATCCAACCTTTGAATGTAGCCTTGACAAGTCAGTAAGAATAGCATAGGGTCAGAAAATTATAAACTGTATTTCACCTGAACATGACACAATTCTTATTCGCAACTAAAAATTACCCATTGAAAGCGAATTCAGAGTTGAGACTATTTCTGGAATTTTCAAGCATGGTTATTATCGCTAGCAAATACTGAAACTAAAACGGTAACAAAAGTATATCATTAATTAAAATTAAACTTAAAAGCATGAGACGTGAAAATGAAACAAAAATGAAAACAACAAAATCCAAAACTAACTGAAATAAAACAAATTTATATGAATTAAAATCTGTGGTATGTATTTTTTATATTTAAAGCCTGTCTATAAGCTATCAACCTGTATTTATAACAGAGATTTTCACAAAAATAGTCACAAAATTAAAGTCTGAGTCATGTCTCAAGTCTCCAACTTGGTTCCAGTATGACATCACTATTTACCATTACTATTTTACAGCCTATTAGTTTTTTTCTATTAGTAACTGATGGGACTAAATGGGAATAGCCACTTGAAAACTGTGTCTCATAGTTCCTTAGGCTTATATAAATTTTCAAAGTATTTGCTATTTCAAATGCCTTGAAAACAATGAAACATTTTGTAAGAACTAAGTACTTTTGTAATGTAGATTTTTAAACTAATACTTTCTCAAAAATAACATTACGATGAAGACATCTCTTGCAAGAAATTTTGACATAAATTTTTAAGTTGGGCTGTATGTGTATACAAATTGCTGTGCTGAAAACATGTCAGACTGGCCCTGCTCTGGAACCAGACCAAACCATGCCATACTCTGCCCCAAGGTTAAAGTGAAGTGATTGGCTAATGTAAATAATGTAAGTAAGATAAAATAATGTGTGCAGTTGTGCTGCTCTTTTAGTTATGGGAGAACCGTGAGTAACATTACTGTTAAATTGAATTATCTGCTGCCGTTATGTTTTTGCTTTATAAACAGAAAAAGCGTGTTGTTTGCTGACACTGCCTGACATCACGGTTCTCCGGCTCTGGTACCTATGCTCTGTGTATAGCCACACATCGTGCTGCGGTTAACACCTTCATGGCTTGGAGAGAGTTGTACACTCAATGCTTTGCATGTGTAGGCATTTCAATAAAGCCTTAAAGACTTATTGTTCACAAGTTGCTATCAAAAACGAACAAGTTGCAAGTCGAGTCAGAAGTCAATTTAAAAGCTGCAGAAACTCAATAAAAACACAAACCGAAATCTCAAAATTAACCTAAAAAATAAGCAAAATTAAAAAAACTAATAAAAAAGATGGAACCAAAATGATCTTGGTTTTGCGGCACATTTTTTTGGCTACACAGATACAAGTAAGGAGTTCGCAACGGATACAAACCTCTGTTTTCTGTGGACCTTCTAAAAAAACAACACGGACCATGGGCTTCCAACTTTTATTTGGGAATGAATGAGGGAGAAGATACAGAAAAAGACAAAACTGTTGGAGGAAAAGGGTCAAAGAATGGATGGGAAAGCAGAGGTGCAAGGAGAACAGACACAGGGCATTAGAAAGCTGAATATAGCAGAGGTGGTGAAGACATGAAGGTCCACGGCAGAGAGGTGAGAACTGGTTACACGTGAACGCAAAGTTAGGGCAAACTCACCACTTGCAAAAGAGCCAGGTATCCTGCGCCAACATTGTCAAAGTTGATCTTGACATTCTTCCACCTGACCTCAGTTTTGTTGGCATTAATTAAGTTGAAGCATTCAGTTTTGTTATTGACATCCTCAACTTCGAAGCGTTCTTCTGAAGTCTCATTAAAGCAATAGTAGTACTTCCCCGCAAACAAGTTGACCCCCATGATACTGAAAATCAGCCAAAAGATGAGGCAAACCAGCAACACATTCATAATGGAAGGGATGGCGCCCACCAAGGCGTTGACTACCACCTAGACCGGGAAAGACAGGGCACCACAGTGTGAGAACAGCCAGCTGCCCCCACGGACACACACACTCATATACACTCAAAGCTGCTCCATACCTGTATGCCATTTCCAGCATTATATTTAAAACACAGGCTTCCATATAAACTGAAATATAGCTTAAATGGGAAAAAACTACAAATTTAATATTAGGCGATCATGGAAGCTGCCGTTAATTAAATTTGGGAAAAGTGAATTGTTGTCAGTTTCTAGTCATTACAGCTGCAAATGAACCCATGCTTGCTTGTTACTCAGTGCACTGATTCTCCATGCACTACATGCCAATCAAGCGTTTGTTTGGAATATTCCTCGCATTTGGTATCATTGTACCAAACGCGTAAAATGCTAAAATTGTTACGTTCTGGCACACCTATATGGAGCATCAGCTCTGTCCCATCCTACCCATCCAAAACATTTGCAATAAATAACTTAAGCAGTATAATAATTTCAGCACACACTCCCCCCCCTCCCCCTGCCCCCTCACTCATAGACACGAATCAGCAGTGAACCCAGCAACACAGTAACAGATCACAGTATTAGAGTTTTACGCAGGCTGGTCGGTAACTCTCAGGCAGGCAGCTGAGCATGCATGACTTTCCAAAACCCAGTTATAAAGCCATATTCCCCCATCAAACAGATCTGTGAGCTACTTCACTGGATTTTCTCAGCAGCTGAGGCATGACCTGTGTACTGTTTGTCATGATGGTCTCTGCCATCTGCTTTTATAGTCTCCTGCCAATATATAGTAAGATACATTATACAATGTTTAGTTTTAAGCCATTCCCACTACACCACAGTGTTATTTTTATCTTCGTATTCATGATCCTCTAACACACACTTTTCTCTTTATAGGGCAAATTACATGTACCCCACGGTGAAGAGTTCAGAGTGTGTGTAAAAGGACAGTACCTGAATGAAATAAGGCCCTTCATATGACCAAAAATGTACTCCTTTTAAAGTGGAAACAAATGTTCACAATATAAAGAGATAGTATGCTCTCCAACATTTAAAAGTAACAAATTACATTTTTTTTTTCACGGCTATCATTTATCTTGGCCCCAACTTTCTACAGTAGTGAAATCTCACAATGTTTTGGGAACAACGCAGTCATCCATGGACATACCATGCTGTAAAAGACTGCATTGATTATTAAACACTGTTCTATCAACATCCACAAAAAACAAATAATACAAGTACTCCATAAAAATATATGACTAAGAAAGTAACAAACAGTACAATATATATTCTGTCTAGGACATGCCTGAAGTTGCCAGGAGAATCACAGCTTGCTCTGACTAGAGATAAATTTAATATTGGGAACTCAGTTGTGACACTAAACATACATTAACGTGTTACTAGAAAAAGAGGGAAAATGGCTCTCAGAAGTACATAATGTGCTTTGACGACTGAAAGGTACATGCGTGTTACATGGCATTGTTGTGCAATCCTGAATCTTTAACAGAGAGGCACATGGTAATAGCAAACACCCCAAGTCAATTCAGTTGCATATTGAGTGGTATTGTGCATGGAATGTCAGACACTGGTACCTTGCACAAGGACCTGGGTTTCTGTGCCTCAGCCAGGCCCTTCTTGGACTCACCTGCAGCACACTGAGAAATGCCTGGAGATCTGATAAAACAGTTCCCTCATCACTAATTCTGAATCGTCCAAGTCTCCTTAGAACAATTAAGAGCAGCAAATGCCGCTGAAGCCATTGCAAAGATTCAGAATTTACAACAGCTGCTAAGAAAGGTGTTATAGGGTACTGAGCTATTCATTATTTAGTTTTATGCACTGTGTAAATTGAACGTTTTCTGTATGCCATGGTGTCTAGTCCCATATGATGAAATGCTAAACAAAACAGCTCATTGACCAATGTAGTCAGATAAAGACCATGTGATTAGTCACTATAGCTACCCCTGGTATCCACAGCTTTAGGTACTTCAGAATGCCAGAGTGCCTATTGGAAATGAAATAGCATATAATATATATATGTGTGTGTGTGTGTGTGTGTGTGTGTGTTTAATTAAAATTAATATACTATAGATTAAAATGTCTTAAGAACTATTTTGTATGCTAGCATCATTTATAACACATCTGTAGATTTCCATCATTTCTAGGGCTCCACAAACAATGCATGGAACTTGCCAAGGCAGAGCTCTGCATATTCTGCCATCCCTACTCCAAAGTCCATTATCAAGCAAAACTCTCAAGTTTTATTTACCCAGTCATTTTGAAATACAATTCCAGCTCCCTAGTGACTTGCTTATAATACATTCTTTTCACGGTATGTTTCGATGTGGAGGGAATTAGAGTACTGAGAATATTAATTCTGCTGTGATATATTTCTAGAGAATCCCCACCTTCATTTTCTGTATTTCTGTGCAGCGATTACAGTTTTTCAAAATGAAAAACCGTTGTATTAAACCTAAAAAGGTTTATTCTATTTCGTCTATGTGTTCTTTGAACTAATGATCACAGAATGATACGATCTATGTCAAAACATAGTTAGCTTGGAATTATAGCTTTATGTAAAAATTTGGGCACCCACGGTAAAATTACAAGTGCCACAGAAAAATGCGTGTTAAAAAACATCATATTTGCAAAAAATAATGGACAGTTATCTTTTATTCAAATAACAAGAAATGAAAGAAACAAATAAAATAATAATTGTGCCATGTGCAAAAGTTTGGACACCTGAACAATATTTTGGTAGATTCTGAGGCATGTTTAGGGCCTTTGTCTTCCTGTAAAAACCTTCCCCTTTTCAGCTTCAGCTGTTTATCACTGCCATCCAGAACTTTCTTATATTTAGTGAACTCCACTCCTCCCTGTGCTACTGGCTGCTTCACAAAACCCAAAGCAGAATGGATCCACTCCCATGTTTAAATAGAAATGTGTTTTTTCATCAAATACTGCACTTTCTTTTCTTTAAACATACCTTTGGTGATTGTAGCCATATAGTTCAATCTTTATTGCATTAGTCCACAGCACCGGTTTCCAAAGCCTCCGGTTTGTCTAGATCAGGGGTGTCAAGCTCCAGTCCCGGGGGGCCGGAGCCCTGTACATTTTTGGGTTTCCTCTCATTTAACACACCTGATTCAACTCCTTGTGCTAATTACCACACAGCCTTTGAATTGAATCATTTGTGGTGGAACAGGGAAAGAACTAAGCTACACAGGGCTCCAGCCCTCCTAGACTGCAGTTTGAGGCCCTTGGTCTAGATGCTGTTTTGCATACCTCAGACGCTGAATTTTGTGATATGGTTGCAAGTAAGGCTTCCTATCCAGTTAAGTACTCTGTTAAGTACTACTGTGAATGTGAGTCTTTATATTCAACTGGCTGGTTGAAACAAATCTTGGTCTGGATTTGTACTATCCGAACTTGAACCTCTGCTATGGAACAGTGCACCAGTGTCAACCAAACCTTCTAGCAGGTCCTGCAATCATATGAGGTTCTTCCTTTACCTCTCTGGCCAGCATACATGCAGATCTCTCTGAAAGTTTTTGTGGTCTTCCAAGTCTTACCTTGACTTCCACAGTTCCCCTTAACTGCCACTTCTGGATTAGGTTACGGTCTGTATAAATTGCAAGCGGGGAGCATTTTGCAATCTTTTTATAGCCCTTGCTTTTTAGGCATCATTTACCTTCATTTTCATATCTTCACTCAGTTGCTCACACTCACTCAGAGGAGGCAACTCCTAATGGCTACTAAGGCTAAATGAGGTAACATAGCAAA
This sequence comes from Mormyrus hasselquistii, assembly GCA_026779605.1. Lineage (NCBI taxonomy): Eukaryota > Metazoa > Chordata > Actinopteri > Osteoglossiformes > Mormyridae > Mormyrus > Mormyrus hasselquistii. The sequence goes on along the minus strand of JAODKE010000040.1, from coordinate 3,431,108 downwards.
AAAATTCTTAATCACTGGCCAAGCGGAAGGGTGTCCAAACTTTTGCTCATGCCACAATGACTATTTTTTTATCCTATGTTTTGACGATCATGCAATAAAAGGTGTGCATTAACATTTGCAAATAGTTTACTTTGCTACAATTTTCCTGCAGCACATATTTACTACTTTTCGCTTAAATAATTGACTAAATATGTAATTTGTCCAAGGGGGCCCAAACTTGTACATATATTTGTACTTCATGATATTCAGAGAACACATTTTCACATAAAAAATACCATATTGGTATTAAGAATATGTCATCAGTTTCTCAAGGTTTGAAAATGTATTTTAAATGGTTATGAGAAGACACAGGTTTTTTTTTTTGACTGCAAGTCTATTACAGACTAACACATGGTCTTCTTGAAAATCCTATCTTTATATTAAACTACTAAAAAAGGTAGGTAATGATTTCGAAGCTTCACTACAAGTATGACAAGACACTATATTTTTAGCCACATTATATGTCGCACCATGGGATGTTCATTAAACAACATCAACATGGAATTCTGCTGCCATGTATCCCATGTTATTGGGACAGCAATATTTTTGTCTATGTGGAAGATCAGTCTCATGCCTCAGCTGAGACCTTATCACACAATCGGAGTTCCCGTTGCAAATGGAAGAAAAAATCAAGCTCCCATGACTTTCCCCATGTTGTGCTGTGAAGCACACTAATGTGTTACTCATGTGCCAGAAGACTTGGCCATTTCCTAAGCTTCTGTGACAAGCTGAAACTTGTGAATTATTGCTGTTTTGCGAAACATTAATTCCAGTGACCGTTCAAAACAGCCACTGACAAAGTAAATTGGAAAACAAGTCGGATAAAACGTTGGTTAAAAACGTTGGTGATTGTGCTTTGGCAGAAGCTTAGTAAATGCATGCTTCCTACATCTACTGCTAAGTAAGTGCTGCAAAGATCCCACATAAAGGTCCCAGACCAGAGGGAGACTTGGGCGTAGCCATCGGCATGTGAACCTCCAGCCCTGGAGGACGCAATGCAGGGTCCAATGTGCTAAAGTGGACAGTGACAAGATGAAGAGGGTCGAGGGTATGACGGGGTGGGGGGTGGAATGGGGGCAGACTTGGGGGTGGGCTGTGGGGATGAAAAGAAGCTTGCATTATGAGACAAGGCCACCAGTCCTCAGACAAGAAGAGACTGGAATGACAACAACCAGGTGCAATTGGCCACAACCATCAGGAAAAAAACGTAAACAAGTCATTCTCATCTACTGATATCACAGATGCTACACAACAGGTGCACAATCTTTGTGCTTGTTCTTCGTCTCCATTTTTGCCTATTTTTTACAGAAAGGAACAGAGGGTCCCAGTCTGTGGATTCTGCCATCTTTATAAAGAGGGGGATTTGGAATTGGTGATGGTGCACCTTTGCTGCTGGTGGTTCTCTGAACAAGATGCATCAGGGTATGGGGTGAAGTGGTTGTTAACTAAGGGGGGAACAGTACAGAGTGGAGGGGGGTCCCAGTTAAAAGCAGTAGAGGTTGATTATTCAGGCCAAATGGACAGCCAATTGCTGATTAAATGTTCTATGAAATGGCATGAAATTTGATTTATATCAAGGGGCTTTTTGGGGCTTTACTTATATTTCCTGGGCCAATTTAATTATTAATGGAATTTAAAAATATAATTTTCATTGTGATGAGGCAGCTTGGCAACAAATACCTCAATTTTATAACTTATCCCCATTTTTTATACTTTATTAATAGTGGTGTTTGCAAGAACATTGCAGGCTAATACTTGGTGGTTCAATTCATATTGGGAAACACTTCATTGAAAATATCGTTTTAAAAGCAAATACATTTTCATTCACAGCTGCATCATGACTTGTATCTTCAGCATATGGCAGAAAATATGTTTATGAAAGTCCTTTTTAATCCCCCAATATATCTTTTTTTCTTCTTTCTGTTTGATCAGTTCTAGCATGCTTAAACTGTTCAATAGGCATGCAGAAGGATCAGCTGCTTAGCTTTGGATCTTACCCTCATCCCTTCAAAACGTGACAAGGCTCTGAGGGGTCTCAAGGCCCTTAGTGTCCTGAGAGATTTAATAGGCCCTAGATCGGAGTAGCCCAGGGCATTAGCTATAAGGCTGACTATAGACACCTATACAGAAACAGAGAAGCAAAAGAGGTTCCAAACTGTTAGAGGTGAGAAAATTTTCCCTTACAAGGAAATGGGCCTAGCATTGGTGGAAAGTTCTGTTACACACAAACAATATATACATATATAATATTCCATTTATATATGTATATACTTATATAAAGTTCTTTCATAGGTCATAGTTGTGCAGTATTAAACAGTGGCCCAAAATGTTTTTCTTTCTTTTTTTTTTTTTTTTTTGCGCAGCTGACAGCACTTGAACTTCTTTGTACCTGGAAAGAAAGTTTTGATTGAGAGAAAGAGAGAGGCATGAGAATCCAACAGAAGGGAAGATACTAGGCAGTGGAGTGAGCACACAGGGCTAGTTTCATACAAGGAAGCAAGAAGATGGGATTCACGAGGGATGGCGATGAAACTTTAGGGGAGGAGTGTTTTAAGAGGGAGGGTTCCCTGTGGAAAGAAAACAAAGAAAATCCCAACAGGAAAAAAAACCCCAAGAACCTTACCCTGGCCCTCACACTGTCCCTCCATGTCCCTCTGGGCAGAAGCATAAAATCCCACATAATTAAAGACAGACAAATTAAAGGTACCTATGAGAAAGAATACAGGTAAAATGTACATGTATTTCAGGTTTTCAGCCACATACATTTATCACAGCACTGGTAATTCAAATGGGGGAGAACCACAGTCACATAATCACACAAAAAAGGAGAGGGGGGAAAAAGAGATGCCAAGATTGGTACTGAACTCAAACAACCGAATACCTCAAAGAAACTAAAGCCCACCCAGGCCTCTCTGCACCACCCTCCATCCACTGCTCCTGCGAGCCAATGCCTCATTCCATCCTGGTGGTTACCAGGTAAAAACATGTACCGCCATTGCGATTTTAAGGAATTCCGAAATGTTTAGTATATCAATTCCAGTATCTCACTCATTATTTATTCAACAAAAAGTAAGCAATGATGCAGAAGCTATGTGTGCAAGCTCCTGATGGTGCTTCCATGGGAAGCAAAGAGGTTGATTAGCCGCCAGGTCCTGCTAATCAAATCCGCCTGATAATCTGATCATCTGATCGTCAAGAACTTTGACTATTTATATAAGAGCATATCCTTTGGAAGTTTGGGGCATTTTGGTCTGTGTTTATGCCATGCCAAGTTAAAAAAAGACATCAGCAATGATCCCTGAGAAGTAAACCGCGACTAATCATCAATCTGACCAATTTAAAAACAATCTGAAATTTGGGAAAGACAATTCAAGAAAGAGTTTTTGCAGAGAGAGAACATTCAGGACAGTTGCCAGGATTCTGAGGAACGTACTTCCCACTAAATTCATCCTGAGGTTTAGAGCAACGGCCACATCTAGGGATCTACAACATTAAACTGAATGACTTTGTGATTGGAAACAGAATAATAAGTGTGGTTTCCATGTAAGGGTAGTTAGAAGAAAGTCCCTTTTCTCTAAGAAAAACATGGCAGGACAACTTAAGATTGAAAAGTTGGATCTGAATAAAGATTTCTGGAACGATGGCCATTGAACAGACGAGATAGAAGTGTATATGTTTTATCATAATGCACTGTGCCATGTTTTGTAAAATTCAAAAAGCATATCACCACAAACATTAGTAACAATGTCAGAGTGGTGATAATTTGGGGTTGTTTTGCAGCCTAAAAAGGACCTGTGCACCTTACAGACAATGAGTCAAAATCTTCTAGAGACAAATGTGAGGCCATCCTTCGGAAAGCTAAAGCTTTTTACACGCAGTGATTCTAAGTGCACCAAGTCTGCAAATGTACAACTGAATAGGTGAAAAAGAAAACAGTAAATTCAAAAGTTCAGAGATTCTGAGGTATTGTGGCGGGACCTGAGCTCTGCATCAATGAACTTTAGTAATATTGCAAGGAGGAGTAGACCAAAATAATGCTACCAAATCATGATTAATGATTAAGAGCGATGTTAATTTTTCACATATGGCTTCTGCAATCTGGCTTTTTATTAGTTAAATAAATAATGACATGATGGAATCTGCTGTTTTGTTTCCTGAGGTCAGATTTACCTATGGCAGGTAATGTCCTAATATATAAAGCCACAGCATAGAGAGTTACTCCCAGGATGTTCTCTCATCACCGCAACTTACTTTAAAGAAGTGCCGATGGACAGTTACACACTATATGTGAGAGAATGTGGCCTTTATGGGGTATTGTTAATTTCGGCTAAATTACTGACAGCACCTGAAATAAGACTTTAACATCAACTCTTACAATAACAAAGTTGAAAAGAGTGCAGGCCATCGCTCCATGGATAAGTGGCATCACACTGTCACTTCAGCGCCTGCCATATTCACTATTTGTTCTTACATTTTTCCCAGTTCTGGGCCATCAAAACACTTTCGCTGATCATTCTAAAGCAGAGCAATTTTTTTTTTTTACTTTTCCCAGTAAACCAGTCAATATATGCTCGCTAAATAAAACTGGTATAAAACTATGGCCGATATACTCGCATTAAAATCAGCCAGTGAGTCATGCTGATTTCGGGCTTAACTATGTTTGGTTACATTCTGACTTTTTAACAGCAGACACATCCACTGTAGCTCAGGCTCAGCAGCCTGCGATGCAGCTTGAGGCAGTAGCTGTTATTTGTTGTGCAAATTTTGCAGGGCAGTAACTGTCGAAGGTTGAAAGTGGATGGGCAGAGAAGCCAGCAGATAACTTAGTTATAAACAGTCATAAAGGATATAAACAGACCTGAGGACACCTCCACTGAGCCACTACTTGGTAAAAACATTACAAAAGGACACAACACCCAAAGCTGACCAAGGTCACAGATAAGGGATTCGAAGGCGAAAGCTTTATCGTGGTTATCCACAATATTGTGATTGCTAATTGTACAGAACTTGGCCTTTGTTTTATCATGGCTTTGCAAGGACATTTTTATTTGACAAAAGATTCACAAACACTTGGCTGCAGGAGAGGCCTGACAGCGCATGCTCCACTCTCAAACCCCAATACGTCATTCCCGAAGACATAACGACATTACGACAGAATCCGTTGTTTACGATTTGCTGCTGTGCCAGTCATTCTTTAAAGGTGTGTGCACTCTGGCTTAATAATTTATAAATTAATTATTACATTGTAATGTACATGTGTCGAACAGCTCTCTTAACTACAGACAACACGCGTTTTCCTTCAAGCATATGTGAATAGTTCTACGTCACAAAAATATCTCATATTAAATAATTCTGTCCATTTGCAGAATACTCTTATTTATTATTTCACAGAGTCGATATGACCACATTTTGTAAACTAACTGACTAAAAAAAGGTCTAAAGTCTAAACTAATGGACTAGTAATTAAGTGACACGGGGTCTGCTGTAGCCTCCGGGGATTCCAGTATCTCTTTTGTACAGAAACACGGGAATTCCTCTATCAAAAGGGGCAAAACATCTTATGTTTTTTTCGCATTCACAAGCTCAAAATTGACATGTTAACGTGCACATTTTGTCATTTTCAGCTTGTTAATGCAAAAAAAGCTGTACGTTTTGATGCTTTTGACATTCCGTAACATGGCATCTTGCGGAATGATGTTTTGGGGCTTGAGAGTGCTCTGGGTGCTGACAGAGGACACACTCTCTCACATCCCTCCTGCGGCCAGATGCCTCTCGAAAAATTTTATTACACAGCATGATAATTTGCATGCATCCAAAAACCTTTTTTAACTGTTCCATCAGTGATTTTCACGATATGCAACATACTGGAAAATGTATATTTGGAGCAACACTGGAATGCTGTGTGAAGCACACGGGTCTGTGGGATGCTTCCCGCCAAATTCTGGAATGCTTTTGTGTTTTATGGTACCGATCACAGGACAGCTTCCACGACAGCTGTCCGAAGAGAACCACCCCAATGTTTTTTTTCCCCCGGCATAGAATGAGAAAAATAAAGATTCCGCCTTTCATCTACAGAACAGTCTTTGGGGTCATTTTCACCTTCAGCCTGCCCCCATGGTGAAGCCCATGTTTGGGGGCAAGGACCCCTGGGGCCCCCCAGGCCAGCAGTATGGGTGTCTGAGGTGCCTCCTTCCTCTGACAGTACTCTGCAAGGCAAGGTTAATGAGATCTGTGGCTCTGTAACCACAGCAAAACGAAAAAGAAACAAGGCAAAAGGAGGGCCCACAAGCCCACAGCCTGCCTGTAACCCTGCCCACCCTCACGTCCGGCGCCCAGGACCCTGTCGCCACTTCAGCAGTCGGCCTTCCTTGGACCGCCTTTGGTAGCTACTGAATCTACTGACCACTGCAAGCCTGAAACATGCTGTTTTGGAGATGATCTGACCCAGTCGTCAAGCCATCACAATTTGGCCCTTGTCAAAGTCACTCGGGTCACTTGCCCATTTTTCCTGCTTCCAACACATCAACTTCAAGACCTGACTGTTTACTAGCCCAATATATAATGGCACCCTTGACAGCTGCCATTGTGAAAAGATAATCAATATTATTCATTCTACCTGTCCATGGTTTAACGCAATGGCTGATTGGTGTATACAGTATATCAATCCCCCTTGTACATTATAGCAATCACCCCTGTTTGTTATAGTAAATATGGAGCCCTATGAAATCCGTTTAAAATTTAAAAAAAAAAAACTACTTTTTTCCCAATTCTGTTATTTCAGATTAATTTTGATCCTTTTCAGATTTTAAGTTTTTATAAGATGCCAAACCAAAAAATAAGACAAAGGTCTCATTTTCAGAGTATGACGTGTTGCTCTCTATCTCTATTGCTTGTTCCCACTTTTGTCTCCTTGTTTTTTTGCTGTCCTTCTAAGGATAGCAAAGTAACAGGCCTCCTGTCCACCTCACAACGTTTTTGCCACTTGATTGCCACAGCATATTATTTAATGACCTGCTACATATTTATAATTTATTATTAAATCTGGCCAGCAGATCAATCTTTTGTTTTCCATCAAATAAAAATCGTTATTCCGCTAATAAGTGCCGGCAAGTTTCACTGACAACGCCGGTGATATTAGACAAAAATATATTACTTATTCATCAAATTTTCTGATGCAGAAATATCGAGATGCAACCAAAAAGGGAATTTATTAATGCATTAAATGTAATTGAGATACAAAAATAATTCCATTTGCTCAGTTTGTCCTTCTTTACTTCTATCTCTTTTCCCCACACTTGCATGTAACTTCCAAGTTAGTCCTGGTGCTTGTGGTCAACCAATCAGCAAGCTATCCCTGTAAGCACCTTCCCAGTAATTTGGGGTCAAATGCTGTAGGCATCTAGTCCTAAGCAGGAAGTAAAAAATAGGTTCCAGAACAACCTATGAGGAACCACAATCGGACCAAGTTCCTGTGGTGGAAATGCAACAGAGTATGTGATACCTAAAAAAAAGTCCTGCTTCTGGAAAAAAGTTCCTGTAGTGGGAAAATGCATAATATTCAAAAAAATCCCTCATTTATAAGTAAATACTCCACCTGTTTTTCGCATCACAGAAATCATAGGGCCCCATAAATGTATATAATTTTTGGCTAAATGCATATTTAACTTACCAGTTACTGTGCAGTTAAAATGTGTAGATGACAGTATCAGATTATCCCTTTTAACATAAATTTTCAGTTCATACAATTATTTAATATTTTCTTGGCAAAGGAAGTAGGACTTAATATAATATTAATATTTGCATTGTACTGTAGTAAAGAAAACCAAGAGCTCAAATATGACAAGCCACCTATTATTATCAATGATTAATAGTAATGTTAAAAGCAATGGGCCATAAAAAATAACATAAATTCTTCAATCACAACACCCATGTGGCATCTCCATAGCAACAAAACTATAATCACATACCTACAAGAAATACACAGGATAGTGAAACATAAAAGGACTGAAATACAACACGCACACACAAAAAACATGGACAAACTCTCTTAAATGTAAACCACTCTCTCCGCCTCACATTAGGCCCAGTATATACTTCATCACACAAACAACAAAGACTGTAATTTGTTATTACATCTGTCAAGAAAGACCAGCTATGGTCAATCTTGTCATTAGTCCATAACATAACAATTTCCCATATCGAACAATACAGGTAGGAGAGACAGGTGTAGAAGGACAACCCACTTTCACTGGCTCTAAGATGACCGAAACACCAAGACATAATTATATCTTGGATGGTTAACAGTCAAATTGTCACACAGCTATAATTTCCCTATAAAGAGTTTGCAGAAAGTGAAGCAAAGGGAATGGTGGGAAGAGCCGGCCGCGTGTACAGCTCACTCCTCTTAATGAGTCAGCAAGGTTAGAAGCAATATGTGGGCTTGGGGATGTACAGGAGGAGAGTGATGTGACATCAGCCACTAGCCATAGCAAGCTTAGCTCAGGCGTCTCACAAATTCCGGAATTCTGGATAGGTAGAGTACCAACGACAACATGAAACCGATTAAAATCTGACTAGCTAGACAAAAATCAGATCTTATACTGACCTGTACTGAAATGCAATTTTCCAACTCTCATGGCTGTACATATTAACCCAGAAATACTATGCAGTACAGCAAGCAACACATAAGTGTGACGGTCACACAACAGTTAACCATTCTGTGTGACCTTTCCTTTTTATAATATCAAATCCCTCAAGATGTCTGCTGCATTTGTTTTGTTTTACAGTAGACAACAAGTATGCTTACATTTTAATCAATAATATAAATTATTGAGCTACCATTTTAATCACCTTTCCCAAGCATCATTCATCTTCTACAGACAGTCTCCGAGACTTAGAGGTAGCTTTTGTAACTGGGTCAAAATGTTTGAGTCTCTCAGCAGACCAGTCATTTCAAACCCCATATATCCAGTTCAGAAGTTGGCTTGCAAGAGGGACATGGGATGAGAAACATCGAGGACACAACCACAATATGCAAACAAACTGGAGACATAGTTTAACATTGACAAACAAACCTCCTGCTGGGCTGAGTGATGCTTGAATATTAGTCAGTAATTCCAATGTACTGTTGCAGGCATCAGTGCTTCTGCAGAGGCTAATTACAGAGAAATACCAGCACTTGAAGCTTCTAGAACAGGTGTTTCTATAATAAGAATAGAGTCTAGTTGATTTTCAGAACGGAATATAAATCACATAACAAGAAAAAGTATTTGCTGAAAGATAACTGTCGATGACACTAACCCAGTACTGGACAAGTGGATATGGAAGATGTATGTATGATGGCCATGTACATTAGAATCTATTAGCAGATGATTACCTTTTAATATTAAAGCATCTCAGCTCTACTTGTGACTTTGGAAAATGCAGAAAAAGACAAGACTGTATGTAACTGCCATGGAGATGAGCCAACCAGCAAGATACAACCAGCATCAAGACATATTGGGCCAGAAAATATATATAGTATTACATTGATTCTGGACCTGAAAGAATAAATGTCCTGTAGCAATTTGATTAGTCTATATTTCCAGGCTTTATCGCTGCATTGAAAGTGTCCCAGTAGATGTTTTATGCTTAATGTGGGGAATGTATATAGTACTTTTCCTTGCTAACTGACATGACTAATTAATTTCACACAGATAGGTCAAGATAAGATAAGAAAAGATGTGATGAGCTTTACTGACCCCAGGGGAAAATTCTGCAGTGAAAAATTAATCCCTATTGCATGTCAGGATGCCATATTTCATTCTTCAGTCCTCTCCTCTTAATTCATGACCTCTTGTTTTCTGCCTAAGCCAGTCAATTAACAGGACTGCCCAAGCAAAAGCTTATCATGGCAACCCAAGGAAAATGCAGAGATAGTGTACGTCCTTATTTAGGCTATGTTCACACTGCATGATAAATGTGGCCCAAATCCGATTTTTTTGCTCATATGTGACTCAGATCGCATTTTGAACAGCACAAGTCACATGGAATCCGATTTTTTCAATTCCAATTTGGCCCACTTCAGTATGTGGTCATAAATCGGATACAGGTCTGATTTTTTTCAATGCAACCTCAGTCTGAACAGCGAAATCGGAATTCATGCGATTTTTACATCACTATCAATCGACGTTCGTCACAATTCTGTGCAGGCGGAAGTCACCATATGTTTACGTCAGAGTATCAAACATGAAGGAGAGCACAGAAGTTGGCCAGTGGAGGGACAGTGAGGTGCTGGATTTAATAAGATTTTGGGGACATAATTCTGTTCAGGCAAAACTGGAAGGCTCATATCGTAACCGGACAGTTTTCAAATCAATAAAGCGACATCTTTGTTTTTGCGCATGCGTGTCATTGCGTCTTTGTTTTTGTGCATGCACCTCATTGCGTCTGTTTTTGTGCATGCGCCTCATTGCGTCTTTGTTTTTGCGCATGCGCCTCATTGCGTCTTTGTTTTTGCGCATGCGCCTCATTGCGTCTGTTTTTGTGCATGCACCTCATTGCGTCTTTGTTTTGCGCATGCGCCTCATTGCGTCTTTGTTTTTGCGCATGCGCCTCATTGCGTCTGTTTTTGCGCATGCACCTCATTGTGTCTTTGTTTTTGCGCATGCGCCTCATTGCGTCCTTGTTGTTGTGCACACCAGTTCAGTATAGTGAACCGTTCACATTGAAATCTGATATTGCCCACATTAAAAAGAGTAATGTGAACAGGCAAACAAAAAATTCGACCTGAGCAGGAAATCAGAATTGAGTATTAAGCACAACAGTGTGAACGTAGCCTTAGAGAGGGTGTCAGGGTGTTTGTATCTGTTTTGCAATTTTTGATCTGGTACACAATTCATTGCCTCAAATTAATGGAAAGGCAGAATTAAAAACTACATCCATATAATTTTGCAGAATAATTATTCTCCCATGTATTAAAATGTGATACAATCAGTAATTTACTTTGGTATCAATCCATCTCCAATGCCATTTATACAGCGTAGGGTCACAGCATATATCTCATGGATGTAGCTAAAATTTTCAGCTTCCCATTTTTCTTAGACAGACTAAAATCTATAGTTTCAGTGATATAAGTAAAATCAGCTATACTTAATCCTTAGAAGAAAATCAGATTCAAAGATTCTAAAACATTCCTAGAGAATTCAAAACATGTCCATATGAGGAAAGAAATTATCTTTATAGCCAGCTTAAAGAAACAATTCTTTTTAACGAAAGGGTGGCACCTTTTAATGAAGTGGAGTCATGACTGAACATGGAAAAAAACGAATACTTACATCCACAATGAAGAAGTCCAGCCAGCACCAGGCATTGGTGAAATACTTGACGAAGCCGTAGGCCACCCACTTAAGTAACATTTCCAGGATAAATATGTAGGTGAACACCCTGTCAGCATATTCCAGAATGATGCGAATGGTTTTCCTCTGCTCGATATACACATCTTCAAAAGCCTACGGGAACCAAGAGGCATACTGAGGACACAATGTATCAAAAGCACTGTTCTATATTAACCACGCCTCGGTTGGAAGGTGGCCGAGATAAAGATTTTTAGATACGAGGTTTGTATACTTCCCCATTTAATGCATGCTTTTTCTTGATTTTTTAAAAATACATAGTTGTTATATAAGCTTTACTTAATCAATCTTCCAGATGGAAAAGAACATCAAGTTTTCTAAAAGCTGGTGCAATTTTGTGGAAATGAGTATTTGATTAATTAAATACTACTAGGGACTTTCAACCCTATCATTAAAAATTCTATATATTTTAATTTATCTGTTTGCCACTTTAATTCCAAAGCCAAATTCTATCAACACAATTACAGGTAATTACTCAAATCTACTACCTCAAAAAATGACCTAGAAATTCAAAACTCACATCTCGTGCAAAAATCTTAGGCAGTCAAAAAAAAAAAGATATTTAAATGATCTTCATGTTGGTATAAAACTATGAAATTATGTTTGTTAAAATGTGCCAGCTCAGCCACTTCAAAATCTCCTCTCCACATCAATGTATTTTTTGACTTGACCACTGAATAATTTGATTATTTAGTTGAGCTGGTGATAAAATTAAAAAAAAATAAAATGTGGGTACCCCTGAGGAGAGGTGTTCATTTAGCTATCCAACAAGCTAATTCATTTAGCTTGTTCTGAACAAATATACACTTACTGCCCAGAAAAACAGCTTTGAACATTTCCTTTGACCGCCTAAGACTTTCACATTATATATGTACTGCATGTTGGCACACAATGGGCTTCACAGTGATGCTTCACACGTGCTTTTGTCTCTCCAACTTTGTACGTCTACACGTACCAGTGCACCGCTGCTGAGCAGGATCATAAAGATAATCAGCGTCTCAAACCAGTTGTGCTCCACAATCAGGTAGCAGGTCTTCCTCAGGTACCACCAGCGCTTCCCCCAGCCCTCCGTAATGGAAACATCACAGCACTTGTACCGTGCCACACAAGCTGTGTGAAAGGACAAACCTACGTCACAGAGCTACACCTGTCTCATCCTCTTCGTTACTGTCACACACGCTCTTTAGCATAGAGAAACATCACAGCAGATTTATTTTCAGCCATTATAAGGATCAATTATAAGGATCCACTTATCCAGTAAGAAATTTATGGGACTGGTTTTAACCTCACCTTCTGTCCAGCAGGGATCTGGGTCCAAATACTCCTCTACCACCTCCACCACCACTACGTCCTCCATCTCTGGCTTGATGTCGATAGTGCTTCCCTCTGAGGAGCTGGTGTCATCCAGCTGGGCAAAGGGAGAAGTCACGATAATTCAAACACCATCTGTCTTCCATGGTTTCTGTCGGCATCTGTTTCGCAACTCTCTGGCATTGTTCTTTGCCAAAATAGTCACATTAACATCAAGACTTGCGTTACCGATGCTACAGTAAGTTTTCCAAATGTTATGACACTTTCTATAGAGTTTCGTTAAATTAAAAATTACAAGCTACAGATCGATGAAAATGAGCGAGCCGCTACACAGATAAACAGTAGCGAGGAAACCGCTGAACAGTCACCTTGATAATCTACAGTTTAGCTTCAAGTTCAGATATTTCAACTTGACACGATTTAATCTGATTTAGTACTACTAACAAAATTAACAAGAATAGGGGGCTTTCCTGGGAGATGTACATTTAGTAAATCCTAACGAATTAGGAATAACTTGCAGAGAAACACGAGTTTGTTCTTTGCTGAGGTTAAGTAGTTTATTTGTCCCACCACAGAGTATAACATTGTCACGGTGTATGTTCACCAGCATTGCTTTCTTGGCTCGGATTGAGTTTGGAAGCAGAACAAACTTAAACTGCCATTACATTTTGACGATGCTGCACACAGAGGCACGTAACAGTGAAATAATTTTTGTCTTGCTTCTGAAAATATTCTGTTCTGAATATCTTCCAGCCAGCCATTCTAAAAAGAATCAGAGGTCTCTTCAGGGGCTCCGTAAATACCAACTGTGCTGTATGTAAACAGAAAGACCGGAAGCAAGTGAGCCATACTATTTTAAAACGCAAGTGTATCACAGTGTTTCGTGCAAGTACTGCATGAAGTCGCATATGCAGCCTGTGTGAATCACACTGTCAGGAACACAAACATATACATACAAATGTATATTTATGCTGGATTAGCTCTGAAACCCAGAGACTCTCCACATCCATGCAAATTTAAGTGATATTGTGAATGTCAAAACGTTAACAGTGCATCTCAAGACACACACACACACACACACACACACACACACACACACACACATATGAAAAACAGCATAAATAGGGTACAGAATGCAGAAGCCCTATTCTGTTACATTTCCAGATAAATAATCAGTGTTAACAGGAAAAACAACCAAGTTTATGCATCTTTAAAGGCCAATGAACGGCACTCATGGGACTTTTACATACACAAAAATATTGTGTAATAGGATTGAATGAAAAATGGTTTAGAGAGATAACCAATCAGATTGTAAGGAAGGTGGGTCCAAGCAACTACAGTAGATGGGACCAAGGCATCTGATTGGTTGGTCCCACCTCCTCTAGGGGCTTGCTTGGACCCTCCTCCTCTACAGTTGGATTGGTTATCTCTCTGAACCAATCATTTTTTGTTCTGTCTTCAGAACACTTTTGTGTAAGTAAAACTCTCATGAGCAAGAATGGTTGGCCAACTAGTCATGTTAAACTTCAGGCAAGTATCAGCCTTAACTGAAATAAACATTTGTCTGTTTAACACAAAAAATGCAATGTGCTTTTCAAGCTACTGATTGAAACTAACCTCTAGAACAGGGATGGCCAATCTTATCCAGAAAGGGCCGCCGTGTATCCAAGTTTTTGCTTTGACTCCCTAATTATATAACTAATCAGAGCGGTGATTGGCTGAAGAGTCCTGACACCTGGGTTTGAACAGCTGACCTACAGTAAAGGTTATTCCAAAAACCTGCACAAACACTGGCCCTTTGCGCATAAGATTGGCCACCGCTGCTCTAGAACATAAATCGCACCTGGCATTCTAAAACAGAAATCAAGACGTGCTGAACATGATTAACATGAACAAAATAAACTCTGTAAATTCAAGAAACGGAAAACTGAACTGGACCTTAAAACTGAATGTGCTAGAACAGGATAGTGATACTTTTATTGATCCCCTTGGGGAAATTCTCCTTTCACTTCACCCTCCTTGCTCTCCGTGTGACACAAAGATACATGTGCAGCTGAGAGCAAGCTTGCGTGATCACAGTGCAGGGTCAGCCAGTGTGTGACACACCTGGAGCTGGGGGTTAAGGATCTTGCTCATGGACCCACAGATATGTGACTATTCTGCCAAGACTAGACCTTGAACCAGCAGCCATCCGATCACAGGAACAGAGGCTTAGCCCACAGACTTATTTAGCTATGCAGTCATCAGTACTGTTTTATTTAATTTCTAATTTAATGCCAAATGATTATTTCTGTTTCAAAGAAAATATGTATAATTTACTATTTTTTAATTATTATGGACATCTATGTACTGTAGGACAACATACTATTACTGGTATTATATCAGCAATTATATTTATGACAAATTAAACTGCTTGAAACCTCCCAGGTATCCAGATTAAGATGCACAGTAGTTACAGTACTGTTCAAAAATCTTAAGCATAAAATATTTAAATCATCTTTATGCTGTAAAACGATGACATCATGTCTGTCTAAGTGTGTCAGCTTATCCATTTCGAAACCTCTCCTGAAGACACCCCAGTATGTGCAGCAGCTGTACAGCCATGTATTTTTTTGACTTGACCACTAGCACTTGTCTTATGGCTAATAAAACCTCATTACATTTTTTAAATAATTAAATTAATTAAGTGAGCTGGCGGTAAGATTTAATAAATACATGTAATGGCTGAGGTGTCCCTGAGGTGAGGAAAGTTTTGGAAAACTGTGTTCATATATCTGTCCAAGAAGATATATATAGTTTTTATGCTGTTAACGTGCTAATGTTCTAATGTTAAACAGTGTTTTTTATGCCCAGATAAATAGCTTTAAACATTTTCTTTGACTGCTAAAGATTTTTGCACAATACTGTACATAACAGTGTTCAAAATAGTTCACCTATATATTTATTAAATATTCTTACTAATGCTCATCGCTTGAACATGGGAATTAATTAATTGCCCCAGATAATGTATCCTGCTCTTGCAATGTCTTCTTAACTCATATCAGTTTGTATTTATTTATTAATATCAGGTGAGCATAAACCCAGAGAATGCAAGATATTCCAGCAATGAAAAAGTCTAGAAAGAATAATAGGGACTGTAAAATACATCTCCTGAATGAAATTCAGTAATGGTTAATCTACACTATTTTCTAATATATCTCTGTTTTTAATATATCTCATCAGCTACCCAGGGTTGTATGAACATTCACTGTCATGCTATTTTAACCCTTGTGTATTACTTCACGTTGAAACCCCGTTAATGTATAACTCTCAGCATCAGTGTTTGCGTCACAACTTTTCTGCTCTCAGTACTTTTTCCTCAAATGCTAGAAGTGCAAGTTCTCATTAACTGTCAATGTAGACAAACAGCCTTACTCACATCTTTGCTGCCCTCTGCATCCGACTCACTGCTGAAGTCCTCCGTGTTAAGGTTCTCAAAATCTGACTCCCCCACAGCAATTGGCACCCGCACGGTGAGATTGGGATTGTGGATGAAAGACATGCGGTCCTCATCGATCATGTATTTTCCCACACTGCTACCAATCCCACTAGTCGTGCCGTTGCCATTCTTCTGGTAATCAAGCTCCCTGTTGATGTCCGTGTGGTTGATGATGAGCTTTTTATCATACATGTCATCAAGTGGCTTAACCTCGTCAGTCACCTTCTTCTTCAGGATGGTGGCGATCAACAGACGGACCTTGGATTTTACCCAGGCGATAGCATTCTTGATACGATTGATGGAAATTTGCAGGTTATTCATCTCACTATCGTCATCTGTTGCTGCCAAGTTGTCCGCGCTGAAAGAGCTCAGCAGTAAAGCAAGAAACAAGTTCAATACCTGCGGAAAGCCAGACAGGCATCACATTTAGGCTCCACACACAGGTTTATCAAACGTTTTTTTGTTTGCAAACAGGTCTTGTCACTAACTAAATGCGCGCTGTGTGAAGCAGTTACTTGTTAATGGCTGACTGATTTGTGTGCATAAACAAAGGGGATTTTTCTCACCACCAAGTTCCCAATGACCATGACCATCATGAAGACGATGAGACACATAGTCTGGCCGGCCACCTCCATGCAGTCCCACATGGTCTCTATCCACTCCCCACACAGCACCCGGAACACGATGAGGAAGGAGTGGAAGAAGTCGTTCATGTGCCAGCGAGGCAGCTCGCAGTCCAGCGCGATCTTGCAGACACAGTCTTTATAGCTCTTGCCGAAAAGCTGCATGCCCACCACGGCGAAGATGAAGACGATAATAGCCAGCACCAAGGTCAGGTTACCCAGGGCGCCCACGGAGTTCCCAATGATCTTGATGAGCATATTCAAGGTAGGCCAGGACTTGGCGAGCTTGAATACCCTCAACTGTGGGGGCAAACGGAGATGGTGATGACAAAGGTGAAAAGTGAAGTGGTCAGAGTGAGATGAGCAGAAAGAAGAAAATGAGAGACTTACGCAAGTCAATTAAGAAATATTAAAGGAAGAACTAAAAAGCAGCTGTATCTGCTTGATCGCTGACTTATTTTGAACAAAATAAATACTAAAAGCCCGTCAACATTACCAATCTGAATGATCTCAGCACCGACAGGCCCTCCACATTAGCAAGGCCCAGCTCCATCAAACTGAGGCTCACAATGAAGCCGTCAAAAATGTTCCAGCCCTCTTGAAAATAGTAGTAAGGGTCCATGGCAACAAGTTTAGCACACATCTCAGCCGTGAAAATCCCAGTAAACACCTGATGGGGAAAAAGGAGATTCATTCTTAACATACTTAATCGTTCAATCCAAATTCATTATTGCAGTGCATCTGGTCTTAGTTATGTTTACTGCCACATAAATGAAGGGGTCTTTTATTTCCATCCATCTTCCAACCACTTATTGTCATAAGAGTCCCCTAGAGAGTATCCCAGGATGCAAGGGGCATGACACTAAGGAACATGGGATGTCAATTCATCGAAGGGCAGATACAGACATGATCAAGTACTGGTATCTTTTTTTCCTCAGAATTAAATTGAAATTGATAAAGGTATTAGTGAAACCACCATTCTTTATTTCACATTCCAAACACACATTTTTCCTTTTTAATTTGTCTTTGGAGGTTTGATGTGTGCCTTATAGTCCAGTGGGTTTCAGATCAGGACCACAAGGTAAGTGGCACAATGTTTTCGGCTCCTAACGTTTGGCTCCTAAATGCCTTGACACTCTTCTGATTTCTTTGTGGCCTGCAAAGCACTCAAAGCACTTTTCACCATCTTTCTAGATCTTCCTCCATGGAGAAAAGATCATTTTCATTTACATAGTGATGATAGTACACCTTCACCCTGAAGGCCAGCATGGATCTGTTTTGAAGCTTTTCTTGATTCTTTCTCCATCATTCAATCTTTTTCTTCAATCTACAGGTAGGTTCTAATTTTTCTCTTTAAGCCACATCCAATGATGCTGGCTACAGTCACACTGGTCATAAATTTCTTGGTAACAGTGGTCCCAGGAACATCAAGCTATTTGGTCTTGGTATAGATGGTCTTGTGGCTTTTACATTGACCAAGCTTGGCTATTACCCTTTTCTCCCTCAGACAACACCTCTCTTTTACTTCTCATTTCCTTGTTTAGTAGGGCTGTAACAGTATATATATTTGTTGTATACTGTTCCATTACATCATTGCTAGTTTGGAATTCACAATGAATTGAATAAACTTCTTGATACAGGCAAAACATAAATTCACAACTAGATGTTTGACACGGAAGATATTGTGGTAATTGCAGCTGTGAGCCGGTCACAGTTAGTGCTGCTCACAGTCATACTGGTGAAGCAGAAGCTGCTAGAAGCTCATCCAATGTCCAACCTCATTTGGGACATCATGTGCATGCAGGGTCGGAGCCAGGCAGAAACAGCCACTGTACGTTAGTCTCCCTGTGGAGATCGTATCGAGGAAAAATTCATAGCAGAATCTTAAAGCACTTATGTAAGTTGCTCCGGCTAAGGGAGTCTGCCAAATGCTGTAAATGTAAAATGTTGTGGCATTTAAAGTGCTTTTGTCAGGAAATTCAGACCAGGGTGTTTACTGCTACAGACTGCAATGGGTGATACCACTGATTTACTTTTTGATTCAATACCAAGTAATACAAAGGTTCGTATCACCAATACTGGTCCCGACACAGATATATGGTTCTGGCCCAACTCAGATGATAAAATGTACCGAGTGAAGGGTAGGGGGGTGGTAGGAGTGCAAAGGCTGCTGATCATTTACTCAGTCTTCCACCTCTTTCACTCTCTCCATCCTTATAGATGGACCAGCCTGGCAGCAGGTCTTGTCCTGCTCCCTACAATGTCAACATTTAATTTAACAGGTAAAAAAAAAATCATTATCTTAACATTAAAACTGATTTTCACAATGAAACTATTCAAGATCGAAAGAATTAGAAGATACTCCAGTATGGATCCACACCTCCCTACTACAGATATGCCTCCATACTCTGAATTTAGACAGGATTTATCTCATTCGATTATTACAATATAGTCTTATTTTTCAGTTTCTATTTATTATACATATTTATTTTTCTTCTGTGCAAATAAGTGTATTTAGGCATTATTCAGACACCTTGACAGACACATTACCTCAGGCTTACAGGTTCCTAATTGTGTTTGTAGTTTCAATAATAAACACCTTGAAAGCAATATTTCCTGAAATTGCATCAAACCACAAACCTAAATCTGAGGTGTGTATTAAACCATATGATGACACAAGTGAAATAAGACAGCAAGAGTTAAACTGGTTGAATTAGTGATTTCATGATTTAAGATACCTGTGATACTAGAAAATAGTCTCCCTGTCACTGAAGTGTCACAGCAAAGATGTTCTTTTCACAGCTCTATGGTTTTTTCCCATTCATCAACAAGAGAAATGCATGTTTACATGACAAAATATATTTTTTTTAAGATGGTTTGTGCCTTACTTGACTAAAATGCAGGGGTACCAATACTTTTGATTATGTCTGTACACGTATAATTACATACTGACAGCAATTTAGAGACCATTTAGCCTAACTGCCTGTTATTAGAGTGCAGGAGGAAAGCTGCACAGTACAGGGAGAACATGAGTGAACACCACACAGAGAACGGAGGCCGGATTCGGAATCTCAATTCCACGCCAACGTCCTCTAGACTAAACAAAAAGGCATATAAGCCCGGCCAATATTACATAACTTCCAATTTTAATGATGCTTTTGATAAAATGAAAAATAGAAAAAATATAATTAATTCACTTCAGTTAACTAGCAAATTTGGGGTTCATCTCTAGAAGTATGCCAAATATTCTGCATCACAATATTAATTCAATATTAATGTGATATTAATATAAGTTAGACTATAAGGAAGTCATTTTTAAATATTGCTGTACTTTTGTCAACAAAGAACTTTTTAAGCAGCAAGGCGTGTGTAGATCCACAACACAGAAGTGCCAGAGATAAGTGTCCCCTTCCCCACCATCAATGTGTAGAGTATAACTAAATGAAAGTATATTACAAATGACTAGTATTACTAGTGGCAATTCTGAAAACCTGGCCTATGAATTTGACTCCAGTGTCTTCCTGTGCACGGAGTTTGCATATTCTCCCCATGTTTGTGTGGGTACTTTGCAATTATATAAGTGTGTATCTATACTGTATATCCCCCATGGTGCATGACCTCCAACAGACTGGCACCCTTCTCAGGGTATTCCCTTCCCCACCTTGTGCCCTGCACTCCTGGTTCACCTTGACTGCGTTCTTTGTGGAAGGTGGATATTTCTGGAGCATTAGGATATTACAGGAGGCCCTCTTTCGAAACCTGGAGAACTGGTTTAACCAGTGGTGAGACCACCTACCAATCTCTGGTAGTGATTATTCAGATAACCATATGAAAATTAACAAGTACCGTTTGACACCAAACAAGTATTACAGAAAGCCACTCACTAGGTTGCCCACAGAGAGAACCTGCTCAAAATGGGGCGTCATAGGATAGTGTTCCATGGCCATGAAGAGGGTGTTCAGAACAATGCAGATGGTAATGGCCAAATCCACAAAAGGGTCCATAACGATCAGGTTGACAATCTCCTTGATCTTCAGCCACACTGGACAGCACTCCCAAATCAGGAATGTGTTTGCGAACTTGTACCAGCACGGAGGACACTTGCGCTGGGACTCCTCCAGCTCTGTGAGGTCAATAAATGGAAACAGTAAAGGTGTCACGCAGGAATGTCACAAGCTTATTTCCAACAACTTAGATTCAATATCACAGTTTCTGAAAAGAAGTTTCCACCACCGAAGGCTTGCATAAAATTCAGCTAGCTTTCAAAGAGACTCCTTTTATCTTTTTCCCACCAAAGGAAAACAGAATTTGATGAAAAACAGAAGGGAAAGAGCAACACAAAATACTATTACCCTCAACTAATGTGTTGGTGATGACGCTCATGACGCTGTTCGCTCGTTCTTTGCGGCCAAAGGATGTGTTGAGTTGGTCCATAGATACCATCAAGGAGCCTGAGAGTTTCTTCTTTACCTCCACCTCTGTGGTGGGCTGTCAGAAAGGAAAATAACACTGTGAGGAAAACATCTGGGAAGTTCTCTGCTTACTGCCATGCGACACCAGGGGACGCCCCAAAGGAATGCTTCGTTTTGTGCCTCAGTTGGTCAGTACTTTTTTCCTTTTTGTAGCTATGAAGTATCACTTGAGTGTGATAAAATGTAAATACTAATTTTTACTCCCAATTGAAGTGTCTACCTTTAAAAAAATAACATTGCGGGTTCAGACACAGAAGGAGCAGTCATGATTATTTGAACTGAGACAAGCTTAACCTATAATGCAATTTGTGTCTGTGATGTGCTGAAACACTGCTGCAAGTATGTGGCTTTCAACAGAAAAGGTAACTGGCAGAACATGCCACTGCACCCTGCTGAAAAAACCAGTTTGATCAGCTTAAGCTGGATAAGATGGTTGACTGATTTATGATAGTTTACCAGCTTAAGGTATGTTTTTTGCATGACGGTTTGATCATTTAACTAGTCATACTAGCATGACTAGCTAGATAATTTGGCCACACCAGCATGACCAACTGATCACCCACCCAGCTAAACCATTAAAGAGCAGCAGGAGCTGGGACATGACCATCTAAGACCATCTTACACCATCCTAGACCAACTAAAAGCAGCTAAAACCAGCTACCAGCATAACCTGGTTTTTAGCTGTTTTTTTCAGCAGGGCACTCATCGTATCCCTTAGTCTGCTTGTCAAGTTAGTTTTAAAGATTTCGATTAGAATCCACGATCAAATTCAACCCGTCTCATCGACGTGCACAGTAGATTTTTCCTTACCGAAAAGCCGTGTTCCACTAACCCATATTAATTGTTAGAAACCATGTATAGGAAAAGTTTGAAGTATTTGCAGAGGTTTGCATGCACGGTCATGCATCAGGTTAGACGAAGTATTACAGAAATAAAAAACAAAAATGTGTGGAAAGCATTGCTTTTTACTCATGCCAAATGAGAATTTTACAGAAACTTGGTTGGTGAGGTACACGAGGGTACTAAACTACCAGTCTAACTAGGATGAAAACATTATTGTGAACCTGATTTGCCTAGTAGGTGAAAAGATCTAACCAATACATTAAATGAAATACCATTTTTACATTGTGATACATAAAATATAGACAGTGCCTAAGCTAATAATGCAGCCTCACACCCCCAGGCTCGTGGGCTACATTTACTGATTTAGCAGACACCTTTGTCCAAAGCAACATACACATCCCACTTGCGGAAGTTGAGGGAGCCACCCGCATATTGACAGCAGCCCCCTGACAGGCGCGAATGATGTCATTCCGCTATTCAGCAGAGGAGTAGAGGAGGAGTTCCCATCCCCTTCCCCTTCCCCCCTCGCACCCCCACCTCCGTTCTCCCTCATCTACCTCTCTGAAATCGACTTGCCTAAGGTGAGTTCTGGGTCGGCCAGCATCCAGCGCCCCTGGATCAGTTAAGGTGTGGGGCCTTGCTCAAGGGCCTAAAGGAGATATAACTGGCGGGCTATGACCTTCTGAAGACGGGCACAGGGCTACACCCCTACCTTTCTGTGTGGATTTTGGTGGCTCACTGCAGCCATGTTCTGTTAAAATGATCATGGAAGACAGAACGATGCAAAAAGATACAAGAAGCACCTTCTCATGCCACTATGGGTCAGCAGGCCTTTCCCGTATTTTCGTCACACATTCCCATATTCCCATGCAATCGGTTTCGAACTAACACTATGCATTCCTCCAGCTGACACAGTCAAAGTGAAAGACTGGTTAGCAAATTCTTGCACAGCCACTTAAACAAACCAACAGGCTTCAGCTTTGTTTGTGGCACACATCCTGGTCAATTTCCTCTGGTTGCAAACCCCTATTACATACATTAGCAAATTCAGAGAAATGGAAGGGAACAAACAGGAAACAACGTATCAAATGTCTGCTTTGCTATGCCTGTGTACAGCATACTGTTTTTGTTTTTTTTTTTTTAATCTGGCATTGCGGGGCAGCATACAGGACATTCAGATAGGACGAAAAGAGAGAAGAGACAGAGAAATAAAAAAATAAAGGGACATCCCAAAAAGAGAGGAAGATACAGTCCCATGCCTAGACTGAACTAGTCATTGACTTCCTTACACTGTCGTCAGAAGCTGCCTTATCTATTTTCACCTCAGGCAGTAGGCGTCCCGGGCCGATGAGTGACACCACTCCGTTGCAGTCCACCGTGCTGTTCCTCTTGCCATGATATCCGCGGTAATGGCTGAACAAGGAGCCGCGCCGCTCGTCACTCTCCTCCACGGTGCTGTGCTCATCATCCGCAAACTCGTTTTCAGAGCCCACGTCTTTGCGGCCTTTGAAGCTGAAGATGCTGCTCTTGCTGTTGCGCCGAGAGGGAAAGGGTGAACCTGGGATGCTAAGGAGAGACTGGAAGGACCAGTACAGCAGACAGGGAGAAAAGGTTCGGTACAAATTATAATAATTACATGAAATCACATCGATATACCAATCTTTTCCAGGGACCTTGGCACTGAGCAGACATAACAGTAATTACTTCCCACCTGTTAATGTGGACTTCTTACTAATTATTGCACAGAAATGAGATACAGATTGACAGCTTGCTACCTTAGTGCACTTTCAATTGGTATTATCAATGTACGACTTTAGATCAGGGTTAGCGTCATGGAGGACATTTGCAGGCCATGCCCCCCCCCCAAATGAGCCACTGTGCCCCTTCAGACGCCACCCACTAAGGACATCTTTTATTTTAATTTCATTTTTTAATAGCTGTAATAGCTTACCATGACCCTCCACCCCCCAAGGAACAACTTTTCACAGCACTGCCTAGAGTAGAAAGTCTTGGGCACAGCCATCAGACTTATTTTGGTAACAACACTGCATCAGATTAAATCTTTTTCATACTTTGTGTCTTTCTATAACATTCTACTAAGTAGGCATGATAAAATTAGATTTTAGGGTATGTTCACACTAGAGAAGTCAAAAAACATCATGAAAACCCCACCACGTCATACTGCGTTTTTTATTTATTCACATGCGTGTTTTCCTGCATTTTCACCTTATGTTTGTGCGCGTTTTTGTGCACCGTTATACGTTTTTAATATTGCGTTTTGTTGTGCGCACTTATTATTGTACATATATAAATATTATTGAAATATGCAAGTCAGAAAACCAGATATATCAAGAAGACATTGGAATCGTATGGCGGGTTTGTGAGATAGGATGGAGATTTTGGTGTGGAGATCGCAGGATGTTTTTGGCATCAGATACTGACTTGCTTAAAAATGTATTCAGAGCTTCTTTTAGTTTTAATGCTCATAGTGGAAACTATATGCCGCAGAAGGTCAACCCGCAGGTTCTGGGTCCATACCCTGCTAACAGAAAGAAGATAAAGGACAGTTTTGGACACCGTATGAGGATTTGAAGAGACGTCCAAAAATGTCTGTTGGAAAAAGGAGTAAAAATGCAGACAAATGCTCTGGAATGTGTTTGCATCCATTTTCATTGTCATCAACAGGAGTGCGCAGAACAGAGAAATGCGTGCGGCGGGGCGTTTTCCAAATGCACTAGTGGGAGCATCATACATTCTTTTCTACGCTATGTATGACGTTCTAGCTTATCGTGAACCGTGTGCATCGATGAAATGTGCAATGTAACGTGCGTAGTGGGAACGAGCCCTTACAGGCACTGTCCTTTATTAAATTATTCAATTCTGATCGTAGCGCTGTTGCAACATATTTTTTTTCCTGAGATATTCCCTCTTTTCGCTCTTCCGCTAAGGTTGCAGTCCAGACCATATGAGGTTCACCAAGGTGTTCCTCTTTTCCCATACCTGGTTCATGATGGAAGACTTCCTGCCCAGCCGGTTGTCTGGGAAACGAAATCTGCTCCGCTTGCTGCCATCATCAGATTCTGACTTGATAAACTTCTTCTCACTGTCACCCTTCTCCTCACTTTGAGATTGCTCTTTCTGCCGCCACTTTTTCTTGCGATTGCGTCGCTCCTTGGCGCTCTTGGAGCTCAGCTTGGACATTTCGGATGAACTGCAGGATAAGCGTCCACCTCCATCATCTTCCACCACATCCTCGGACACTGTCCCGGCAGAGGTTGCCATAGCTGCTGCCTATGATGTGAAATGATAGTGGAGAATCAGACAAGGATGGTAAAATGGGAAAAAATGTAAATCATACCATCCATCCATCCATCCATCCATTTTCTATACCGCTTTATCCATAAATCACACCATAAAACTGCTATTTTTAATGTGTAATAAATAATATCAGTAACATTTCTATGAATGTCTAATCTACAACCCTGTTTCCAAAAAAGTTGGAACGCTGTGTTATTATGCAGTCTTGCACAGGCTGGTGAACCTCTCCCCATCTTCACTGCAAAGAGACTCTGGCCCACTGGGAGGCTCTTTTTATACCTAGTCATCTTACTGACCTGTTGGTAATTAACCTAATTAATTGTGAGATATTCAGTCAGGTGGTTTTGTTTTAGCATTACCCAGTCTTTTATTGCCACTTTCCCAACTTTTATAACACATGTTCCTGGCATCAAATTCACAACAAACATATATCTGACATAAAACAACACCTGATATATTGATTCTGTTCTATTCTCAATTAAAGATAAGATTTATAAATCAGTGCATTCTGTTTTTATTTACATTTTACACAGTGTCCCAACTTTTTTGGAGATGGGGTTATATAAGAATATATGAACACATTCATAATACATTATAATGCATTCATAAAGCATTATAAACATGGCTATAAATATTTATAAAAAGACAACATGCTATAGCTATGTTAATTATGCATTATGAATGCTTTATGAAGCTGTATGCATTATAGATACCTTCATAACGCAAAACAAAACATCCTTAATACTTATACTGACTAATGCATCATTAAGGTAACTACAGTACAGTGTATTATAGATGAGAGCTTCACTGGAGCTTATGAAGTATTATGATGGGCACTATTAATTCCTTATGACTGTCAATAGAAGTTGCCGTAATGCTTTAGTAATTCTTATACCGACCATTATAATGCTATACGAAGGTATCTATGGCGTATTATACATGACATCTTTAAGTAAATTGTTACCATAATAAGAGAAAGCTGAAAGAATTATATTATATTACAAATTTCGTATAGGAAAAGAAAAGTCTATGAATACGGTAAAGGAAGTAAAAACCGATGCGAATCCTGAAGCACACAAACAAAAACAAACATGCCCAGCGACACACGACAGTAGCAGCAAACCTGAGCATCCTCCTGCTGCTTCTTCAGCTGCTCCAGCATGGCTTTGAACTCGGCCTCTTTCCGCTCAGCCTCCTCCATCGTGGCCTGGTTCTGCTCCTCGTAGGCCATGGCCACCACAGCTAGGATGAGGTTCACCAAGTAGAAGGAGCCCACGAAGATCACCAGTACAAAGAAGATCATGTATGTCTTCCCTGCAGCTCTCAATGTCTGCAACGAAGTGGTGAGACAACAGTCCAGTACTTACAGTGCGCCTTCCTTCCTACGCTGAATGCTGTTGTGAACGCAGCTCCAGTTTCTCATGTTACATTACATACCCAATAAATGCTAGAAAAATACAGGATAGTAGAGGATTAATATGAACTACAGACAGTAAGACAAATCAAAAGCCTAAAGTTTCAGGTGCTCGGGGATACCAAAATAATACCAAAACGCAACAATCAAATATATCAATATATCCAATATAACTTCAGATGTCCAACATGCTATATTTTGTGAAATTCTGTTAAAGGGGAACGTATCTAGTTTCACTTGAAATTTATCTACTATTGGTATTTAGTCAGAAATTTATATAACTACCTATAATACTCTACTGACATGTAGCCAGGAGCCAGAAAGGAGATTTGCTGGAGGTAGTGAGGGCAGAACCTTGTATTGCTCTATTGGATAACATTCTAATTCTTAATTGAAAGAACAAATGTTACATCACTCTTGTGATTATAGTCGACTTCAAGCAATCCTCCATTGTCAGCTGCTTTCAGGTCGGTGCATTACCACACTTTCTTTTTTGTGCAGATGGATCACAGCTACGATATGACCTGTTATACTCACTGAGCACTGAGAGGTGTTCCCCGTTTAGTTTTATAATGAAGTAGATGAGGTGGGTAATACTCATATTATAAATTACATTTTCTATTTTAATATACTACATTTTTCTTGAGTAATTGCTTGATTCACTCCTTCTGGTGAAACATTTGAATGTACTGCAACAGAAGACGGATAAATTCCTTGTACATTACGGAATTCTAAGCGTTTCCCCGGTTACACTAAAGCCAAAAGGTACTGTGTGAAAAGTAAGACCCACAGCAAACTACAAAAGTCAATAACACTTTACTCAAAACATGGCCTTCATTAAAGTGCTACCCAGAAGACTTACTAGGAGGCAGAGATAAGAGCTTGTGCACATGACACTCCAAAAGATGAAGACGCCTGTGTGGCATGAGCTGTTCTGTGACATCGACCGGACACCTTTTAACTTGCTGAGGAGATTCAGATTCATGCGACCCCAGATACATCCATGACAAAAGATTTACTCAGTCCATGCAATGACAGTAATGGCAGTAATAGTACTGTACACCGATCAGCCATAACATAAAAACCACCTGTCTGATATTGTGTAGGTCCCCCTTTTGCCGGCAAAACAGCTCTGACCTGTCGAGGTTTGGACAGCCACTGTAATGAGGTAATTAATGTTATTCACTTCACCTGTCAGGGGCTTTAATGTCATGGCTGATCAGGGCACAAAATGTGTGGAATAAACAACTTCTCATGAAAAAACATCTCTTCTACATATGAGTCTAAATTCGGATTTAAAAAAGCATTAATTGCGACAATGGCCATCCAAGACCGTGTCACTATTTCTGGTAGTATACACTCCCCTTCTGTTGGGCGTCGAAGCTGAGCAAGCAGCTCAGCATTCAGAAACAAAATGATTTCACTGAGCAGCAGGCAGTCAGGCCATCTGGTATGTTGCATATGTGCATAGCCACAAAGGCACCTCTGGGACGCCACACACGCATGCCGCCCCGGCCTACGGACAGCACCTCAGACAGCAACCACCTGTCACATTTCAGGACAGCCAGCTAGCAAGCTGCCGCAGAGCCTCGCCACGGCCGCCCGCTGCGAATGATCAAACCGGCCGCAGCCATTTCCCTAGCACCACAGCCCACTTTAAAACGGCTTCACTGAGCAGGGGCCTGTATCACCCAGCAGGATTCCTTGCTTAGCAGGATAACTTGTCGGATTTAAGGTAGTCTGGGCTAAATGTTAATGAACAAAGACTGAGGTGATTTAAACTGGGGTACCTTAACTGACAAATCTCGCTTCATGATATATTGTAGGCCCTAGATCTGTAAACCTGCTGGAACATAGAGTAGTGGTTCTAATTGGAACAATCTGTTCTCTGTTTATTTGTGTTTTCTGTTTTTCTGTTGTGGATTTTTACTCCTCCTTTGTTGTTTCCTTTGAAAAAATGCCTATTGTTGGAGTGTCATCATTCCACTAATAAGTGCTGGCAAGTTTCACTTGCATCACTAGAATTGAATTAGAATTAGAATTTGGTGATCAGTGGTCATTCTTAACACAGCACAGCACAGCACACAGTGCGCAACAACAAAATGTATCCTCTGCATTTAACCCATATGTGACTTTTGTGACATAGCAGGGGGCAGCTAATTCAGCGCCCGGGGAGCAGTGCTT
>JAODKE010000040.1:3384888-3396275 GCA_026779605.1 Mormyrus hasselquistii | reverse complement strand
GTCTTCCTGATAACGTAGTGCAAGCTGAATCCTTGGGTTCCTTTAAATCAGATCTAGATAAGATTTTAACAACTCTGAGCTATTAGTTAAGTTCTCCCCAAGCGAGCTTGATGGGCCGAATGGCCTCCTATTGTTTGTATAGTTCTTATGTTCTTAAAGTGATTTGGGGATTTACAGACAAGGGTGAATTTAATATGGACTGTCTGTGACAAACAGTTGACAACCCTGGTCACCCAATCACCCTATAAGGGCGACGTAGAGGCAGCACTTCACTTAGTCCTGAATTGAGGGGTGTCAGAGGACACTGGAGCTCCCAGAGGAAGCTCATGCTAACACACACACTCTTCACATACACAGCATGGAGCACAGATGCAACCTACAGCCTTGGAGGTGTGAGGACACAGTTCTAAGGAGGCTATTATGTTGCCACGTGTCATATTATTGAATTATGAATAAGAGAATTAATGGGTATAATTTTCATCAATACTGGTTAGTTTCTTATATAATTATAAAACATATATTAGCTGCATAAAACACAGTTATGTAAATACAGGCTGCGACAGAATTCCTTAACCCGATCCTTTGAAACCCCCAGACAGTCCTTGTTTTTGCTCGCTCCCAGCTTCCAGCCAGACAGGCCACATTTTTGCTCCCTCCCTGCTTCCTGGAGCTAAAACACGGACTGTATGGGAGTCCCAAAGGAGTGGGCTGAGAAACGTTGGTATAGAACCTGAAATTTCTACAGAGATTTCAGCTTTGCAGGAGTGCAAAAATATTTATTACAATAGAAGGAAGCCAATCCTATCTTTTCTTAGACAGACACAGGTCTGCAGTAGGATATTGCTTTTAATCAAGGACTCTTTACTTAAATCTACTCATTCTTTTCAGCGTGCAGTGCGTGATCATTCTATAAATCACTGCCAGTTATAAAGAAAATGAAAATAAATGAAAATGAACAAAAATCAGTACAGAAAACATTAAAAAGCAATTTGTTGGGCCAAACTCATAAATAGCTAATATTATAAGAAAGCGAGTAAATTGAGAAGCATCATGCAGTATAGAATAAACCACATACTAGGCTTGGCAGTCTTTGGTCTTTGAGATCTCACTAAATTGTACAGTATTCATCAATGCGCACATCAAAAAGCACAGTTGTGGCCAAAAATATCGGCACATCTGCAGTTTTTTAAAATAATGGACCAATTTTTTCACAAAAACTATGACATTATAAATGAGTTCAGTGTATCATTTATTTGCATTGAAACAATAGAACAAATTGGCAAAAAAAAACCCAAATCTAATCTTATTTTACACAGAACACCAAAAGCAGTGCTGACAAAATCACTGGCACCTTAATAAGCTGCAAGATATAAGTGCATTTCAAGCAGGTGATCCTGCTTCTTCCACTTTTTATTTAAATTTACTTGTAACAGGTTACAGGTGTTACCAATTTTAAACTTGTGCATCCAACCCATTTAATTAAAAACGTTGATCAAACCTGTGATTTTTTTTGTCTGCAGGAGAGTGGGAAATTGTCTAAGGAGATAGACCTTCACATTCCTGGGTCCATTTCTGCTATTAAGGAAATTTAAAGGTCCATGGCACTGTATCTAACTGGCCTGAATGTGAAAAAAGCTGAATGGAGAGAAAGATTGCTTGAATGATGGAAAAGGAACCTTCAAGCGGACTCAAGCTGACCTTCAGACACAACACTTTTAAATTCCATTGTTGCAATCTCAATGAAAATGTACTGTACTGTATGACAGGAGACCCATTAGGACGCCACTGCTAACGCAGAGACATAAAAGCCAGACTGAGTTCATAAAAACGCACCTGCGGAAGTCAAAATCCTTCTGGGAGAATGTTCTTGGGGCAGCTGACATATGTTAGCTTACAGTGGGCTATGGACGAGGTTCAAAGATGTTTCGGGGGTTACTCAGCTGCCTGGCCCTGGATGCCTCAGAACAGTGCATGTCATCATGAAATCCAAAAGTTACCATGGCATTATTGAATGCAATGTAGGAGCAAGTGTCGGAATGCTTGCTCTCAATTGTGGGTCATGGGCAGGGGTCTCAAAGTCTAGTCCTGGGGGGCCAGAGCCCAGTTTTTGGTTTACCCTCATTTAATACACCTGATTCAACTCCTTGTGCTAATTACCACGTCGTACTTGAGCTCAATCATTTGTGGTGGAACGGGGAAAGAACTTAGATACACAGGGCTCCAGCTCCAGCCCTCCAGGACTGCAGTTTGAGACCCCTGGTCATGGGTCTTTCAGCAGGACAATGGCCCAAAGCACACTTCATGAAGCACCCAGAAATCATTTCAAACCAAGAGCTGGGCTATTTGAAGTGCCCAACAATGAGTCCTGATCTGAAATCCATAGAATACTTGTAAAAAGATCTGAAAAAAGTAGCTGGGAAAAGGAACTGGTATATTATCTGAAAAGACTGCAGATGTGCCACCATTGTATGTATTTTTAACACACAAGCCGTACTAAATCATGCGTTTTCAAATAGACTTAAGCCTTTTCTGTAAGTCACAAACTACTAGTTTGGCTGAGAACTAGCGCTATAGTTCTGGGCAGAATCAGTGTATTTTTTTCCCCTGCATTATTGAATCTTATATGCACAGAAAATGTTGACTTGGCAGGAAAGGTCTCAGCAGGTATAATACCATTAAAGGAGCATGAGTCTTCAAAAGTGTTATACTTCTGATTACCTCATGATCCTAACCAAGATAAGCACATAGATGATGGACAGATGCATAGATGGATGGATATTTCTGATTGTGTAAACCTGCTCTCAAAAGGAAATATGACAAATGGCCAGTCATAAATGAGGCTGTATAAATGTGAGTGAAAATGTATTAAATCGTTTAAAACTATGAAGTGTCTATTTGCACCCGGGTGAAAATAGTCACTGGGCATCTATTCGGCTATTTACACCGGGCCCATTCGCTCCCAAAAAAATGCAAACACTCATGTTGCATGCATGGTTGCACATCACGTCAATGGCTGAAGGTGCCAAAGTGGGATACGAATATAAAAGGTTACACATTAAACACTAAATATACCCTTGTTTTAGCAATAGGTAGTTAGCCAAAGGCATGCAGTAATCTTGCTAACTAGTATTACCAATAACTACAGGGCATAACAATTCATTTCCAACAATAGAGGAAAATTCCCTTCTGATATGTAGCACATGGGGAGGAATTTTACATTTTCGTTTGGGTGCAAAAACAAACAGTGCAGATTCAATAGCATTAGTCATACATTTTTTAGCCAGACATCATTGTTGGCTACTGACATCAAGGTGCAAAGAGCATTTGCCTGCTATATATACCCGGGTGCAATACCATTTCTGGCTAGTGACATCAGGGTGTCTGCCTGAAAAAAATCCATTTCTGCACTATTAAGACTTGTAATCTTAACTACTCTGGTCCCAAAATGTGCCACGAAACTGTGCTTGAAATCGATGATTTGAGGAAATAGCAAAGTAATTCTGAACTGGAAATTCATTTTTTGTTTAAATGAAGAGAGTGCATATTAGATTGACAGCAGACTGCAAAGCCTATCAAAAATGTGTTGTACCATTTTTGAATGTTTTTGATTTTAAATGCTCCTTTTCAAAATAATATTTTTTGTAAAACCAAAAAGAAACGACAGCCTCAGTCAGCCTTAGTGTTTAAATTGGATCTCACCTGGAATGACAGAGATAGTTTTCAAAGCTCGGAGAACTCTGAACGTTCTCAGCGCAGACACATTCCCCAGGTCCACAAACTCTGTCACATATCTGGAACGAGGGAGGATCACACACAAACGACAAATGACAAATACACGCACTCACGCAAGAGCACTGTACGACAGCCACCAGGAGGAACATCACTCACAGAGCCTTGTCCATCGAGGAAAGGAAAAAAGAAACGAAAACGAGAAACACATCTAACACCGACCCCGTTTCTCATGCCAACCCCTAGCTCTCTTACCTGGGATTACAGAAATAGTTTTCAAAGCCCTCAGCACCCTGAACGTGCGCAGAGCTGAGACATTGCCTAGGTTTACAAACTCTGTTATATACCTGCAGAATCAAACCAAAGTTACATTGTATCGGTTGCAAAAGGTAACATTTATGGTAGACGAATATGTGAATCCGGTATATCAATGACCACATCAGCCACTGTTGACAGTCATTTTTGTGTAATTTGTTTCAACTCCACCTAAAGGCGATATAAGGGTACGTGACCATCAGCATTAATTGTCTTGGACTGCAACCCACATTACGGATACAGATGGAACGCTGAATTCTGGACACTTCTATACAACCGCATTCTGGGACTTGTCTCTGAATGGAGGTTGATAGATCCAATGACAACAGCACAAGAGAGAATTCAGGAATATCATTAGTTAACTGTACTTACTGTGCACAGTCACAGATTTTGCAAATAAAGAAAAAAATCAGAAACCAGTTGCTCCTTGGTTTACTTGGGCATTATGATTTCTGTGTGTCGTCGATAGTCTCCTGATATAAAACAGACTCATAAACCTGATCCCATTTCTCTCTCTCTCAATAACACCAACTCATGTAACTCAGAACAATACTATCAAATATAAGACGCAGAACTTAATCTTAGTCTTAATAGGTCATATTTCTTGGATGCAAAGCTGAGAAAAAACCTGAAATGTTACCGTGATGCATTTAGATTCTGCAGAGTGTGGTCAATTAGCGAGTGCAGTGCTTTTTTGCAGGTTATATTTTTGTAAAGCAGAAGGCAATGGCTTATCTTGATCACATTATCCAGAACAAGAGAGAAAGACAACGGGTGAAAATAAATGGAAAAACAGGAAAAGGTCGGCAGGAACAGGAAACGATGTTAGGGAACAAAGTCTTTAAGTAAAAATCCCCATAAGGACAAATTAAGAAGCAGTGGAAGACTATAATATTGCAGACTGCCCTGCATTGTGCAGACAAAAAGAAAGCTCATATTACCTAAAAACAAACTAAAAGGATGTACTTATTTTAATTCCACTTTTATCATCAGCACATTTGTGTATGTAAAGCCCTGCATCAGATATCGCCTAGATATCTTGCAAGTTATTCCTCCGGGCAGCTTGCAGAAGAATTGTACCGTATAGCACAGGCTACTGCACTTTGCTGCCTGCAACTGGCTGAGAAAAATGACCATGCCCAAAATTAAATTCAGAGAATGGCTTTAAATTTATTTTTTTAAATTACTGGTCGCAGGAGTAAGAGACGAGTGTACCTCTTTCTCCAGTAATGAAAAGAAAAGTAAATGAATGAGCATGTGAGCTGGTACTCACGCCATGGAGATCACCATGAAGTCCAGCCAGTTCCATGGGTCCCTAAGAAAGGTAAAGCCATCTACACAGAATCCACGCGCGATGATTTTCACAGCTGATTCAAACGTATAAATTCCAGTGAAGGTGTACCTGGAAGAAAAGAGCAGAACCAAGCCTTACATAGTGAACTTCCTATCTTTATGTTGTGTCCCACACTGAAGTACTCCCTACATTTGCAGCTTCCTCAATTAAAAAGTAAAATTTGACAATTTAATAAAAAACAATTTAAAAACATTGTCTGTCCTTTCAATGTTGTCTGAAATGTTAAATACAAATAGTCAGTGTCAGACATGTTTGCCAGAAATATATTTCATGGGGTGTCCAACAACCCCCCACCCCCTCCATAATTTTACTACCAAATTTTCACATGGTTGAAATTGAGCAAATTATTATGAATATTTGTTAATCATAAAACATACAAAATGCATATAAATGCACTGAATGTACGTAAACCTATGCTATTTCATTGAGTAAATCCACGTTCAAGACATGCAGATTTATGTCACAACTGCTGTACAATTCTTTCAAAAGTCAAATTCAGGAAATCATGCATTAACAGGGTACTTACTCCACTTGTTTGGACCATTCTGGAGGATTGCTAAAAGT
Organism: Mormyrus hasselquistii; assembly: GCA_026779605.1. NCBI lineage: Eukaryota > Metazoa > Chordata > Actinopteri > Osteoglossiformes > Mormyridae > Mormyrus > Mormyrus hasselquistii. The sequence goes on along the minus strand of JAODKE010000040.1, from coordinate 3,390,313 downwards.
CATGAACACACAGTTGGTCAAAATTGTACACATAATGATCATGCTGAATAATGTGAGAAAGGTTAAGGAAACCACATCTGAACTGGAAAGTAAAAAACAGAACACACACCCAAAAAAACAATCTGAGAAGAGTTCATTTCAACTTGCCTCTGGATCTATAACATATCCTGTTACCTAAATATGATGATCAATTATAATTTTGCATGAGTAAGTCTTCCACTGAAATATTGGAAACAATGCTTTCAGAAGCAAAAGTTTTGTACATCCTGCCTGGTATAGAATTATGAATCATTTACTGTAAAACTGACTGAATTTGAAGGAAAATGCACTTCACGCATTATCCCACCAAATAAAATCTTACAGGCTTGGCGATGTCATAGGCAAAAAGAAAAAGGCAGGATGAAATGAAAATATAAATTCTTCTATAAAACTACCAAAAATATCTCTGAAAATTCCAAAGGATTCCTTACTAAAAATGTAACCAAGTAAGAGGTTGATATCTGAGCTGTGGAATCTCTGGTCAAACATAGATCAGACATTAAGAGCATTAGAGTCACTTAACCTGAACCCTAACACCTAAATGGATAGATGACACTACAGTCCCATCTTTCAGTTTTTGGGTGAACTGCCCCTTTTACATCGTTAAAATCAAGACACAGCATATGGTGTACTGTAATTCTAATCACTCATTAAACATAGAAGTGTGGGATAAAACATATAATTCCTTTGTATAACCTCAGACATAACCTTCTTCGTATCCAAATTCCCCCAGTCATTACTTTGGGTTTGGTGTGACTAACACAACATTTGACATTTTAGCAACATTAACCATTTGAAAGGATATGAATGTATCAAAATTTTAATAGCTATTCGCCTAACAAGATTAAAAGGACTTATGAAGTACAAGGCAGGTGTGGCACTAAAGCGGAAGATTGTTTTCCCTTTATTGATCACTATAAATGTCTGTGGAGAGAGAGAGAGAGAGAAAGAGAGAGAGAGAGAGAGAGAGAGAGAAATAAACATTAAACATGTCAAAATATCAATTTTAAAACCACATGCTGAAGTCTTATGCAAAACATACATTAGTTTCCTCTGCTGTATTATTTCAGATGTCCTAAATCATATATTTAAAATGAATAAATAAAATAATATGCAGGTCTCAAAGATTTCAGGAATAAATAAAAGGAATGCAAAAATAAAGAATAGGGACTACATGTGCAGAAAAGTCTTAAACAAGATCCGAAAAGATGCATAACATCAGCAATTTTGTCATTAAATCTTAACAAGCATGAATGAAATTTTAAAGAAAAGGGGAATTAAGGAGAATTGTAAAGGGGAATTGTTTCTCGACAAATCTTACAGAACATAGCCAAACTGTTTTTCTTTTCGTGGCATGTCTACATGTTTATTGACGCCACTAATCCTTTGTTATATGAGAAATGATCAGGTTATAATGTCAAAAGTCTGTTCTATATTGTTTCAATGTTTTTCTTGAATCTTTTTTTGGAAAAAAAAAATCTGGAATAATAGTTCTTTAAAATTCCCACAATCAGAAACTCCTTTTGTTGACTAAGCTAGACGCTTGTCTGAAGGACAATGTATTCTCCCATCACCTCTAACCCCATCTAATTCCTTCCCCCCAACCCCCAACTTCTACAATCTCCAGCCCCCCTACACACTATCTCTAAACCTCTCCAAAAATCCTCATTAAACTCCCAACTGTGTGTGACTTGTCTGTGTTACCAAGTTCACCAGGTTTGCATTCATGAGTCCAGTTTTAGTGTGATTTCTCTGGCCCCAAATCATCTCTTGCACTAATAGTTCTCAAAATTATCAATTCAATTAAATTTCCAGAGGATAAAATTTGTTATAATACTTTTTAATCAACTGGGTTACGGATTGCTATTTAGTTAGGTGTGTGTGTATGTGTGTGTGTGTGTGTGTGTGTGTGTGTGTGTGTTTAGAGGGGTCCCCCTACAATAAACCAGACTGACATCAATAAGCCGGACTGCCACTGATAAGAATTGCCAGAGGTGGTGGGGGGGGGGGGGGTAGCAACAAAAACAATATTAAAACTACTTCCTGACTATTTTAGCATATTCAGAATGTCATCTCGGCCCCCACAGAAACAAGTGTCAAAATGGCCTTTTTCTTTGCTATCACGGCATGCAAAATATGCACTGGCATTTTCTCGATAAATCTAAGCATATTTGTGTCCTTCAACTGTACCTTAGCACCTTAATGTATTTACATATCTCAACAATGTGCGGTGTTAATTTAAAGATTACCTATTATTAGTTTTGCATCAATAAGGAAAATTCTGGCCAATAGCGATAGCTAATTATTATTTCAAAAACTGACACCATTTGTTTGGGAGGTTCTGCTTAAAAAGGTTTAAAGGGACACTCCACCAAAATAAATTTAAAAATAAATAAATTACGATCCAAAATTATTTTTGGTAAGAAAACACCAACTCTGCCATAAGACAACAGTCCCAGAGCACTATATTTTATAACTGCATGCATCTTACAGAGAAGGCCTCATAATGTGTGATAAACTCTATAATATACTGAGTCACATATTTTGATTTTACACTGTCTGCACTGAATTTTCTTTTGCTATCAAACATGACAGACTAGCGTTATTTGGCAGTACTGCCGCCTTCTTCACTGGAACAAATTTTTCAGGAACTCTTCATACTCTTCACTGTCTCGCCTTTAGGTGAACAGTCAAATTTGTTGGGTTGCAATGTCCATTAGATCCTCCCCATAAAATTTTTACAGAGCAAAGTTTGCTAAATGCATTTCTAATGTCATTTTTGTCAATGTTAAAATACAGCATTTTTCACACTGTTTAATATGCGAGTATGCAAAGCTATATGGGTCAGCATGTTAAACGGAATTATCGGCAGTAAATATCAGCTCATTTTTAAACAATGGCCGATTGCTGCTGTATCGGCCAATACCGATAGCTGGCCGATACAATCGGTGCATCTCTACATATTATGCACACGCAACTGGATTGAGACCGTCAATGAGTTACGCTAAAATATTTCTACTTCGTCATAAGAAACAAAACTTAGCAAGTTTTGCGATTTTAATAACTGTTCCTTATTAATTAATAGCACATCTTCTTATTCTGTATCTCTCTGTGTATTTTTATTGAATTTATTGTTTGGTATATGTGCCTTTTTGTCATGAACTGTACTGTATGTTTAAATTGTATGCTGAAACAAAGTTTCTTCCGTTTGTACATAGCAAACAAAAGGATTCTGATTCTGATTATAGGTTAAAAAAGGTTACTCCTGCTGCTTTGCATGAGCTCTGTGTGTGCTGTCCAAGACGGTCATAAACATTCTCCTCCTTGCTGTTGGACTCACTCATAGACCATGTGGTGCATTTGTGAGAGACTAAACAAAAATGAGTGAGGAGTAGAAAAGCGAACAAGAACCGGTCGCCGAGGCAATCATCTTCTGATATATGGAAATATTTTGGATTCCAAAGACGATACTGAGCAAAAGCAAGTGATTTATCAGCACTGCCTTGTGTCTGTTAGCACAAGTCATGACATCAACTTATTTGAGATTCTATTCATAGATCATAACAAGTTCTATTTGGCTGTAGCTTTTTCAATTTTCACCTCCATTTTCTTGTATAAATATCACATTATCGATTGCAAAAATTTTAAATATGGCAATGTGATTTTTTTCCTAATATCGTTTAGCCCTGCTTCAGATCCTTGAAATCCATAGTGTGTACACATCTGTTGACGTTAAATAATACAGGGAAATTACCGTAAAGGTTTAATAAGAGGCTGCATGCGACACCTTTGTTTCCTTGTGCTTTTATAAAATGTCCCATGCATTAAGGCTTAAAAATATGAAGTACAAGATGCCCAGGTGAGAAGCACTGCAGGGAGATTTGGAGCAGTACATTAAAACTAACACTAACCTGTCAGAGTATGAGCACAATAACCCATCCATCCATTTCCTGTAACTGCTTGTCCTATTCAGGGTCACGGGGGGGCTGGAGCCTATCCTGGAGGCTACGGGCACAAAGCAGGGAACAACGCAGGATGGGGCGCCAACCCATCACAGGTAATACTCACACATGCACACCTTAGCATGTTTTTATACTGTGGAGGGGACTGAGGTACCTAGCGGAAACCCCACGACGACACGGGGAGAACATGCAAACTCCACACACGTGGAGCCATGGTGGACACTCAAACCCTGGTACCATAGTTCATTGTTTTATCTACAGAATTTATCATTTTGTGGTAATATTCAATCACTTCCCTTGCCCCAGTACGGCTGCAAAATTATTAAAAACATGACTGGATACAACTGAACTGTCTGGATCCACTCCGCCCATTAACAGTTGACACAATGGCAATATAAAGCACTCAGTAGCCTGTACAAAAAGGGTACGCTGCCAGCAGGAAGACAGGAAGCAGCACGCAGAGTAGACAAGGAAGAGAACGTGTTACCATTTTGAAACAGCTTCCATTTACAAGCAGAGCACACTCCCTCACTAGCATAAAATATGACGGAACTGCACAGATCCGTGTAACACACGTGCTGCAAAATACTAGTAATTTGTGGATTAAACGGCACTTCATTTCTGCTAAGCTATTGAAAATTTCACAATTCACAGTGCAGCAGTAAAGAGGGAGGCGAACAAGCAGGCGGAGGCACTGCAGCAACATTAGATGAGAGAGAGAAGAGGCAGGTGCGTTGGGGGGGGGGCGGCGGGGGGGCTGGCGGCGCCAGAGCTGCACCAGCACCTTCATGTCAGGCTGTGTCAGACACGGCTTCCTCATTCCTACTATAAGGCTCACATTTCCTCTGGGAAAAAGGCTGCTCTGCATGCCAGTGTTTGGGATTCACCATTAGGCCTGATTGCTTCTTAAACCAAAGGTTATTCTGGTACAGAGACTCACCTCGTTCGCTGTGTGAGCACAATCCCCAGAAAGAGCACATTAATCTGGCAAAGGCCTTGATTTATTCCCCCGCATGGCCAGGAGGGCTGAAATGGAGGATGGGCCACTCGTCTGTGTTCCCAGCTCCCGCTTTAAGTGCATCAGCTTGCCTGCACTGCTCCCCACATTAGAGGAAACATATAATCTCAACCCTGTCGGCCCCTCGTGTAGCGCCAAACCATATTAAAGAAAAACCAAAGACACGTACATGCCTACCTGAAGATATTCCACAACAGCTCGTGAATTCCTGTGCTTTTAAACAGGGGTGCCTCTCGAGATTCTGGGCCCCAAGAAAGCTCCCAACCCAGAGCAATTCAATTATGTTAAAAATTTTTAGGGCCCCTGAGGAATTATCCTACCGTTCCCATCTTTTACGGTGCCCTTCCTTTAAAGGGTTTACAGTAGATGTTAACAGCAGTTTGCGCAATGTTGTGCGGCTGCCCCC
>JAODKE010000040.1:3374510-3384823 GCA_026779605.1 Mormyrus hasselquistii | reverse complement strand
ACTGCAAAATATTTTTAAAAAATGTATATAGATATATATAGAGATTTATTTTGCAAAAAAACAAAAGATACTACTTACCCAGTTATACTATGCATGAATGATGCCTTTATTACTTGAAGTATGGCACATTCTTACCACCAGCTAATTAAGCACGGTCTGTTCCACTTAACTAACTTTATCCACAGATTTAATTGTGTTTCACATTTACTTCCCATATTCATTAGTACATGCATTTACTTGTATTTAGGCTCTCCTCACTGTCCATTTAAGGCAGAAATTCTCAAACTGTGGGTCTCGACCCCCCCCCCCCCCAGAGGTCACCAAACAATTGGGAGGGTTCGCAAGCTGATTTTCTGAATCTGCTAAACAATGTTTGTAATCTATTTTTGCTGGTATCCCACTCCCGTTCCACAAATGTTATCTTTGGCCATCCATTACTAAATCGTTTCATTGCCCACCTCACCCCCTCCTTTACAAATTTCATTTTTCAATGTTTGTGGGAGGGCTTCAGACAAAACGTTTGAAGACAACTGAATTAAGGTGATTAAGTCAGAATGATTCCGTCCGGCTACATGTGCAGGAAAAGAAAAGTCCCATAAACACTGATGCAGCAGTGGGCTGGCAAAAGAGCAGAATCAGACACATTGTAAAAGGCCCATCACATTAGGTCGCTGAGAGGAGGGAAATGTACCGGTTTACTTTAATGAGAAATTATTCTGGAAGTGAATATGTCAAAAGCTTAAAAAGGAAACAAAATGGCTTTTCGCAAATTATCTGAGACAGTTAAACACAGCAGCAACTGTTTCAAAATGAATCCCACACATTCATCAAATCCTTGTGATAAAGCAGCAAATAACAGATATGAATATTTGATTTGAATACTGAGATTACATCTCATAGAACAGGGGTGCTAAAGTCAGTCACTGAAAGGGCCGTATTAAAAACCAACCACCAATGAATCTATGGGCCAACCAGCAATTAAACATGGACTCATGTGACTCATTTATATTTAACTGATGCTTTTATCCAAAATGGTTTATAGTAGAGAGAGAACGTTCAACTTATGTATACTTCCTGGGATTGGGACTCCCAAACTACCAAACTCTGTCGAGCTAAAGAAAACCTACTGATGCATTAATAAGCCATGGTTTAGTTTAACACACTCACAAAATACTCAATCGAGCTCCTGATGGCACCATGTCTCATATTGATTTAAAATGGGACAGTATTTTATTCTTAATATGGGGTAATCACACAGTATACGGGACAAGTACATAATTCTTATACTCGAGGTTATGAGGAGACTCAATTGCATGACTTCACTAACATGTTCCTTTTCACAATAAAAAACAGAAGAAAAACATTCTTACTTGCAGTATATGCACGGGATTAGCCACAATGAATAACAACAGTATCTACAAATCAAAGTATTTTTAACTCTTGGGTCTTTCACTTAGAGTACACTAATCCCTTCCCCTAAAAATTACGAAGAATACTGCCACACAAGTAACTCCTGATGGCTGAACTCATGTTTTGAATGATTAAACATCCTTAATTGCACTCCTTTTTCAGACATATGCATATATACAGTTAAAAGCTGAGCTTGGTATCCCAGTACACAGTAAAGCCATTTATCCAGCAAGCCTGGAGCACTTTGTGTGATAAATTTTAGCCAAATGAAAATACTGCTGTCTAAAGACAATATTATTACAAGCCTACCTTGCATGCTCTCTGTACCTCTCCAAAAATACACAGAGCATGGCTAAAGTCTCCCACAATACATTTCAGTTCCCCATGATAGATTTTGCCGACCAGCTACCAGACTGCTACGGATAAAATTTGCGAAACAGGGAAGCTAACGACAAAAATTAAAGTATTAACTTTATTATGGAATATTCAGAAAATCATTGCACGCCCCATAGCTGTACAATCACTGACCTGTGCAGTGTTCCTGGGAAGTTTGGAAAAAGATTCATGGATAAGTTTAGATGGCAGATGTCTGGGTTCACATGATGGCAGCTGCAGCCTCCATTTTTTCCCCTATGCTACCCCTCTGCTCAGCAGTTCCAATTTTGGGTTGATTTGGGGTTTATCATGGGGAATATTTTAGGTGTAGAATTTACTATAATAACCCATGTGATGTTTTTGTGAAATGGTAATAACATCCACAAGATCAAATACGGTGATAAGAACAAATACAGTTCTCCTGTTCAGAAGGTTAACCCTAGTTAACCCTAGTATCGACACATCTTTCTCTTTTCTGTCCCTAAGCACTGTTGCTTCAATTTTGGTGAAATCTGTCTCAAAATTTAAACAGGTTCAGATGTTCACTCTTACAACATGTCTGCAAAGGTTGAAAAAGATCTGTTAAAGACTACCCGTGTTTTGCTATCCCTATGCAGCGCTACTTCAATTTGGGGGCAATCGGCATCAAAATTTGATCATTGTTGGTCATCCCTACAAGGTGCCTGCAAAGTTTGAAAAGTCACTTTGTTCACAAGAGCAAGTGTCCTCTGCAGTTGCAGGAAGGATCCTTTGCTGCTACACGGTGCCACTGCTTCATTTTTTCAGCAATTTGTCTCAAAACGAAATCAGCTCTAGATCTTAATAGAAATCAAGTTTTTATGAACCAGAAATAGGGTCCATCAAATACTTTTTGACTTCTCACATTCACAAGGTCAAACGTCATCTGCTTTGACCCTCCCCTTTGCTGCCACTAAGCGGTGTGACTTCAGTTTTGGGGGAATCTGCCTCAAAATTTGACCAGATCCAGTCGATTACTTATCCAATGTCAACAAAATTTGAAAAAGATCCTTCAAATATTTTTTGGGTTATCGGCTTAATAGGATCAAGCGTCAAAACTGCCATTCTCTTTGCTACCACTGTAGTCATAAGAAACAGTAACAGAAGAGGATATACTTATAGTGTTCAACATGTTTTGTGGCTAGGTAAAACCGGACATTTATTTTAGGGTAATTTTATTAAAAAACAGACTAAAATCCATAAATCCAAAATCCATCCCAAACCCTCAGCGATGTGGATGCTGTTGCTCCCTCTCAGCTCCCAGCGCACCTGTATCAGGTATTCTGTGTTCCTGATTGGCTGGGAGTTCGGAGGGAGCAAAAACGTGGACTGTCCGGGGTTCCCCGAGGACTGGGTTGGGAAACACTGGTATAGACAATATAAAGGGCCTGGGCCCAGTGATTTTCCTGGCATGCTAAACAGCCAACAACAGACTTCAACAGGCTCGAACGACTTCTACCAACACTTTTCTGTGCCAAAGAAAGGAATATAATCAACTGAGAAAATAATATAAATTCTGTAGATCATAAATTCTAACATCACACTTCAGATTCACACTCAAAATCTGAAACACTGGAAAAGTGACTCACCAACAAGACTCCAGAAATGTCCGTAAAGATGAAATGTCCGTAAATATGGAATGTCCAAAGAATAATAATGTTATCTGTTGGCACGTTGAACTATATAACAGATTACGACGAATTTTATTGCCCCCCACCCCCCATCTGGGCGATAATTACACCAACATAGAAAACAACAGGGGGGCCCTCAGACAACTCAAACAGTCCAGTGGCCTTTGACCACATTAATGTGCCTCCGGGAAGCAGATATTAAGGTTTAGGAATTAGGGACCTTATTTGGGAGTGGAAGTTAAGGTGGGTTCAGCTAGACTGTTTGGGTCTATTTTAAACAAAAAAGAGCCATTTGACATAAATCATGGAGGGGGACCGGTCAGGTAAAATGGAATGTCAGATAACAGAAATGGATTGCATTTATATAGCGCATTTTCTACTCCTTTGAGCACTCAAAGTACTTTCTGCCTCACATTCACCCACTGATGACAGAGGCTGCCACACAAGGCACCAACCTGCTCACTTGGAGGAACTCAGGGTTCAGTGTCTTGCTCAAGGTCACATCAATGGGATCAGAGGGAACCGGGGCTGAAACCTACAACCCTCCAGTTGCTGAACAGTAGCACTACCTCCTGTACCACCATGACCCCACTAAGGCTAACATTAGGTAACAGAAAGGCTAGTAACTATGGACTGTGACAGGCACAGGGGTCTGTGTGCATTTACTGGTTAAGAGAAAAATAAATCAAACTTCATATTAAGACAAAAAAACAGGCCCATCGAGGGTGACGTCTCTCAAATTCAGTTTACCCCATATTAGAACATTCATGTTATTCTACATTTAATACTTGTGCTGTCAGATATTAATGCCAGTCTTTAGCTGTTTAAGTATCTCCTGAATTGATGCTGCACACACAAAATAATACAATTACCTAAGTTGTTTTGTCTAACGCCGTTGGACTGAACGGTTGTCTTTGGTATCTACTAAACTTCCAAGGACCCTTACCAGTTACTGCTTGCGCTGTGACACAGGCTAACCATACTGTCAGCCCCACTGCAACCTTGTCCCTCCAAATCATTATCTTTGCCTTACCCTGAAGCTGCTGGCCATCTGTCTGACTTGTGACCTGATGCCCCACAGCAAACACCCATACATTCCATAAGCTGACCTACCTGCTTTAACCAAACTCATATATCTTTATTTCTTAAATACTTGGGTAAAACAAGCACTTTGTAATAAAAAAAACTGAACAATAACATTAACGTGCTGGACAAAGAGCAGAGTATTACTTCACTTATATTACTTGTAATAAACGAGTTCTAAAATAATCGATAAAATTCAGTAATAAGTCAATATTAAATAAATAGAAAAGTAAGAACATCTCTAGGCTTATTACATGAGGATCAGTGGGCTAAGCCTCTGTGCTTGTAATCACAAGGTTGCCAGTTTGAACCCAGCCTCAGCACGTCTGTGGGTCCTTGAGCAAGGTCCTTAACCCCTAGCTCTCTGCTACATGTAGCCTTCGCAGACAGCTTGCTCTAAAAGAATTTCCCCATGGGGACAATGAAGGTTCGATTACTAATCCTATTTAAAGTGCAACTGTCCAAATACTTGAAAGGGATCCAATAAGACTGGCCCTGTTAAACACACTTGCATGGAATTCCTTGAAATATCAAGACGTATTATTAAAAAGACTTCTGAAAATACAGATACCAGCTGTCACCTGCTTTGTGCAACCAAGAGACATGGGCTTCCTACTATGTAGTAATCTCATGGCTCAGTTGATTACCTGCTGTTAAAGAACACATCCTGAAATGCAGGCACTGGTATAATACAGGATACTGTCACACATGCAGCAAATATTGGTTAAGAATGAAAAATTCAAGATGGCTCATAGTCATGTTCATATCTACCACTGAGGACATTGAGGTTATGTCCTTAATATTTTTTCACCTGATGACATATTAAAACTGTCATCATTCTAATTGTTATGTTTACCTTTATAAATTAAAAGAGCAGAGAACTCTTTTATTTGTTTCACATTGTCACACCCTGCCTATGCCCCTCCTGTTACCTGTTCATCGTTTGTGCTACCTCTTGTTCCAGCCTGTGTTAATCACTCCCAGCTGCCTCTTGTTTGCCTCTTTATTAATCTTGTATTTAAGTTTTTCCCAGTTATGTGCTCCCCAGTCTTGGCATTGATGTTGCAACTGCATGTTGCCTGTTGCCTGTGTCCTTCCTGGTTCTAGTTCCTCTGTTCTGATCCCCTGGGATGCTGTTTATTTCAAATTTTTGTTCCTTTTGTTTAATAAAGCCCATTTTGTTTGGTTACTGCGCCTGCTCCCGGGTCTTTCCTCCCTTGCGTCGTGACACACATGGAGGTGCTGTTAATTGAATTGACGTATTCGTATAAAGTAGAACATAATTGTGCCCAGAGATTGAAACATAGAAAAATATTTATTTATTTGCTAAGCTTCCCGTGAAAATTAAGTTCAGGTTTAAAATCTACTAGATTCATTCCTACTTTCTCTGTACTAACCAATTACTGTGTGATGCAGCTGACCTAGTTCTTATCTACAACTGATATTTCTAAAGATAACATACATATTCTGCTAGACCTATAAAAATCAGCTGAGTGTCCGCAGAACTGGAGCTTGGGAGTCTTTAGAACAAGAGATTTTTAAGTACCCATGACGCCTTAATGCAGAAATCAGATTTATAACATGGGACATTTTGAAACATAAAGCACATTTCAGAAAACTATGGCAGGTGTTTCAGAAATTTACAAACAAATAAATAAATAAGAATAATTTCCCGATTCACACTGGCCACGCCCACCTTTCCTGTCCATCTCCATTGTGGGTCGGTATCTCTTTTACAGTTAATTCGTGGAACATTTGGCGTTTGGGAGTGTTGTGGATAGATGCAGAATAAAACAACCAACCAGAGCTGAGAAAGTAACACTCACTTTTTGATTCATGTAGAATGGGTCCAAGTCCTCCAATGGGACAGCCACCATACTGGAGGGAATGTCCCCATAGATAAAAGGCAGGCTTCGGCCTGCCTCAAGGTCGCTGTTGGGCTTAGGCTTATTTTCGTCATCATCGTCACGGTAACTACTGTCAGGTTTAGGAGGCTTCTTATTTTTCTCCTCAGCGATGCATTTCTCGATGTTGGCCAGAGATTCCGGGGTGAACTTCCTGAAGCTGTCAGGTCCTGGTGGTGCAAGAAGGGGTGCAGCCATGTTTTCATCCTGCAGCAACTTCTCCTTCAGTTATGCAGCATCCAGGATAGCTAGTTCTGAGAAAGGGAGGTCAAAAGAATCCAACTGAGAAAAAGAGACAGCTAGATGAACAGTATCACATTTCCCAGTATTCAATCATTACATTATTTAAAGGGCATAAATATACACAGAGAAAACATAAACCATTCAGGCCATTAAGAAAATAAAGTTTACCATTTATGAACGTGGCTAATACAAAACACTATGGCTAGACTACGGTCTTCATGAAGCTAGGTCACCAGTTTGAGTTTGAATAAAATTATTTCTACCTGCCTGCTATTTTTATGCTGGTGTAGATGTATTATTCACTATATGTCTTATGTGTACTTAGATTTAGTCATTTTAGTGAGTCAGCCATATGAGTTATCATACCCATCTGTAGTGCTGGGACAATCCATCGATGTATTTAACATTTGTCGATTACACAAATACGTCAATCAGTGTGGTGTACGTCAACAGCGTTTTTGTGTTGGAGTCCACCTTAGTGAAGCCTGAGTCAAGACCATGTATTTACCAAATCAAATCCAAATCAAGCCTAAGTCGAACAGGGTGGATCCTTAAGGGTGACCTATACTTCTGCATCGAATCAATGCCGTAATTACGGTGTAGCTGCATTCCCTACGCCGCACCTCTCCAGAAATGTAACTACACCTTGTGGCAATGCAGACCACAAGAAATGTGACTGGTCTGCTTGGTAGCATCCATCTTTTTTGGGAGCAAAGAAAGTGTTACACCCCGGGGTCGCTGATTGAAATTGAAGTGCTTTTTATATTTCGCATGAAATAACCCACGCTAGGCGTCGTAGCTACAGGTCTACAAACACTCATGATAACATCACCTATTTTACATACCTCTATTAAGTTTATTCGTACTTTACAAGACTAGAAAAAAGTAAAAAGCTTTAGAAAAATAGCTTTAGAAGGGAAAATGCATAAAAAGCTCAACAAATTTGTCTATGAGAACTTAGGAGCAGCACAAACATAACCAGGACTCAATAATTTAATACTTTGTTAAATGTTAGTTTTTTCTGTTTCTATTGCATGATTCAATAATTGAATATTGCTGCTTTCCACTTGCCTTTGAGGTTGCTAGTTGGAGCTGGGAATGACATCACACCTGAGTTAACTGTGTTCAAGTATAAGTCGGAAAGCCATTTAGCAATACCAGAGACCTATCTCAAAATAGCAGATTTTTTGCTTACCCAAACAACTTGTCGGATTTCTGGTACCCCAGGTTATATGGCCTTTATCTTCATTCAGTTACATTTTGCCCAGGCTACCTTAAATCCAACAAGTTATCCGGTTAAGCAAGAAATCCTGCTTTCTGAAACTTGCCCCAGTGCAAGCCTGGTTTACTGTTAGCAATATCAGATAATAACAATGTATTACGTGATATTTTGCATACAAACACCATAGCAACATGTACTCAGGTAACGGTTGGATGGCTGGACTATTTTAATGATACACAAACAAGACATAAGTGTAAATAAATTGTATATAACTACAGCTTTCACTTCTGTTGATAAAGTTAAATTCTGAGGTTGGGGTTGACTTTCCGAGTCAGCGGTGGCTATAAATGTGAATTCAAAAACCATAAACTGAATATTAAAATACTTCAAATTTCGTTTCAAATATTTTACGAATATATTTATAAAAAAATAGAAATAATAAATTTCAACCAACAAATATATGATTTGTTAAACACAAAGGTAATAAAAACACACCTCCACTGCATCAAGTAGTTACCTCACTATAACGTTACTGTATCCTGCTGAACACATTTAAAATTGGTTCAGGCTTCAAGAAATATGCGTATGAAGTTCCTTCAGAACTTCCTTCATCCAACTTTTTATTAAACATACACACAGTGTAGCTAAAGACAAAGTGCATGCATAACTGTGTAACAATATGTTTGAATATTGTATTATGATTGGGATTCAGCACACTACAAGAACCACATATTGCTTTTCAAAAATACAAGTGCTGTGACAATTTTATTACTTAACATGTCCAATGGAGTTTAATTATGATGGGTTCGCAACATTTTTACAACTGCATAGCTAGTGGCTACCATCAGGAAGCCCACCATCACTGATTTTAAAAGATGCCAAAAGATAGCAAAGTGTTACCACCTAACTTTTAATGAATACAGTCAGAAGGTGGTGTGTGACTCCGCAGGTTAAGACTCCTGAGTGAGACAAAATTCTTGTTTGATTCTGTTCCCAGTAGATCTAACACATCACCATTATGTCCTTGATGGGGAGACTGGGGACAATTGTTGAACAAGGTCAACTGTTCAACAGACCTTTAACACACTTAAAAAAATCATATGAAAAACATGCATTTCGCACATGCGCAATAACCGTCTGTCACGGTTAAAGGTACTTTTTTCTTGGAATTTAAGTATCTTAAAAGTCCCTTCAACAACTGACCTAGGCTTGGGGTGCTATAATAGTAACAGCATTTTGGGAATGGATTTATTTTTTGGAATTTATCAGTGCAATTTATTATGGGGGACCTATGGACGGCAAATTTTATTGCCAAGCTATCAAAATACAGGAATAGAGACCACATGCAGCACTCAAGCAAAAGCAGTGGAGGTAAACTTTAAACTGATTTGTAAACATATATGTCTAGATAATCTTGAAAAGGAATATTCCTTCAAGTTGCGAAGCATGATAGATTTTTTTTCCTGTGACAGAGTAAAAATGTTTTAGCAAAACATCTAGCTGACTATTGCGGTCCTTGCACTGTAAGAACTGCATATGCATAACGTGCAATGTTGGTATTAATATCTCACACCACCCAGCCATAAAATATATTATACCCCACCTCGCGCTGTGATGTCATTTAGCAGCAGTACATGCCAGTTTTTACACCAGTATAAAATCAACCAAAGATGGACCGTACTTTTACTACTTTTTTAAGTACCAAAAGCACTGTACCTGGTGCAGTGGAAAAGTGCCATATGTAAAACAAATTTTGGCTTGACATTTTGTATTTCCTTTTCAAATGCCGAGAGAAATTCTCGTAGTCATGTAGTCATTCACCTCAGTTATCAATGTTTCGCAATTCCTGCATTCCACAGTGTCATCACACAGAAATGTACTCAAACTGGATTTTTGCTAACCTGGCATGAATCAAGAGGGGCATGATTTGAAAAATATCAAAGCCAAATGAGAAATAGGGTGGAGGGAGCACTAAAGCTGCATACAGGCCGCAGACACTTGGTGTGGATTCGGGGAATATTTTTCGAGTCCAGAGTATAGATTCACTCAAGTGAGTGACAAGACCAAGTCCATTCGTATGTAGTCTTGAAACCTGACTCAAGTACCACATCTCTGGTCAATGCGTTGCATTATTGCAAACTTTAAACACAAAATGGCAGTGCATAGTAATGGAGACTATGTCTAAATGACCATGGACATCAAAAGTCTGGGAATATTTTAAAGTAATAAGAAATTATACAGTAGTGGTGCACTGACTGATAATGATAATTAATATATTTTGGTCTGTTGTCACTGATACCAATAACTGGCTAATCGCTGAGCCCCTTGGGGGGGGGGGGGGGGGGGGAAACAAAAATATGCAGGCCAGATTAAATATGGCTTAAACTAAAAAAATACAAAATGTTTTAGGCCGGTTCTTTTTTACCC
>JAODKE010000040.1:3331922-3350721 GCA_026779605.1 Mormyrus hasselquistii | reverse complement strand
AAGTGTGTATATGAGAGCAGGATCAGTTTCCCTGGCGCAATTAAGGTTAAGGCCTTTGCTCAAAGGCCCACCAGTGACACACACACACATACATACATATATAGACATCTTTGTACAGAGCAAAATCCAAGTGTGTATATGAGAGCAGGATCAGTTTCCCTGGCGCAATTAAGGTTAAGGCCTTTGCTCAAAGGCCCACCAGTGAAAACACTCTGCCAGTCATGGGATTTTAACGAGTGACCTACTGATCGTGGACACAGTTCTAACCCACAGAACCACTCACCACCCAATACAAACATGAGAAACAATGAGAAAACTCTAACATGGCGTCTTTGGGTAGAACACATACCATCGTGGCCCTCCCCAAATGGAGGTCTTGTGGTGGATATCGTTCCAGGTGATGACATTCTGCATGCCTGTGGTCATGGAGGTACCAATAGTAAAGATGAGCCGCTGCTCAAAGGCCCGACGCAGCAGACCTAAAACTCTGTTTCCTTCTGGGCTGTCCGGGAGGTAGGCCACGCGGTCCGTTCCTGGATACCTCACCCCGGGGTTTGGGTGCTCTTGCTGAAATTCACCCATGTGTTTTAAGACAAAAGGAAACAATTAAAAATAAATAAATAAATGAATGAATAAACAAACACATAAAAAGTCAACACGACCTCCACCCACACAGTTTGGAGCTTGTATCTTTGCAGCTACTAGCAACCACTTTTGTAGTCAAGAGGTGAAATATCACAGAGATCTCATTTCTATAATCAGCAACAGTAGGGCCGCCACGATCACGACGTTTTATATTTACCATTCTCCAAAGCCTGCCCATACACTTTACATAGGGCAGCTACATATGGCAGGATGTAGGCCAAAATTTTCAAGGCCAGTCCAGGATAAACTGAAAAATGGTGACAAACTTCTCTGAAAAGCACAAGTGCTTGTGCGTGTACTCACAGCCTGCAAGCCAGGCGGGAAGCTGTAGATTATACAGACACAGCCGTAGCCCTCGTGTCCAGGCAGCTCGAGGTCTGGGTCCCGCTCCACCATCATGCTGCCATTGGCAGGCTGGTTCCCGATTAACTGGCCATACACCATGCGGCACACTGGACACGCTCGCTTCACCTGGAATGCCTGATCCAGGCAGGTCCGACAGAAGGAGTGTCCACACTTGTCCAGTGTTGTTCTTTCCACAATCTCACCCATGCATATGGTACAGGTAGTCCCACTGTCTCCACCCAGCGAGGTAGCAAATTCTGCCTCCCCGCCGGCTGACGTGTTGTGGTACATGGGCACGGAAATGGTGGTATCCAGATCGATGGGTTTCTTATCTTTAAGATGCTGCTTCTGGATATGGCGAAGTTGAGGAGGAGGGGGGGCCAACAGGCTTCCCTCACCGTCGGCCTCTGAGGATCTGACACAGGGAAGCAGGGAGCACCTCCTCTTGGCTGCTCCGTTCTGCCTGCTCATCTCCTTGCGAGCACAGCGGCACAGGTCTATGAAAGCTCTGCGAGCAGCAGGATGGATATCACCCCCCGCAGCGCTATTTTCCACCGGCCGAAGCCTGACTGCACAGCAGTCCCCAGATTCTCCGTGCCGTACTACCTCCACGTACAGCCCGTGCCTGGTCTGAAAATCCAGCAGCCAGTTCTGTCTAGCAGAGTCCAAATAGTCCCACACCACCTGTGACACCAGTACCACATCGCTGTCCTGTCCCGCAAACACACTCATTGCAGCTGATGAAACTGCATGATCACAGGCACACAGAATAGGAAAGATTACACAACACTGGTAAATTCAACACCCGTTACAGTCCAAAATGTAACAACTATTTACTTAGTAACTAATAGAAATACATAATTTTCATCTTATTTTTAACCGTTACATAAACTATGCAAAGCTGAATTGAATTATATAACCCTAATTTGGCTATATTAGTTGTAATATATACATTTAGTTTTAACAATCTTACTGACTTGTTGGGACAATAAACATGGCTTCAGTTACCTGAAACAGTTATCCCAGTAATTTTAAGATTACCCGTTTACTCTTTAGCTTGTCATTTGCACATAAATAGTAGGATATTAAATGCACGTTCTGCTTATAAATGCGGCTGCGGAACTCTTCCGGCCCGTTACTTTTTTCCCTGATGCTCTGGCCTTTAGCTGTAGCCATCAGCTGCCCGAGGAGAACCCCAAGGCTCGGCGTCAATTTTCCTGCCTCGCAAAACATAGGGCAGACTAGCCAAATACAACGCTGTATGCATTTGTCACTGCAAATAAGAACTGTGTTATTTTTAAAATAATAAAAAGCGACTGTTATAAATTAAACCTAGACTTGATTGGTTTTACAAATGTCTATCTGCTCCGGCACGTTCGACACCTCCAACAGGCTGCACCAAAGAATCACCTACAAATTAACATTCAACTCTCTAAATGTGGATTTTTTTGCGTCATTAAAACTCGTTATAATTTGTCTGGTAACTCCATGTCTATTAAGATTGGATTCGGACGGTCACTTAACGAATATATAATTATTACCTCTAGATCCCATATATGTTCCTTTGAATCGTAGGTGGCTGAATCGTTGTCTGAGTGGAGGAAAACAGAAAATGAGGAGTACCAAGAATGACAGACATGCATTAGATTAAATAGTTAACTTAGCAAAAAAACAGGTAACAAAAAACAAATACTGTTCAACGTAAAGGGTTTTAATGCAAATTACTATTAAACTGAAGTTTAAGTATTTAACAATTCAATAAGCGCCAATGACGCAAGTGTAAACCGTTACCGTCCAATTATACAGCATGAAAGAAAAATCCTCACCTTCTGCGAAACCGGAAGAGATCCGTCTCTTCAAGTAATAAAAATTAGCATTGACAGTGTTTTCTTTAGCTGGATTTAGGAAATGCATAGAGTATGCTTTTTCACTGCTCTATGAAAGTTGTCCTTTTGTGTATTTGCATCCTCACATTTTTAAAACACTTTACGGAAAGCCGTACTGAATCTGTGCATGACTGTTTGGATGCCCTGCCAATCATCAGCTTCGTCCTCGAACCTATGCGAAAGCAATACGCGACGAACAATGACCAGTAGATTGTTTATAGTCTTCCATTGCTTAAAATTGCTGCACTGCTGTACACTGTTCACACCACACTCTTTATTGTTGATATCCAACCACAATTATATAAGGACGATATATTAGCAGGAAGTTCGTCACAAAGTGCTCGGATTGGTTATAGTCGCTGTTATTATGTTGAGGAAGTCAGACTGAATGACACGTATCCACGGAAATAATACGTAATGATGATAGTCGATTACCGCTTGTTCAGTTTACTACATGGCTCATTATGTGGCATTTGGGTTCCATTACTAGGGCTTATTTCATTCCCCGCATAGTAACTATGGTCATTAATACTTCTGCACTAGCCTGTAGATTGCTAACCCCAAAGCTTCGTTTAGCCTTGTAGCAAAAAAGTCCCACCTGGCGGAAACAAAATCTCGTAAAACAGTTCCGTCAATATCCCATGACTCATTGACGTCAGAGCGCACGCTCCGCACACGTGTGGTCACCTGTCAAGATCATTTTAGAAAATAAGACAAGACGGTCTTGCAGTGTACAGTTCTTATTAATTTACCTCCTTGTGTCAGTGTGAAATTTGTGTATTAAAAACGATTGTGTATTGTGTGTTAAAAATGAAAATCATGTCTTGCCAGAGAAACGTTACTCAGTGGTCAGTTTAACTGATAGCATTATCAATGAGTAAGAACCTTTCTGCAACAGATTCAGCTGGACTGCATTAACCATATGAGGACTGGGGCACCAAGCAGAGCCGAAAAGTTTAATAAAAAAATGAAGAAATGGATGAGTAAGGAGGAATAAATGAGAAAGATGCTATGTTGGTTCAGATGTCAACATTTGATAGGATGCCATTTTTGTGAAACATGAGCAAAATTACACTTTGCCTGTTTTTGTCAGGGGAAGCATGGATGTGACAGTCACAAGTTCAAGCCCTGTTTCGAACATTTTTAACTAAACCTTAAATTTTGTTTTGTATTTTACATATTTTATATAGTGTAATGCGTAAATAATTTAATAATAATTTAACAGTGTCACTCAGAACAACATTGATGTTCATTTATAATTGTGCCACTGAAAGTGGAAAGGTTACAATTAATGGAATAACTATACAACATAATGACAGACATGTTCAATGAAGAGTGGTTTTAGCAATGGACTATGGGGGACAATGTACATGACTTGATTATCAAATTGTGTATTTCTATATTAATAAATGCACTGTGTCTATTCACCACCAGTGACTGCAAGAGAGTATTGAAGATGAAGTGCACTTGCAAGCATTCAAAGATTAATCCCCCTCTACCTCCTTCTTAAAGCCTATGGTGTGTGGGGGGTGGTAATACAGTTTCTCACCTTTTAAAAGTACCCTTTTCATGCCAAAGTCCCACCACGAAATGTGGGAGTATGGAACATAAGTATTTATACTAGCTGTTCTATGAAAATACTTATGTTAACTGTTTGAGAGTTTCTATCCTATGAAAACAATTATGTTGACGGTTTACCATTTAAACTAGATTTTAAATGTATAATGAAATGAAACATTCTATTATTGACGATAAACTCAAATGTATAAAGACAGGGCTTGCAGTAGCAGCGGTGCAGCAGTTGCGGCGCAGCAGCGTGGGTGGTGTGAACAGCAGCAGTTCAGCACTGCAGTCGTCACACATCCGGTGTGTTCCATAGAAAACTCTAGCAAAGAAACTTAAAACAAGAATGAAAACATGATTAAAAGTGATTGTTTGGATGTGTAAGGAGTAAGGTGGTGTCAAACTAGTGCCACAAACACAAAGGAGCACTTTCTCCCTCTTCCCTGGTTCAGGCCTGGCTGAGTTTAAAAAGACTGCCAAAGGTGAGGCAGATTTCAGTTGACGAGCTGGAAGGAGCCAAGTCAAAGAGATATGACACACATACCGAAAAAGACAAGCCGTTGGATTGTCATATTAGATCAATAGGAGTAAATGTGCTTTTGAAAGGAAAATTTTTCTTTCATTTTGTTCATTTGGTCTTAGTAATGCCACGCTCATTTAAAAACTGATTAAAAAAAAAAATTAGCTGTGTCTGCAGTGTGATTTTGTCATCAAGTGAATTGTTATGGGACTGGTCCACCTAATTTTCTGCTCACCCACCCACGCTATGATTTCTGGCTCTGCAATTGGTATGACAAGCACTAAATTCCATCAACATAAAATTAATCCTTGGATGAAATAAAACATTTGAAGTGGCTTGCTAAAGTATTCAACCCCCTTGAAAGTCATGACGATTGTCTAGAGCAGGGGTCACTTTTTCAAACTGAGAGCTACTTCATGGGTCCTGAGCCATACGAAGGGCTACCAGTTTGAAACGCCCTCCTAAACTTATCTAAATTTTGTGTATAATCTAATATGTTATAAATGCTTTTTTTTTTTTAGATAGATTTTAGAAATCCATATAAATGTAAATGTGATTAAAGAACAACAACAGGATAAAATTAAATTTTAGATGCTGCTCACTGGTGAGTTCTGGTATTTTTAGAACAGGTCCATGGGCGACTCATGTGGTCCTTGGGGGCATCCTGGCGCCCGTGGGCACCATGTTGTTGACTCCTGGTCTAGAGTATAAAACAGATATACACTATATTCTTAAACATCATTTATGTTGAGAACTCTTTTACTACAGTATCTTCAGTGTCACCAACTTGGGTCAGCTGGCTGGTGTGAGATTTTCAAATCGAGATAAGTTTGTACATGCATTTACATGCATGTAACAGTTTTATTAAGTTGAAAATTATCTGTAGTGTTTGTAAACCGAACAATTTAGACGTAGCTAATTTTAGGTTTATAATGGAATATATATTTACCGTAAGATTACTTGTGTGAGTCTGAAAGCCTGAGTGTCATGCCAGATGCGTGAGAGTTGGCAACCCTGTATCTTAACAAATGGCAAGTTAGATCATTTGTGTACTAACATTAAAAATATATAAATAAAAAACTGCTATTTGCATAAGTATTCAAAGCCCTGTGCTTTGGAAGGACAAATTAATCACAAACAACACGAACGTGACAGTCATTTGACCATAATTAAACAAAATTAGGCACTACTTGCAAGTCTTAGTGTAAGATTTCTCTCTGGATATAAAAAGCACCCTTTGGAAGGGCCACTGTCTTTGATGGACAATCACTGCAAAAATTAAGGCAAAAGAGCATTTTGCTGATGTGAGAAACAGTTATTGAAGTACACAAGTCAAGAAATGGCTACAAAGAATATTGAAGTATTTGAATGTCCCATTAAGCACTGTTGGATCCATCATCAGAAAGTTGAAGGTGAATTACACATCACAGCACCAAAAACCTTTACTAGAACAGGCTGTCCCTCAAAACTAAGCATCAGAGTAAGATGGTGAGAGAGGCTACTAAAAATCCAACCATCATTCTCAGAAGTCCGCAGTGTTCTTTGGCTGAAACTGGAGTGAAGGTGCATGGGTCCACAATTTCAAGAGCTCCCCATAAAACAGACCTCTATGGGAGTGTAGAAAGGAGCCGTCGCTTAAGACTGGAAGACACTGGAATAGCTCAAAAATAGAAAAGTGAATGTTCTGGAACAACTGAGTCAAAGCCCTAATCTTACCCCTATTGAGAATCTGTGGCACTATTTAAACTGCTGTCCAGAGGTGCCATCCTACCAGCTGAGATGATCTCTATAAATTCTGCCAAGAAGAATGAGGAAGAATCACTCTTGCTCGATGTGCAAAAGCGGTATATACTTACCCCCAAAAGAATTAAAGTAGGGGTTGAATACTTATGCAAACTCTAATTTGTTTTTTTCCCCCTTCAGTTAAATATCTATATAACATGGTTCATTTTGATTGTATATTATCACTGCATAAGACTTCACAATATAAACACTGAATGGACAAATACGTGTACATGTCTTTTTGGAGAAAATTATGTTGACTTTGAAGAGATTTGAATACCTTTGCAAGTAAATGTATACAAATTAATGGTTTTAACAGCTTTATTAGAATTATTGGAAAGGGAAATACAGTCCACGTTGAAGTCAAATTCAAATGCAGAAAAAAAGGGATTTACACATTTTAATTTACATGTACATATGCCCTGTACATTCACTATAAATTCTTGAGTCATGGACAGAGCCTTGCAATTTTGCTTGGAGACTGAATATCGTTTGTGTTGACTGTGGCCACACGTGGGGCTTAATACATCACGACACATTATGAAATACCTACCTGCACTTTAATGTAAAGATTGTCCATTCCCAAAATATCCTGCATTTACTACTTTATTACAGTGATGTTATAGTGAGTTCTATATAGGTATTCAACGGTATTGGTGATCAAACAATCAGCATTTCCGTAATAAACAACAAACCTAAGATTTGGTGGAACTTCTCAGAAGTAATATGCAGTAACTGAGCATTTCTTGCGGATAGCCCGAAATGCTGTTGCTTTGACGATGTTTCCGGCATCTCCAATATTAATTGAGAAACTTCCAGTATTAATACATAAACAATACATAAACTTGAAAGATGTCAGTGCAAATCACATCACCAACAGTGGGTGATGTTCAAACTCAGAAACTGAGACCAAAATTTCTGTCAGGTAAACCCACGCTGCAGGAGATATAATTACAAAGTGTGTCTCCCATAATCTCCGTATAAGAACTCCATGGTTTGACCGCTTCAGTCAGATGATTTATAGTATTTAAGTCGCTAACGCATTAGTTGTCACGGTGATTTGGTGACGCTAAATCTAATCTCGGTTTCGGGAACGGAAGCTAAACTGGGAAACCTATCATGGAGACCCTTCATCGATATAGTTCACCTGTCTTCCTCCCAAGGTAAAGCGGTGCGTGATGGGTAATCGTCACTTACCCACTCCATCGTAGCTGACTGGAAATTAGCACAATATAAAGTCAAATTACATTTTAGCGTCTGTTTCTGCCTCACAATTATTTATTTTTCTCTCGACTCGAAAGCAATAAACCGCGTTGAAAGCGTCATCTGGCCATAAACCAACCAGATTCGGGGGAAAGCTGGTTTAGTGTCACGCGGACACATGACCCGGAAGAAGAAGCTATGTTCCGTTAGGTAGTGATATCCATTCCGGTGCGCTTCGGCGAACCCCTTTTTCAGCCATCTTGGATCTGAAACTTTGTCACAGTGAGTGTTGCTGTTACTAATCCGTAATCATCTAACATGTACTAGCTTTATTAAGTGTTTTAGGTATATTTCAGGAAACTACGTGTTACTGGGAGGCAGTTTTGTGTCTTATTTTTGTGATTTGTGCAATTTCTTTAAAATTCTGCTTCATAAGTGAGTTCTGGTTCAAAATGGGGATGGTGCTCCCGGCACTGTTTGGATAATGTTAAAATCAGCACATGTCGGTATAATTTGGGTAGACCGTGTGGTGTGCTCCCACATTATAGAGACTCACGATTAATACGTTTTTAGACACATAAAACTATTGTTTTACAAAAAATCTTCAGTGTTCTTCAGGTGTTTCAACCGTAGCCGAGTTGTAACACGATCGCGGCCAGCCAGCTTTGTGGTGATGGCAGGTACCTTAAGTAACTCTCACGATAAAGTATAGCCGTAAAAGAAACAAATTTCGACGTGGCAAAACAATTGTCGGTAGTTGTTTATGTTTGCTATGAAGTTATAAAGTTTAATGTTCGGTACACTCTGTCTCCATAGCCCTTTTATGAAGTTAATAGTCACATGTTCCACATGTCTGTGAGTCTGCTCTACGGGTGGCCCTGGACACGAACTAAAGAGGCAGGCGTGTGCGCCTGTGGCCATGTTGGTCTCTTTGTGTTTGGTTTAAAACGGAAAATGCTAACAATCATTCAAATAACCGTTGTAATATATTACAGTATTATCCTTAGTAGTGGCATTTGTAACTATCTTGGAAGGTAGCAGTTTTAGCTTGGGGTATAATGTTAGGGACTTGGGCCTATGATGTTTTGATGCAGCCCACAATAAGATAGCAGACTGCTCTAAATGGTAATATTACCGTAGGTTATCTAACTTTAAGATATGTTAATTTTGTTAATTTGTAAGTTGTGTTGCTTAATATTTGTTAGTACAATTTTTCCACAGTGTGCCTTGGTAGAACTCTTATCACAGTGAACATAAAATTCAAGTGTCGGGAGGTGCTTCGGCTCATATTTCCAGTGAAACAGATTCGCAGCATGAATGTAATCTTCGTTTCTGCTGTCCTATTTTCAGAAATGCCCAGTGAAGCTACAGAAACTGTTCCAACCACTGAGCAGGAGATGCAACAACCCCAAGCAGAGACTGGTTAGTATGGCTGCGCATGTGTCCACAAATGCATGTTGGAATGGGAATTCTGAGAGTTGTTACTGCGGTGTGATTTGTAATAGCTCATCCTACTTGCTTATGTGTTGGAAAAATACCCCTTTACCTGAAATTTTCACTTATGTGTGTCTTGCAATGCAAGACAAAACTCCATGTGGCTAAATAGTTTCAGCTGGGCCATAACTGATGGGACTGGATCGGGTCAATTTTCTGTTTTGCTCAGCACAAAATTAATGTGCATGGTTTGTTTCTCTCCAAAAAAATAACTACTTCTGACACACTTTTTTTTTTTATTTTTGGCTGTCTGACCCCTTCAGCTGTTCCCTTATACATGCCCATGCTAAAATATTGCAGTAATTCCAGGTGAATCTTGTATTGAGCCTAATGTTGCTCTGTTAGGTTTGGTGCCTCTGCATGGATCCTGTGTTTTTAAAACATTTCTGCTCATTTCTTATATTAAAGGGTGCATTGTGGAAAAGCCTTGATCTACTATCAAAGCTGATGGTTGTTTTTATGATATTTTGTAGTTAACTGTGTTCTGTGAAATGGCACTAATTTATAGTGAACAAGGACATTTATTTTCTTCATTTAACAGGTGTTTTGAAGGACATTTAATAGCATTTCATTTTATATATTTCAAAGTTGAATCCCACTCGGTTCCTTGAAGGGGGCATTCAAGGTCATTTTTTCCCGCCTGACCGTTACAAATCGTTAGCATATTTATCAGAAATACCTACTGATTCCTGGGTTGTACATCTGTCAATTTAGTTTCAACCTTTTTAACAAGTTTTTTCCATACTGGTATCTTGAATTGGAGTTCCATAATTTTTTATTCAGTAGTTTAAGTTTCAGTTTCCTTAGTGGTGGCTTCTGAGAAAGGTGCACTTAAACCAAAAGAGGGCACCGCTTTGTTTTTTATACTCTTCCGTAACATGCGATCGGAAGCCTGAGAACAGACACGTGTTGTCTGTCAGACTTTACTGTTGTGCCTTGATAGAAAACGATTTGTTCTGTACATCATGTTTGAAGTCGTTGGATGAGTGTAATATGAGCCTGGGATCATCCCCCCCCCCAGCTTTGGCAAGATGCGATCCAGTGCTGTCTGCAGTTGTCGGAGTCCACTTAAAATGAAGCACGTTTGGAATCAAACAGCATTGTGCTTCATGTGTAGTTACAGCATTTAGAGTTGCACAACATAGTCTTCCACCCCTTTGGCACACATTAGGCATATTGTGCTTGAATGTTGGATTGAGACCCAAGGCTGTCTGTCAGAAGTTTACTGGTTCTCCCTCATTATAGCATATCTCTGTGCTGTTGCACACAGCCTCGCACATTGTATATTTCAGCGCTATCACTCGTCTTGTCGTCATAGCATGTTTTCAATGTCTGAAGAAGTGGCAAAACAAGACCCACTGTAAACTTTAGGTCGACATTTCTTGGGTAGTGTAGTAAAGAGCAGTGGTGCAGTGGTTCTCAACCTTTTGTTTCCCATTCCAACAACCCCTTGTGTCCAAGAAAACGTTTGATGTTTATGAACAAAACTAAATCTAAAACCTATTTGACAATGGGCTCAATCAGAAACCTAACAGGCCCCCGAACATGTACTTGACTAAAGATCATCGTTTTAAGGTAGAATACCTTAAAACAAATATTGCGAGTTCTGATGGTTCATTTCATTTTAAAACATCGCTAAAAATAAGTGCTGCTTCACCCTTCCCACCCCATCAGGTTCCCTGTGAGAGACTTAACTGAATGGTTCAATTTTAGCTGTCAGTTCTAGGATTCTGTGTAATGTCACGACTGAAACTCTCACTTTGTTTATGACCAGGAAAGGATGCTATTGGTTTTTTTTTTAATCTTTAATAAAGCACTAATTTTAACGCTACATAAACACGAGTTCACCTTTTCAGTTCACCTTTTTCTAATAAACTTAATGGCAGAATGGGTTTAACTTAATTCTGTTTCTTGATGGTGTTACCAGTACTGAAATGTTGATCGCCACTCGTACAATGGCATATTGCTAAAATGGAGTCCTTTCATTTGCTGTATGTAGCCGCCTAGTGTTCAGGCTGCTCAGCCGCTTCCCTTAGCACCGCAGATGGTGATTTCCTTGTGGAAGCCGTTGCTTGAAGAGATGACACCTAGTTGATCAGTTGCTTCTACCTGGGTTGCAAACCAGGGCAGTAGTGTCTCAGAAAAAGGTTAGGGCTTCCCACCGCAACAACAGGCCGATGAAGAAATAAAAATATTTGGTGTAAATTATTGTTCTAGAGATTCACTTGTGTTTATTCTGTCAGCGATTCTATTCATTGGTTTATTTTATTTTTAAATCACATTACGTCCTCTGAGCTGTGAACAAGCATCCGTTACATAGGGTTTACATTATTTAGCGAGCGCTTTTGTCCAGGGACAGACTGGCCCTGGACAGATTTAGAGTTAAGGGCCCAAAGGTGAAATCACTCTGCCTACCCTGGAATTGGAACTGACAACTGATCACAGGCCCAGTACTAACTGTTCTGCATGGTAGAAAATTGTCGTGCCACATGATACTTTTGCACCTGCTGGGATGTTGGTTGTATGTAATGGAGAAATGGGCTTTCTGCGTTAATCTGATGCTTTTCCCAAGGCAAACACACTTTATTATCCTTGTAGGGTACCTATTTGCTGTTCTGGCTCTGTTGCCAAGGAGCAGGCGTTGCTCTGTATCTGCATTGTTCTGTTGGGCTGTTCTGTAATTTTTACTGTTACAGAAAATGTCATTCCACAGACGTCTTGGGTCCGCGTAGCTGCCGTTCGCGCTAAGTGCATGTGCCTGTGTTCTGAAATGGTCACTAATTTGTTTAGGTGTGTGTGGCATGTCCCCAGCTTACATTTTTTGGATATTTTTGTCCCACTTGATTTGACATGCCTGAGTGATCCTTGTCCTGCTTTATTAAATTCTCTATTATAATGTTGTGAATTCTCCAAATCTAGTGCTGGCTGCTCCTGCTGCGGCCGCTGGAGAGAAGTCAGGTAGAGAAGAGATTTTACTGCTGACTTTTTTTTGCTCTGCTGTTCTTCACCTCTGTGTCTTTTGTTCCTTGTTGGAGCTGAGCTGTCCACTCTACTTAGTTAAGAAGGCACATTGTTCCATGTGATTCACTAAACTTCGGAAGGAAAATTACTGCAATTCCCCCCCCGTGGGTGAAGAAAATTGAGATATCCAGGTCTAACTGACCAATCTGTTGGTGTGAAATGAACCTTTGACACTTTATTCTGATATTTGCTTGTTTTGTTACTGTGCCCTTTTAGATATCTGCCTTAAACCCTCCAGGGATACTTGTAGTATAGTTACTAACAAATAGCAGTTCCCATAAAATTGCACAAATTTGTATTTTTATCCTATAAAGCATGTTTATTAGCAGTTGGAGAATTCTCAGTGTATACATCTTATAGTACTAGATGTTTCCTTGTGCTCTATTTGTGATGTTATAGCGCTCATCAGAAGTACAACTGAATTCCCTTTTTCTCCAGCTACTACTGCTGATTCCAAGAAACTTTCCTCTGCTAGTTCTGTGGCCACACCTAAAGCTAAAGAAGCTAAAGGTGGCTCCAAGCAGTCTTCACACCCCTCCTCTGTCTCCAAGCCCATGCCCGTCACCAGCAAGCCCTCATCTTCATTCGCTTCCAACTCCTCTTCCACCTCTCCCAAGCTGTCATCCTCTGATGCTCCTGAAGTGTCCTCCCCTACTCCCTCTACCGCTATGCCCTCTCCTTTAGTGTCTCCAACTGGTTCTCCTGCTTCTAGTACAGGAACTGCCTCCATCCAGCAGCCCAAGGTTATCAAGACGAGTGGGAAGGGAAAGGCTAAAGGTGGCAATGTGCAGGCGGCTAAGACGGAGAAGCCCATTGAAAAGGCTCAGTTGACTGGTCAAGCCAATGTCATACTTCCTACTTCTCAGGCTCCTACGGCCAAGCCTGAGGTGGTGCAAGCCAGTCTCCCAGCTTCTGTAAAGCAAGCCAAGATTGACATCTCTATACCAGCATCTGGTCCAGCAGTAGATAAAATTTCCTCTCCCATTTCTGGCTCTGCACCAGCTCCCATCAGCAACCTCTCAGTAGCTGTTGCTTGTCAGTCACTGGAGAATTCTCAATCTGCTCAGTCTCTCTCTACTTCTGTGTCTACATCTGACCCCCTGCTCTTCCCTAAGAGTGCTGCTGACCCTGTAGCTGTAGAGGCTCCTGCCCAGGCTCCTGCCCAGGCTCCTGCCCAGGCTCCTGCCCAGGCTCCTGCCCAGGCTCCTGCCCAGGCTCCTGCCGACACCAAGACCCTTGGCATTCCTAAAGTTACCAGTGAAACCCGCAAAGTAGAGCTGGAATTGTTACCTCTGGCTGACAATGCTAATTCAAAGGAGCGTCAAGCTGTTCCGGGTGACCTACCTTCCTCCAGGAAGCCACCTGAGGCTACCCCAGTTATGGCCATGCCCCTTCCTGCTTCTGGTGCTGTTCCAGTTGCCCCTGCTACTGATAAGTCTCCGAAACCCACTCCGCCTTCATCCGATGCAGAGAAAACTCAATCTGCCGGTGTTTTGCCTCTTGCACCCCACCCTGCTGCTGGGAACCCCCCAGTACTTAGTGCTAAATCAGTTGTTCAACCATCTGTGCTTCTGGCCCCAGAGGAAGATGATGATCTGCCCCCACTCATTCCACCTGAGGAGAAAATCACTTTTCCTACCCCCCCTGTAGTACCCATGTCCTTCCATAAACCCCCTCCAGCTACTACCAAACTGGAACCTGTCATCAAGAATGAGAAGGGTATCTGGCTTAAATTTTTTGCCTGCTAATTTGGAGTGGTTTCCAGTGTGGTCATGTGGTGTAGACAGGAAGGCAAAGGCCAGATAATTCAAGCTAATTTTACTGGGTTTGGTCAGCTTGTGACACTAAAAATCCACTGCAGTGTGACTTGAGTGCTTTGTGCTGGAACACCTTACTCATAAATGCATTGATTGAAAAGCTATTATGCTTTTGTTTGACTACTAATGAAATGGAAAGAGAGCACACTTTCATTCTTAGTCTGGTGTATTTTGTGTAAGTTATACAGCGCTCCAGACTGCCACCAAAATAGTTTCATCCGTGTGAGTGCATGTTAATCATTAGGATGGTTTGCTTCGTACGCGGTAACGAATTGTGATTGAAAGAAGTTTTTTTTTTTTCCTTTAGCACCAGTGTTACCACTGGAAAAGTTAGTCTGAAGCCCTGTTATATGAAGTGTTTATTTCACAGTATCTGAAATTTATTCCTGCAATCGGGTCATTTTAGGTTTCCAAGTTGTGATGTTTGTTTGCCTTCTGCTTCTCACTGTGTGATCGCTCTTAACTATGCACTTGGTACAGGAGGAGTTTTATTCTGCATGGGTGAACTTCTGAAATTGAGGACTTGCATTAACTGTGTGTGTGTGTTTAGAATATTTCTCCCAATTTAAATTGCATGTCAGTGGTGTAATGGTTCTGAAACAGAGATCGAAAACTGTAGTACATACGTTCATGATCTCGTTTCGCAGTTCTGGAAGACGAAACCACAATTACTCCACAACCCTCTGCGCGGTCTGAACTCTTAAATGAGTTTTGTGACAGTAATGTTTCATTTCACAAATAACATGACGTGTAAATCTGAGCCTGAAGCTGGATAGCTTTACTCGCCTGTGTTCAGAACGGTCGGTTATTGGACAACCCTTGATATCCTTTGCCTGCATAAGACTATTGTGTTTCTCCTTGCTGAAGGATCTATTGGCATGTTCTTTATTTCTACAAATACTGAACATTGGCCAGTGTTTGCTGATTTTTAATTTTTTTTTTTTTTCTTTCTCCTCCCCCTATCTCCGTGCAGGGTCTGGTACGGAGTCCGACAGTGATGAGTCTGTACCGGACCTTGAGGAGGCAGACTCTGCACAAGTGCAATCGCAACAGGCACAGGTATGAATCGGCAACGCAAAAATTCCTGACTTTGAGTTTTGTATAAAGTATTCATTCTTGTGAGCACCTTGCCACCTTTTTCATATATCAGTGACACTTTGTGGTTGCTGATCGCGTGTTTCTGGTACATTTTATGTAACGTAGTGAACGCCCTTGTCTGTCCCTACGGCCATTAGCTTGCAGCCGCTGCAGAAATCGATGAGGAACCAGTCAGCAAAGCCAAACAGAGCAGAAGTGAAAAGAAGGCACGGAAGGTAAGGCATTTAAACGTGTCTGATTTTGAGTTTGCTGGGTATTTGCAAGTATTACAGTTAAGTTTTCCTTCTGTGAATGATTGACGGCATGACTTCTATGTACGATAAAGCTAAATTTTTTGCAGTAGTCGCACCCGTATCTGTTGAATGTAATTAATTGCAGAGCCTTTCATGCCAGAAATTTGCTGTGGGTGGTCACTTGATATGGCTCTTTTCAGGCTATGTCCAAGCTGGGTCTTCGCCAGGTGACAGGAGTCACCAGGGTCACAATCCGAAAGTCAAAGAACATCTTGTTTGTCATCACCAAGCCGGATGTCTACAAGAGTCCGGCATCTGACACATACATAGTTTTCGGTGAGGCCAAGGTAGGTTTGACAACTATATTCAGCATACTAGTATTGTCTATTAGGTGGCTTGTCAGCTTGTTTTAGACTAAACTTCAGTCCTCCTATGATGATCAAAATAGTTTGACTTTCGTTCTTCTGAACTCTTCTAAATGAAGCCAATCTTTATCCTGAGGAGGAACGTTCATTTACTCCCTGTTCTCTCAAAAGGTTTTTGCCAGTGTATTATCTTTAACTGTGTGTATTAGACAATGGATTCCATCATTGACTTGTGTTTAGTTGATTTATGTTTTGAAACTCTTTTAGAATGGAGAATTTGTATTATCTTATTATGAGGGTATTTATTTTCCCTTTGCAGATTGAGGATCTTTCACAGCAAGCTCAGCTGGCAGCAGCAGAGAAGTTCAAGGTCCAGGGAGAGACTGTTTCAAATATCCAGGAGAACACACAGACACCCACTGTGCAAGA
Source organism: Mormyrus hasselquistii (assembly GCA_026779605.1). NCBI lineage: Eukaryota > Metazoa > Chordata > Actinopteri > Osteoglossiformes > Mormyridae > Mormyrus > Mormyrus hasselquistii. The sequence continues at coordinate 3,334,320 of JAODKE010000040.1, read as the reverse complement.
GGAGAGTGAAGAGGAGGAGGTGAGTGACTTCGGTTCTTTTGAGGTTTAGTCTTTTACAGTTTTTTCCATATTTTTAAATGGTGCCAAAATCTATTCTGGAACCTTAAGTAGTGCTTAATTTTAACTGTAATATTTATTGTGATTTGGAAGGTTGACGAGACCGGGGTTGAGGTGAAGGACATTGAACTAGTGATGTCACAAGCCAACGTCTCACGGGCAAAGGCAGTACGCGCCCTCAAGAACAACAACAACGACATCGTCAATGCCATTATGGTAAGAATTTTGTATTGTTCCCCAATGGACTGTAACACTTTTGAGGTCTGGCTTGTATGTTAATGTGCCTCTTTGTATTTGCAGGAGTTGACAATGTAGAAGGCAAGCAGGCCATGGAAATGAGAAGGTCAAACTGTTCATTTGATATGTTTGTACAGTTTATACCAGCGGATAAAATAAAGCTGTGGATTGCAAAGACGGAAAATTCTTTTGGATTTTTTTCCCTCTTAATGCAGTAAGGATTATGCTGTTGCAACTGGAAATGCCCCAATTGGTATTTATTGGTAATAAAGTGACTGTTTTGCCCCCTTTTTGTGTATTTGATTCAAAAGTCAAGCATTAAAAGTGAATCTTCAGATCATTTACTGAATGTCTTAATAATTGGTTAATTGTCGGTTGAGTACATATTTGAATAGTTAACTTCAGATTTATTGGCACCGCATATCAAATTCATAAAAGGGGCCACACATGCAATGAGAGTTTTTGTGCTTAAAGTGGGTAAGCCTCATGCTTTTATTGTCAGACATAAATTTTCATAAGGCAGATTCCAAAAATATTCCCACCCCAAATGTTAGTGTTTGGTGGAGCCTTTCCTGGCAAGAATGACAGCACGTGGCCTCTTTCTGTACTGTTTAACAAGGCTGGAGAACACTTCTGCAGGACATTTCCAAATTGTGGAGATTCTTGGCTTTTCTCCTGTGAACTGCTCTCTCTACATGAGACCACAGGTTTTCAATTGGGTTCAAATCTGGAGAACGAGAGGACATCACAAAACCTCGGTTCTGTGTTTCTCCACACTTGATTTTGATGTGTGATATGGATCATTCTCTTGTTAAAAGACCCAACCATGGTCTGGTTTCAGCCTTCAGGCCGAGACAACCAGATTTTCAGCTGAAATGTTCTGGAATTAAGAGTGCCTCGGTCACTGGCAGCAAGATGGCATCAAAGAGCCGCCACCATCTTTAGCCTTGTGTAGGAGGTACTCTGTGCGCAGTTCCCTTTTTCACCAAACTTGGCGATGGTGTGTGTGTGTGTGTGTGTGGTCAAAGCTCACGTCTCATCTGACCGCAACACACAAATGCAGTTGCATATCCAGTGTTGCTTGGTAACGTTGAGATGCTGGGATTTGTGTCTTCGACTCAGCAGAGGCTTCTATTGTGCCACTGGCCGTGAAGCTTTTGGTCACGGAGGCGTCGTCTTACAATTGATTTTGAAATGGTGAATCCCCAAGATTCAACTAAAGATTGCAGTTGAGAAATTGATCTTTGGACTTCTCTTTGTTTTCCTTAACATCCTCCTCTGTACATGGGGGGGGTAAATAAGCAGATATGTCCCATTCCTGGCATATTTTCATGAGCTCCATGCTTTTGAAGCTTGTTTATTATGGCCCTGTTTGTGCTTACTGGAAATTTCAATTGAATATATTTTTGTAGCCATTCCCCAGTGTAAGCAGCTTGTCATCTTTTTTTCTCATGAGATCTCTTTGGCTTTACCCATGTTGATGGATGTCAACACCTGTGTGTTGCCTCATATTTATACCCCAGTGAAACAGGAAATCGCTATAGTCAACAGTTTCTAGGCACCAAAATGTTTTCTCCCAAATGGTAATGTTTTTGTTCACTTTTTTGAGGGGTGCCAATATTTCTGAAGTGTAAATTGATGGATTACCCCAAAATTGAAGCAGTACCACAAAGTCATAGCAAAGAATGAAAGCAGATGACAGACAAATGCTCCAAGGTTCCTGAATATATGGCTTTACCACGCACATAAATTGCAGTCTCCCAATCTTGCAGATTTATCCTATGTAAGAGGAAGATCAGTCCTTTTCTCTCTCTGTATGCAGCTTACGTTCAAGCCCAGACACCCCATGACATGTAGACTTCACTTTTTTCAGAAGTGCCAAATCCCATCAAGTGTGTGCTTATTGTAATCAGGGAATTGGAGCATCAACAACTGATGTCCTTCATGGCTATAAGAACATGATGGTGTTGCAGGAAAGAGGTGAGGGGATTGGAAGGGAATGTAAGGCAGGAAAATTAAATGCTAATAAATAAAATAAAACCTAATGCAAATTTGTAATATTCCTGCATCCAGACAGTGGTGGAATGAGCTGACAAACCATCAG
>JAODKE010000040.1:3309552-3328790 GCA_026779605.1 Mormyrus hasselquistii | reverse complement strand
CTGATGGTTTGTCAGCTCATTCCACCACTGTCTGGATGCAGGAATATTACAAATTTGCATTAGGTTTTATTTTATTTTATTTATTAGCATTTTGTTTTCCTGCCTTACATTTCCTTCCAACCCCCTCACCTCTTTCCTGCAACACCATCATGTTTCAATGGTTCTGACCCACTGCCACATGATGGTTTAGTGGGTTCTGTGGGTCATGAATTCAATGGTGTGTCCTAATACTTTTGTCTATATAATGTAACTCTCTGTCAGTTTAGTGAACAGAATAACGTGTGACCACCAGTATGAGAGAGATTAATTAGTTCATGACAACTTAGTCAAGGAGGGTAAAGAGACAGTGGCTTGGGTCCCTTTAGCCACCCCCCTCTGCACATGGCAGGTGGTCACACCAAATATGAATATAATATGGGGATTCTTTTCCACGACCCGTATTATATTTCAAGTCATCTGTGACAAAGAGAGCCTAATAAAAATGTTTCAGTTGTTAGATCTAGATTTTTTTTTCTGAAATAAAATCTTAACTCTAAGAGCTGAGAAATAGCAGAAACAGAGAGTAAAGCAGGGGCAAATCTAAGATTTGACCATTGGGGGGGGGGTTATCCCACAGTAGGGTTGCCACTTTCAGCAGGGACCCCAGCTACAGAATTAGTATGAAAAAACGTTAAATGGATTTATAAAAATCATTTTTCGGAGGGCTGAGAGAAAAAAATAGGGTGGGTGAAGCCCACATAAATAGCGTCTGCAATTCTGTTACATATAGTAACAGAATTTTTCAATAACCCATTGCCCTATATACTGCAATTATTCAATGTTAGCTAATTTAGTCTAGTCACAATGTAAAAAAAAACTCAGTTAAGCTAGCTGGCCTAAATGTTGATACCTGTAAACTGCTGTATTGCAATGTTGCAATACCTATGAGCGGGGGGCGCGGAAAAGTGGAATTTCTCCCTGAATGAGACAGAAAAAAAGCTCTAGAAACGTCCAGCTCGATGTTGCCTCCTGCTGCTGCTGCGTCACAGCGCTGAAACAAGGAGGGCAGGCGCGCGAGTCTGTGAACGAGATTAGCTACGGATATTTCGTTTATTTTGCTGATATATCTCACCGTTTAAGGAGATACGGGAAATCAAACGGAACGGTGGCCCAGGGAAATACGGGTTCGGGGAGCTAAGAATAAGATGTAAGTTTTCGGTGGAGAGTATGAGTGCAAACGCGGTGAGCGGCTTCATCGTTCGTGAGCGCTTGTTTCGTTTTATTAGTGATGCTTAATGTTTATTAAACATTTGGTTCCCAAGCTGTGTGTTACATGTGTCAGTAACAGATAATATGTACACGCTGGTGCTGTTATCGTAGAGGTACAGATGGTAGTAGACTGTACTAGGCCTCCTGTCCTGTCGCGGTTAGCTAGCTGGTTCTGTGGGGCTACTCGCCTATACGTCTCTCGACATTAAATACGCTATTTAATCGACATATTGGCGTTTATCACATTATTGTTTTCCCCCTACTGTTTTGTTTTACCAATTATGTTACATAGTTGTGTAAGTCGTATGTGAACATTTTGTAGAAATTGCACGTTCTGTCCCTAGATACCAGTTTACGGGTGCATCTTTTTAAATGCACTTCTTTATTTTATACACAAACGCACACAAGTGCTTTTCACGTGCGCTGGCGCAATTGAGAAGCCATTGATATTTGATAAAATCCGCTAATGAACTCTAGTACAGTTCAGTTAAACCGAAAGTCATCTTGAGGCTAAAATAATGAATGGACGCTCCCCCCTCCCCCACCCCCCTTATATTAGCTGTACAAATTCGCTGAAGCAAGCCGAGCAGTCAGGTAGCCTTTGGGATTAAGATAACCTAAATACCCGTCTAAGTGTAGCATTGTCGTCAGTTTTGACACTGCTTTTTATTAGTTTAACGAGGAGCGAGTACTCATTGCCGCCGGTAGCGGCTCTTTGTATGGCCTTACACCAGGGTGCTGCTGCTCCATTTAGAAAGCTTTTTATTCCCTAAGACCGCTTGAAATGGTTCTATATTTAATTGCATTCATATTTTAATTTGGTATTATGAAGTGACTTCTTATAAGCTTGTTTAAATCAGGCAAGATCTATTCATTGACAAGCTTTTAACAATGCCGTTGAACATTATCTTTCGTTAAGTGCCAAGTACAAGAATATCAGTAAACAACCTGATGTAGCTGATTTAATAAAGGTAGATGTTGCCTGAATATCCTGCAGATGGTGATGTAGCTAAGTGGATTTATTTGAAATGCTATCAGTGTTTTTTTTTGTTTTGAAATGTAGACACTGACAAATGCTCACAATTTCACAAGTGTAGTGTTTCATTATTCTAGCTGTTCCAGTATCTCAAAATATTCTGATTTGAATGGTTCCTGTAATGTATTCATATGCTTTTCTTCTCTCAACAGGCTGCCAGCAACTACGAAGTGGTATGATAGACGGGACTGTGTTGTTATTGAGTTTTGTGTTGAAGATAGTAAAGATGTCAAGGTGAAATTTGAAAAATCAAAGGTGAATTTTACGTAAGTATGAAATCTTTTCCCTATACAAGATTGTAACTAATGTTTTCAAATTTTCAATTTTTTTTTGTCTGGTATATTTGTACTCAAACATACAAAGTTCCTTGCTTTATGATGGTTCAATTTAAGATATTTTGACTTGATTGTGATAGCAATGCACATTCATTAGTTACCTTTACATTTTGTTCTGTTTCCAGACTAGTTGTGTTAATCCACTCAGTCACATTTCAGTCTTGGTTGTGATCTCATCAGTGATGGGAAAAGTACTCAGATTTCATACTTAAAAGTACATATGTGAAAGTAAAGATACCACTCAAGTAAGTCACCTTTAAGGGCGTATTCACACTTGGCCCGGCTGCCTTGTATCACGTCCAAGCACGATTGCCCTTGCTCTCCACTTCCGCCGCTGGTCTGTACCTGCATTGCACTTAACAATCCTGGCCTGAGGTTATGCCTTATATCGGAATTACACGCATCACTAAAATGTCAGCTATTTAAATATGATCTCCCTAGCTTCACGTCAATGGTTTATGTTAGGGATCTTATAATAAATAGGATATGTTAACGATATCAAATTAGCAGCTGTACCTGCAAGTTATTGTAGTATGCTGTGTTTTAAGCAGCATGGGAAGTTATTGAGCAAATGAATCGAAGAACGCTTTTCTAAGCGTTGTGGGGCCTTAACGGTTGGCTTTTTTTTTTTTTTTTTTTTTTTTTTTTACAGTGCTGAGTAATAGTGATGAGTTTAATCATGGAAGAAATACGTTTTACAGTTCACTTGTGTTTTTTTTCCCCCATTCGTCAGTGCAGCATCCTCAAAATCCATACAATCAATCGTATCCATATTGATCCCCCACTCTCTCCCTCACCACCCATTACTTTCCTTACGCACATTTTTTTTTCAATGCAGTTTTGCAAAAAAAAAAAAAAAGCCGCATTCTGTACAGCCTACCTGATCCGTTCCTTCTGGGTCTGATTGGCGTATTGTGGATATGTGCACATGTTCTGTGACAGTCACATCATTGATGTCATGTCTGTGTTCCGTACCCTGACACTTAGCGATCACACTACATCCATACCGTGCCTGAGTCTGCCTAATCGTGCTCTGACCCACCTCTCTAAGCAGGCCAGGACACGGTTAAGTGTACCACGCCTGGGCACAGTACGGCGTGATCACACTAGACATACAAACTGGACTTTGGGGGTCCAACATGCTCAAACACAGATTGGATGGGCTAATGTGTGTCATAGCATGTAGAGCGGGTGGAATTTAGTCAGAAAAGCGGGTGGAATTTAGTCAGAAAAGCGGGTGGAATTTAGTCAGAGTGCGGAGCGGTTGTTTAGTTAAGGCTGAAGCGGTCGCTCTTTCTCGTTGCAATTTCACCCCGATACCGCTCACACGACGACTCTGAGGCGTGCCCGAATCTACCCAGAATTCATCTGTACAATTATCAAGACTGCTGCACAAATTGGCCGAGATGGAATTCGCAGAGTATTTCACAAAGGAAACTGATAGGTCATACAAGTGTACTATTCTAATCAAACGTATCAATGACAATAATGTAGAGCAAGAGCAACAATGTGTTGAAACTGTTTCATTGAGTAAAGATTCACTTTACTCACTGAAACAGTTGACAAGACAGCTGGGATATATCATGAAGTACACACACAAATATTGAAATATTAGCATTTGCCAATAAAGAAATCTGGAAAACCAAGGGGTGTTGCTTTTGCTGTAAGATATTTCAACTGGAAACCTGAAGATAAAGCTAATTGTACCGTGGTGTTATAGTTAAGGTTTAAACTCAAACCTGCTTTCGGATACCTCCCTGGTATTCTGCTTTGATGATGTACAGTATGTGGAAATATGCGGACCAGTACTGAAATATTCCAGGAAGCAGGTCTGAGTTTATAACCATCTGGAGCCTTGTTTTGGTGGCACGAAGTGGACCAACACAATACTCACCCTGCCCGTAGAACATGTTAGTGTCTGCAGGTGCTTCCTGTATCCCTGTAGAACTGCATTCCATTTTTGTATCTCGAAACTTCTTAAAACTAAAAACTTTTTTAATATTTGGAAACGTGCAGCAATGCACAGTAAACTGGACAATGCAAAACTGGCCCAATGAAAGCCTAACATGCTTCATAGTCTAAATTGACAAAGAAGAAACCTGTGCATAAATTATGTATGGAAGAGAAATGGGGCTGAAGATGGATCCAAATGCAATACAGTAAAACTGGTCTAAGTCGACACTCACGGGACCAGCTTAAAAGTGACGACTTAGGTGTATCTCGTCAATTCTCTAAGTCGTCACTTCGGCGACTTATGTCTATCTCGCCGTTTTGCCGACTAGTAAATATAACACCATACCTCTACTCATCACGGCCTCGGTCTTTGTTAGACCTGGATTGGCCTCCATGTACTTTTCATACATTCATGATTTCATACTTCTATATAATTTTTTTTGTGCTTAATTTACGCTTTGAACCGCCACTAGCCATTTTGAATAACAGTGGCAAAGAACCGCACCCTTCCGTGGGCCTACTGTGATACTACACCGCACTATACACGCGAGACTTAAGACCAGGGAGCAACTAGTGCGATAGGTGGGGTTTCCCCGTTTCTACATTGCCGTGGTGACAAGCAGGAGGTGTAAAGCAGGCGGCGGGAATGCAGCGATTGGGGTGTCGACTTACAGGTAGGAAAATCCATTCATTTGTGTTGTTCGGGACCGGGATTTAGGTGACGACTATGGGAATTTGACGACTTACAAGCGGCGATTTACACAAGGAATTTTAAAGGAAACATCATTAGGAATAATCTGGACTTTTGCTTGAGCAAGTTTCAAGCCAGCGACTTAGACCAGTTTTACTGTATACCTAACACTCATGCTAACAATTTGGTTTTTGGGTAGCGTTTACCCATATCAAGATCCAAAAAAAAGATGAGATGAAATTTGTTAATCCCACAAAGGGAAATTTCATTGTTACAGCAGCAGTTATAGACAGGATTAGACAATACAACATGAGCAGGATTTCCTTACTTAGTTGGATAACTTGTTGGATTTAAGGTAGTCTGGGTTAAATTGGCTTTACCTTTTTCCATTTAAATGTAGCTCAGACTACCTTAAATCAGAAATTTATTCAGCTAAGCAAGAAAGCCCGCTTTGTGGAACACGCCACAGAATGTGTAAAGTTAGACACTGGGGTTAGGGGGTTCAGTGAAGAGACATGGCACATAACAGTAATAATAATAATGATACAATAACAAATAGTAGTAGTTATAAAAATGATGATAATGGTGCCATGACGACGGGAGGCTGAGGCAGTCTCTATGCTCCAGGTGCATGTGTGAGTGTTCACTGAGAGTAATGGTGATTGCTGTTGTGGAGTCTCACTGCTGCAGGGACAAGATGTGCGGAATTGCTCTGTAGAGCAGTATAGCAGCCTGTTGCCGATGGTGCTGCCTAGAGCACACGGGAACACAGGGGCACACAGGGACTTGTGCGTCTCCAAGGTGTCTAGCTGACCAGTTGCGTTCAGATTTTGTTACGGCCCCGAGCACAATTATTGTGACGTCTTTGTCAGTGGTGAAATCCATTCCAGATCACTTTGCCAGGTTGTTTGAGTGATCAGATCACAATGCATCATGGTTGTTTACACTTGTTTTTAACATTTGCGATCCAATTGCCCAAGACGCATTTTACAGCCAAATGTGAACGGGGTCACGATTGCAGCCCAATAATGGAAAAATTTGTTAAATTAAAAAAAGTTAAATATGCATGCTTTGCTTTTACATACCTGGTTTAGTGTGTGCAGCAAGGTTGTGACTTTAACCTTCTGCCTCCTTTGGCTTTTTTCATTCGTGCAAGGTTAGGCATATACCAGTTCAGCTTCACCATGAAAGCCTCCTTCAAGGGCATTGTTGCGATACTCCTGAAGTTGTTTTTTTTAGGGGAGAAAAATCATGAGACCAAAAAAAAAAACCAACTGGCCGAACAAATGTATTAGCTTCCATAGCAGGTAAAAATTTAATCTTGAATTTCACTCAATAGAGCTGGCCACCTTTCTCTAAAATCTCAAACTGATGACTCCCTGTCTCCATAGTGAAAAGGTTTTGGCCAATTTCACAGCAATTATTTGCCTTTTTTTTTTTTTTTTTTTTTTTTTTTTTTTATTTCTTTGAGAGTGTCCCTTCATTTCAATGTTTTAGCCCAGCCTATCTGCTGTTCCTCTCAGGTGTGCTGCATACTTGATGCAAACTGTTTGTTGTTTTTTTTTCTTCTTTTAATCGGGTGAGAAACAATTTTGACTTGTGCAAAATGTATCAATAAGTAATTTGGCACAGAAGTGTAGCAAGGTAAAAGTGAAATAACTTGAGGCACTCAGATTATAAATCTGGGGGAAAAAACTTGAAGTACAGTAACATAGTTACTTTACACTTCTGAAACTCTTACAGCAACTAGTGTGTGTGTTTGGTGACTCTTCTTATTATGCATAATTGTACATTTTTGATGGGTTCATCACAACGTAACCCCATTGTAAGCTGAGGAGCATCTGTAAATACCATGTGGAAATGATGCAGAGAGGTGGAAATGAAATGAATCTGCACGTGGTGAAAGGTCATGTGACTGTATGGCAATGATTATATCATCAGATCAAATGAACAACAGAGTTGATCCCATATCAGTAGGGTATGGCACCCTCCCGGGTCTGGATGCATGCAGTGATACAGTGCAGAAGGGATGTCATGGGGTTCTGTAATGCTTGGCCCACAACACAAAAATCCGCCCTTGGTGTGGTCTGTCTTGGGTGTCACCACATGCCCATTAGTTCCAACATCGGGCGACTAACATCTGCATTCCGGGCAATTGCGTGATGCGACCATCTGACCCCTATCAAACTCTGCCAAGTCCTGCTTGTCTGCCAGTGTGTCTAGGAGACATCCTCTATGTCTGGTGACTAGATGTGCCAGCTCCTAGCAAATCAGGTCATTTACATTCCCATCACTGGTCAGCATGTGTACCAAATTACATCCAAATTGGACCATTGCTTCTGGGTTTTCTGACTTATATTTTTTTGGTCACTGAGTGTATAAGCAACAATATGCGGGTCATTCCATTTAAATTCATCAAATGATCTTAGTGTCATCGTTTTTTTTGATTTTGATGAAATAAGTGAATTGCTTCTAAAATATTAGACTAGTATTTCTATTTTTATTCACTGACTTGAAGGGTGTTCATACACTTCCCACATGCAGCCATTATTCTAAAGTAAAATGGCACTGGTTACTTCACTCCAATACTGAGCATGTAAAGTTATTGGGTGCTTCCAGACTTTTGACTCGCCCTGTGTCTCCGTCGTCATGAAATACATCATTTGAACTAGTAATTTCAATCAGTAACTTGTTCTTCTTCTGTTCAGCTGTCTTGGTGGAACAGATGCACACAAACATCAAAATGAGATTGACCTCTTTGAAGTCATTGATCCAAATGTAAGCCTCCGTCTATATTTTCCTTGCATTTTTTTTGCATGTGCATGTAGTTACACATAAAAGTAACCGTTTGCCATGTTCTAATTCTCATACAGGAGTCCAAGCACAAACGGACGGATAGATCTGTACTGTGTTATTTACGAAAGGTTGAATCTGGGAAGTCCTGGCCAAGGTTAACAAAAGACAAGGCAAAGGTAAGCTTTAAATTATTTTTGAGAAAGCACTTCTTTTTACATCGAGTAGCTCGAGTATGGAATAGTCTTCCTGTTAGTGTAGTACAAGCTAAAACCCTGCGTTCCATTAAATCACATAGGTAAGATTTTAACAACTCTGTGCTATTTGTCGAGTTCTCCCCAAACAAGCTTGATAGGCCGAATGGCCTCCTCGCGTTTGTAAATTTCTTATGTTTTTATGACACGTACCATTTGGAGATGCCATCATGAAATCGTTTTGTTTGTACTCTACAGCTAAATTGGCTTGGTGTTGATTTTAATAACTGGAAGGACTGGGAAGATGATTCAGATGAAGAGCTTTCTAGTTTTGACCGTTTCTCAGAGGTGAGTGGATCTTCAGGCGTTTCTAAAATTTCATCTGTGAAATGTTACCATCCCTGAAGTAGCTAAGAGGGAACCACCTTCGGATATGTTTGTTTTTGCAGATGATGAACAACATGGGGGGGGAAGATGAGCTGCCCGATGTGGATGGCGCAGACGAGGTAAGATTTGGACAAAGTAATAAATCAGCAGGCGTGTTTATAAACAGGGATGCACATGACTGTCATGCAAGTACGCATTCGCCATACAAAGCAATACATGCGGCACTGTTTTGTCATAGAAGTGAAAATGCGTATTTATCCGCATTCACCTTGTATTGATAAAAAGTTACTGGGCATTTGAACCTTTTTTTTACGGCTAATGCATACTTAATTTGCGGTAAAAAGGTTAAAACCTTGTCATGTCGGCGCAAATGCACATAAAGAGTAGCAGCAGAAATGCGCATTTGAGGAGAGATTGCCGGGCACATCGCTTTGCATGGCGAATGCGTACTTGTGTACCAGTTATTCGCATCCCTGTTTAAGCCTGCCTGTTTAATAATCGGTACAGGGTTACACTTGCCCTTCTATGATGTAGCCATTAATATGCATTGCAGCTTTGTTAAAAATAGAATTTGAGGGCGAATACACTTGGCGGCTGTCTTTTTAGATATGTCTGCCTAGTAGTAAGTAGGGCACTGTCTTGTCTCCAAAATCACTTCGCCAGGTTGCGTTTGAAGATGCTTTTCTGCACATCACTATTGTACTAATGTATCGTTTTCTCTTGTTAGTTTACAAATCACTTTCCTCTGACCTGTGATAAAATGTTATATGCAACAGAACTGCATATAACTGGATTTTGTTTTTAAACTGAAGCATTCTCAGTAGACTCTAGGTACTGTAGTACTTGGAAATTGCAGAAATGTAGCCGATTTTGAGATGCTGGAACCAGATAAGTCCCTGACAATGATGTCATAGACCACGCATCTCAGCTTTTCCAATGCTTGAATTCTAGCGCTGGACAATATATTGATACAATATCATATTGAGATTATGAACATTCATATCATCTATTAGAATGATGAATCATTGATGTACATCCTGACTATCGCGGTACAGCTTAAACACTTGTTTTCTTGCATAATTAACTGTTCTTGGCTAAATTTATTATACCTGTGACATGCACCAAAACTACAAGTAAAACAATTTCGTCATCATAATCAGAAAAACTTAAACCCACCTGACATATGTTACTGTTTTCTGCTAATGAATTTTAGAATATCACCCTAAATCTTGATGTTGTGAAAATCATTGCTAATGCTCATGTCCGTGGTTTAAAATTATAATTAATTTGTGATTCACAGGATGAATATGCTGACAGTGATGATGAAAGTAAGTGTCACCAATTCATTTTCACAATCTGTTCATCCTGTCCTCATTTAAACATGTTTATTAAGCACTGTTATTTCTCCACAGAAATGCCTGACCTTGAATGAAGATGGGATTCCTAATTACCGCTGGAAGGACTTTTAATCTGAAGAACAAACTATAGGGAAAAGCTAGTAAACCACTGCACTTTTTAGAAGTTTACAGCAGTCACAAAATAGCTTCACTGAGTGTGGATATGCAAACCTGTACAGAACTGTCTTTGGCCATTGACAGTGCAGTGCTTTATTGTTAATCTGCATGGACTGTTTCCAGGGTGCCCATCAATCAAAAAGCACCAGTTTTGATTAAACAAAAAGACAGATTAATCTGGAGCTGATTTATTCATAAATTAAGCCTCTTCTCCCCCCCCCCCCCTTATTCTGTGTAGTAGTGACATAATGGCAGCAACAATCATTATAGTTTTTAGTAAGGTGTTAATTTTCTAAACTGATTTTTTTGTAAAGTTTACTCTGTTTCCAGTGATGGCAGTTGCGAAGCAGGTTTTTAAGTGTTTTTTTCCTGCTTTTCTTAAATTACAAATATTCTTCAGAGAAATGCTAGTATTTCACTATTTTGGTATTTAAAGTGAATGGTGTTTCTTTTAGTGGAGATGTTTGCAGTCTTTCATGATAAACGCTTTTCAAAGTTGCGTTTATAACAGGGTAGCTTTTTTGTATCTTGATGCCTTTTTTTGAAACATGACATTTTCAGTTACATTTTATCACTCAAGAGAAAGCTAGGGGGGGGGGTATTCCATCAATATCACCAAATTAATCTGTGCTTCACTGAATTAGCTCAGCTTGAATTATTATTGATTCCCACTGAAAGGTCAAGCCATTCTGTGAAAACAAATTGGCCACACCTTGTTGATGTTAACTCAAGCCAAGCCTGTTAAAGCCCTTTCACAAAAAGAAGGCGAAACAAGTAGTAGTGTTGATCTCCACAGCCGAGCAAATGGCGCTTGTGTAGATATGTGGATTACAAGGCTGTAGTCACAAGAAAAAAAGTAACACTGTCACTATTTAATAAGGCAAGTGAGGTGACATGAAAAGATATCAGCTACATTAAACTGGCGAAGCGTCTGATTGGCGACGGATTGCTGGTTCGAGCTTTGTTGAAATTCAAAAATGCATATAGCACAGGTAAAATGTTACACGGACGTTTTCACTGAGTGCTATATTAAAAGAACAATATACAACCATATTTCATATCAAGTTACATTAACTTGTTAACATTTGTGGGGGGTGGGGGTCCCTGTGCTCGGCGCTCTCTGAACAGGTGGTGCCAGATCCCCAAATGGCTCATCCAGCCCTTTCTGGTTTTGTTGCGAAAAGGCCCCCTCCTCACTGATAATGCTCTATCGGTTAAATAGGCTACTGATTTTTTCTTTTCCCCCTTCATTATTGTTCACTGACATGTAGGTCACTTTATAAGTGTCCCATACTATAGGAAGGTCTGTCTTGTTTTCTAAAATAATCATGACAGGTGAACACGCGTGTGTGGAGCGTGTGCTTTGACGGCAATGAGTGAAAATGGGGGGGGGGGGAATTGACGGCTTTTTTTTTTTTTTTTTTTTTTTTTTTTTTATATAAACGGGATTTAATTTCTGCCAGGTGGGACTCATCTGCCACAAGGCTAAACTAAGTTTGGAGTTAGCCTGCTACAAAGCTGCCACTTAATATAATGATATTGATCAAAATAAACCATGCTTTTCATTTTGCGACCTTGAAGGAATGCACCCCAGGTATGAAGAAACTACTTCCACAGGTAAAGTGGTGCACAAATACAAAAAGAAGCCTGATATTTCTGTGACCCATGGAGAATTTGAAATTTTTCGAATTTGCTGTTTTTTTTTTTTTTTTTTTTGTCTGAATCTTAAAGTGGAAGGAAATTAATCAACCTCTTACTCTGGACTTCAGTTTGACAAGTGCAGTGTTTTTGTCTTTCTAATAAATTAAAAAGATATTTGCTTTCATACACTATGCCCGTTCTTAAATTGTCTTTCAGCTTGTGTTTGAGGGCATTGTTACATTATATAACAACATGGATGTTTTTAAAATTAAAAAAAAAAAACATGTTATATGATGAAATGAGTATCAGCCCCTTTACAGAGCTCACAGAAACTATTGGGACGCATGCTTAATTCAATAAAAATGTGCCAAATTTATTGGTTTCAAAACAAAAGTCCATTGACAAACATTGTCTAACATATCTGCAGATTTTACATTACATTACGACAACGGTGTCTACTGTTTCCCATACAGCAAAGGAAAACTTCTTTGAGCTCATAAAAAAAATAGATATATCTCGCAATTAGTTACATTTACTTCATCATCATCAAACAACTCCCTGATAGGGGGTTTGAGCAAAGGAAAAGCTATTTTCAATCTTCGGCCGAAGACAGGAGGAAGCTCTTACGTCAGTTGATTTGTGCACTTAATTGTTGTCTTCAGTCATCCAGCATTAATTATACTCTCGCCATTGTCTCTCACCGATTCTTTTTGAGACACCAACTGATCGATTTCTTCAGTGCAACCTCAGGATCTTTTTTGGGTCGAATGATGAGGCAGGTTCCTTAAGCTTAAGGAGTTCATTAAAACAAAATGAAAGATGTTCACACACAGTCTGTCTTCATCTGTCTGCCCCCCCCCCCCCCCCGAGGGACACTGGCCCTTTATCTGTGGTCTTCACACAGACTCCTGGAGCCAGGGGGTTAGACAGCCTTGGTGAGAGTGCATTGCATGAGATACGCAATGGACATGATGTGAGGAAGCAAGGACAGAAAGCAATATAAAATGAAGAAATATAAAAGATATAAATGAGTGAACTAAAATGAAATAATTAAATAACTACAAATTAACTAGGGAAGTCCCTCACTTGCAAATGAAAGGTGTACCTTAGCTGGGTAAAGCAGGAATACCAGCCTCCTAAGCCTTTGTCTAAACAGCCTTGCGAACTTGTGCGGTCTGGGTGCTGTGGTTGGCGAGGAAAAGAATTTTTCGGCCCTCAAAGTGAACCTGTGACTTAGCGCAGGAGATTCAAAATTAAGGGGCGAGGGTGTGACCCATCGGCTTTGCCCGTAAACCAATGAGCCCTCATCACTTTGGGTCTGAAGCTGGGAAGATCTGGAAACCACTTCAGCCATTGAAAATCCAAGAATGCAGTAAGTTGCTCTTTTCCATGTCCTCCAGAACCCCGACAGTCTTGACGCTAACCCTCCGCACCCTGTTTTCCTGCTCTGCAGTCTTATTACGAAGGAGTCCCACTTCAGAACGGAGCAACCCCGGCTCCAATTTGTGCTACTGGACTTGACCTTGAAACAGCTTGAAGTATTTGCATAGCTTCTGCTTCTCTTTCCTCAGATCGCCGGCATTAGCCCTCAATTCTATAAAATTTCTCCTAAAAGTGTATGTCAGATTAACATGAAGAGCCTCAATCTGCTCCCTGACAAAGTCCTTTAGCCCGCTAACGTCCAAACTCACCGTGTCAGCTATGTCTCCAGCATACATGGTTCTCTGTGATTTCTTTGCCAGGCTGGTGGCCAAAGAGTGAGGAGGTGTTCCGGCTCCCAGTGATCCATACCGCCACTAAAAGAGCGAACCAAAATGAGAACCATGCAAAAATTAGGAAACAGGAAGTGGGACTCAAAATGCCGCCATTCACCAGTAACTGTCACATGATCCCTTAAGACCCCACAAAATAATAATTTTAATGTTTAATAATAATAATTAATGTTTAAAAAAAAAAAAAATAATAATAATGTTTTGACCCATTTGTCCCCTTTTCCTCCGACCCATAAAATTTTAGTGTGGACTAACAACACAATACCTTGTGTCAAATTAGAAGAAGGTCATCATTAATACACACAATAAAATGGCTAGTGAACTGGAATTCGATTCGCACAGCTGCCTGATTTGCTCCCTGCTTGTCAGACTGAAACATCTGGTTGTTGCTTCATCCATATCTGTGTTTTCTCCTTTATATTAGTAGACATTTTTTGGTTTGTAATTTAGTCTCCACTCACCCCTGAATCCCTGGCTTCCCTTTATATAAATAAAACTCCCCATGTTGTTTATAATTAAAAGTTAGTCTGACAGTTGGCAAGTGACAGGATGGAAGAGCTCCCTTTGGCTGGTCATGACAGTGGTATCTAAGTGGAATTGGCTTATGTGTGCCTCCCATCAGGTATCTATCAGTGGATTTTCTGTGAGAGCTTTTGAATTGAAGTGATTATTTTTCAGAAATTAGAAATTATACGGATGGCATGCATCTGATTACCCGTGTTTTGATTGTTACCGTAGCTAAACAGAGCCAAGTGTAACTCACTAATGACTGGACAGACAGACTGATTTTCATGCTTAGCCAAGTGTCAAAGGCTAGGAGACATTCTAAAAGTACCTCTGAACTTCCAAAAAAAGATGATCAACCATTCTGAAACTCTAAATCGTGACTTCTGGGCTGACCAACTCACCCCCAACTTGGCTCACTTCTGGCCTCAGAGAGAATCCAGGTACTATGAGTGAGGCTGCAGGGAATTGCAGAAGCTTTTCTGTATGATCTAAAGGACTCTCTATGTGTTGAATTCAAACATGATGAAAACAGAGCTCATTCAGCTGGGTCAGAACATTCTAAGGGTCCTGTTCACAAACACTGGGAGCGTCTTGTCACATTCTGACAGAGGGACGGGAAAGTTCAAAAGAACTCTTGAGGAAGAATAAGAGGAAAATAAATATGGAGTAAGTCAGAAAATGGTTGTCTGTGCAAGATGCCTGCACCTGCACAAAATGGGCTAATGATTTCCTCGGAATGGTAGTCACTAGTAAGAAGAATGACATGAAGGCACTGCTTAAATACAATGACACATTTTACCTATTTGCTTGTGGTCCTTGATGGGTTTTTTTTTCCCCAAAAAAGGCCTACATGTTTATTAAAAAACAGGGGCCAAGGTCACAAAACTACTGACCTTCGAATCAGGTAAGAATCATGTCTCCTAATTGCTTAATTGCAGTTGAATTTGTATGTATAATGCATTTTACATAAATCAACAGCCTGTAACCATAAAAAAATTAAGGTAGGACTCAGCAGCCAGACACAAGGAAGATCCGACTCTACACCGGAATTCTACACGTCACCCTGAGCCATACCCTTTGAGGTGCCCCTTGAGGCGTGATAGGAACGTCCCTTGAGGTTCCCCTGGAGACTCCATGTCCACTCCCCTTGAGGCATGATAGGAACGCCCTTTCAGGTTCCCCTGGAGATTGCATGTCTGCACCCCTTGAGGCACGATAGGAGCGCCCTTTCAGGTTCCTCTCGAGATTTCATGACTGCGCTTATTGAAGCACCATGGGAACACTTATTAAGGTTCCACTGAAGATTCTTCACCCCTTGATCTCAGTATTGAGCACCGCTTCAATTCTAATGAAATTGTGTGATGAACTGGCCCTTGCTCTTGAATGACCTACAGTACAAAATCACGCTGTTCCTGTCCATCTTCCAGTACTGCCAACAGAAATGTACCACTGAGAATTGGCTAACAGATCAGGGAAACCCCAGCCTAGAGTTCCATTATTATTTAAGTTGTGGCTGGTATTAACTGACTGTCAAAACAGTACATCAGCATTCCTTAATGTGGATGTACACAGAACAGAAGCAGATCAATACTTTCAAAGGCTGTCAGGATCAGTGCCTGCTGTCTGTCTTTTCCCCAATTGGCCAGCAGATGTTGCCGGCTGTCCCATTCCTTTCTCTGTTTGGTGTCTGTCACAGTCCCTAGCAAGGTCCCCTCCTCCTCAGGCTGCTGTGTGGCTGAATGGGCTGAGTGTGCGGCTGAGAACCGAGCTGTTGGACATTTTGAATTTTGGTTTTCCCCTTGTTGGCCATATTGTTCCTGTATTTCTGTATTTTCATTTTATGAAAGTTTGTACAAATACATAACATGGGCTGTAACTTTCTACAGTTGGCAAGGGTGCGGGTTTCACCGATGGTCTAAAAGTTTGTTGTTACTTGAGTATTATAATACTTACATATACCCAATACTTACATATACTAAATGATAAAAAAAGGTTAAGCACCCAGATGGAGCGGTGGAAATGAAATGAAATGTGACTGTATCGCGATGATTATAATATCAGATCAAATGGACAACAGAGTTGGCAGTATGGGCACACTACTGGTTCCACGTCAGTAGGGTGTGGCAGCTCCACCCCCATCCTGGATACATGCGGCGATATGATGCGGAAGAGAGTCATGCAGCCGTTGTATCCTCTCCTGCGGCAAGTCAGCCCTCAGCTGTTGTAACTGACTCTTGAGATCCTAGACTGACACTGGGTTTGAGTTGACGTCTGAGCTTGTCCCACAAATGTTCGGATGGATAAGGATAAGGGGACTCGGCTGGCCATGGGAGGACCCCAACATGATGCAGACAGTCCATAGATACATGTGCCATGTGTGGACAGTCGTTGTCTTGTTGAAAGTCTGCACCAGGGTGGTAATTCAGGAGGGGTGAGACATGCGGATGCAGGATGTCACTGAGGTAGCGCCGTGCTATCAGGGTCCCCGAATCACTACCAGAGATGACCTGAAGTCATACCCTATGGCTCCCCACACCATGATGCCAGGAATAATGCCAGTGTGTCTCTCCACAACATTGGCGGGATTGGTCCTCTCCTCTCGGCACCCCCATACATGCACACAATGGTCATCCGTGGTAAAGCAGAACCAAGATTCAACCAATCCAATACCTGTGTCCAGACGGCAGGTGCAGATGTAATGGAGTTCAGTAATGCTTGGCCCACAACACGACGATCCTCTCTTGGCGTGGTCTGTCTTGGGCGTCCGGAATCTTCACGATGTATGTGGAACCGACCCCTCACGTGCCCATTGGTTTCAACATTGAGCAACTGGCAATTCTAAATAAATTCTAATTCTCAATTGTGACATCTGCATGCCTCACATGCAGGGCAATTGCACAATATGACCACCTGGCTTATGAAAACCCACAATGCGACCCCTATAAAACTCTGTCAAGTGCTGGTAATGCTGTCTAATGCATCTACAAGGCATTATCTGTGTCTGGTGACTAGATGTGCCAGCTCCTTGCAAATCAAATCATTTACATACCCATCGCTGGTCTACATGTGTCCCAAATTACATCCAAATCAGACCATTACTTCTGGGTGCTTAACATTTTTTGTCACTGAGTGTAGTTTAAGATAGACTTAGATTAGCAGCGCATTTGTAACCCCCTGTTTCCGATGCCCGTACCTCGGGCTGATTTATACTTGACAGACAGGGCAGTGCCACACCCTCACAGCAGTTCCGATGTAAATTGTAAATTTTACCGTAGGGACCAGCCTTGGATCCCACACGGGGGAGACACAATCAAAAATTGAATCACTGCACAGGCACCTATTTGCGATGCATGCGAAGCTCGATTGGACATTGGCCAGGGAAAAAGTATCAGGAAGTCAGAAAGTAGATCATACCAAAGATATACAGTGATCCCCTGCCTATCGCGGAACTTACGTCCCAGACCCATCGGCGATACGTGAAAATCCGCGATATAGAAAGACTATATAAATAAACATTTTTTTTAAATAGTTGAAGCCTTAAAATACCCCTCACACACGCTTTCAACCGATGTAAATTGTAAAAACATATGATATGTGGATGTCGGGCTCCGGATATGAGTGACATAATAATTACAATATATATATATATATATATATATATATATATATATACACTGTTATGCGTCGGAAAAAAATTTGCGATATAGCGGAGGAATGAAAACTGAACCACGAAATGGCGGGGAATCACTGTACACGCCTTATCTGCCCTCTATGATAAGAATGATAGGAAATATGGCTAGCGGGTTAGTAGAATAGTTGACTCAGAAAGTCCGGAAATGTTTATAATTACTATGATGATTAAAAAAATCCCCCGGAAGGCTACAACTCAAATAAAATACATTTGCAGTGCAGTGCTATATATCTCTGTGTTTTTGCATTAGTTATCATTATGCTTTTTTAGTTTAGTTTTAATATTTATTATTTGGAATTGAGTTTTGGTATGGCTCCATCAGTTTTTATTTTAAAGATGTAAATCTATTTAGTTGTTACATATTTTATTTTAGACTTTAGTCATTTTGTTTCTAGGTATAGACAGAACCTTGTAGGACTTCGCTCGATATTACAAAATGTCTCAGTGTGTTTCAATTGCATTACACGAATGGCCCAAACACAAACATAATCAATACTTTAGCTAATTAGTATTTTAAAATGGTAACAAGTTACTTTGTTTTATTTCAGTTTGTACAAATGTTTTCGTTGCGATTTGCACCAAGCCCACTCTTGTGTGCAGTAATCTGCGTCAGCAAGCTCAGCACGTTTCACTGGTATTTCTGAATAAAAATAAAATGTGCGACTCACAGGGCAGCTCAATAAGCAAAACACTAGCAGGTGTGTGGGGTACAGGAGAAAAGGGGTAAAGCAGACACCGCTGTTATTCTTGGGGTTTATTGACCTCTGTTGGGAACAATTAGAAGGGGGGATAAAGCTCATGTGCTCATGCCCTGTCATTCTCTCTACACAAAGTAAAATAACGCATATGCTTATCATATACACTACTCACAACGACTTAGGGATATTTGGCTTCCGGGTGAAATTTCAGGATGAACCTAACATGCACTATAACCTTTAGTATGAACTTAATGTGACCTTCCCTTAACTTTTGAGTACACATGTCCAACTGTCCAGTGTTTCAGTACTTTTTGCACAACTTGCTGTTCTCTAACAAGGAGCTTAACGGAAAAATTCACAACAGGTGTTTGATCCATGCATCGGCCAATAAATTTCCTGGTTTAATCAGAATTTGTATTTAAACAGTCCTCATCATGCTGTTGACATCTTAGCATCATGAGATACAACTGAATGGTACAGTACCTCACCGTTGTGAGGCTTCAAACAGGATGTTCACAGACAGAAGTGGCCATTGAGCTTAGAGTGTCACAGAGCGTCATCAGCAGGTTGCTACAGAGATACAGAGACTGGAAGAGTCACAGAAAGGCATAGAAGTGGACGTCCTTTGGCCTCATCCCACACTGATGACGGCTTCATTGTGAACAGCGCCCTGCGGAACCGGATCATGAATGCCACTCAGTTCCAGGCACATTTAAGGGAGGTGAGAGGCATCCAAGTGTCACGTCAGACCATTCGAAACCGTTTACCTCAGCGTGGT
>JAODKE010000040.1:3289063-3301879 GCA_026779605.1 Mormyrus hasselquistii | reverse complement strand
GGACGACAATGCTCCAGCTCATCGAGGTCGCATCATTAGGGAACGGCAGCTGGAGACTGCGGTACCTCGAATGGAGTAGCCTGCACTTTCTCCAGACCTGAATCCCATATAAACCCTATGGGATCAGCTGAGTCGCTATGTAGAGGCTTGTAACTCTGTAGCCCAGAACCTCGATGACCTGAGGGCCGCACTTCAAGAAGAGTGGGATGCCAGGCCACAGCGGACGATAAGTTTACTTGTAAACAGCATGAGATGTCGTTGTCAAGCTGTAATTGATGCTCAAGGGCACATGACACGTTATTGACATTTTTTGTTGTGGTGTACTCACCACTGTTGTTGACTTTTGTTTCAATAAATTGTTCGAGATGAGGAAATCACCATTGCCTGCTTCTACTTAAATGCCCTACTTTCATGGTATAACATGACTGTAGTGTGAGCTTTTTACGTTTTCCATAAATTTCACCCGAAAGCCAAATATCTCTAACTTTTTGTGAGTAGTGTATTTTTTCATTCTATGGCTAGTTTGCTTGACAGCCTATTTTTGGACCTGAGAACCCACACAATGCGGGCAAACTCTGCACATGTGGCCACATTACTGCACATTAAATTGAATGGGCAATAAACTTTCTGAATGTAGTTCCATTCATGAATTGAATATCATCCATGTCCAGTTTATAGACAAATATTTGTTCACTTCACTTTCCACTTTGCAAGCTTTTTCTGTGTGTAAGTGGCTGTAACCAGTTTTGCAAAATGTTTACTTGAGTTAACTGGATCATGAACATGGGTAGAAAGTTTGGATGTCTCACTAGAGTCAGGAAAATGTTTTGAACAGGAAACAGTTTGAACTTGGTCAGGAAAAACCTGCGCTTGAGACCTGTTAACTTCTGTGTTGCCCAGGCATCATCTGCTGTGTGTTTTGCTTTCTACCTAAATTGCATGTTTTGTGCCATATACAGTCACTGGCCACTTTATTAGATACGCTCGCTGGTAGTGGGTTGGACCCCCTTTTGCCTTCAGAACTGCCTTAATTCTGGTTTAGATTCAAGAAGGTACTTGAAACATTTCTGTACTCTTATTTAGGCATTACAGTGCTTCCTATTTTGAACAGTATAAACCTACACTGGTAAGCAGTGCATCACAATAACAATACTTTTATCATCCCAGAGGAAACATCTTGCTGAAAACAGAGATAACTTGATAATGTGCATATGTGACCTAAAAGTATGAAGTTGCAAGATACACGTTGATACAATCAAGGTACCTTGATAGAACGAAATGTCAGTAGATGACCTTAATCAGGAGGAACCAAATACCAATCATTTTGTCAGATCTTCCTAGAAAATAGTGTTTATGAATTTCTCCAGCAAATGCTATTTTTGCACCCCAGGTACATAATACTGCACACACCCAGTGTTTATATACACCCAGTGTTTATATACATCGCACTGCTGAAAACTGGTCACATGCAGCTCTTTCTGACATATCAGATGTTGCTACTTGGTTACTCTCTTAGGGGCCTTATTAATAGAGCACCTACAGTACGATGTGATCAGTATTCAATCTCTACTGCGTTTCTGTATTTGACTGCTAGTCTTGAACAATTCTTTTGACACTTCGCTCTTCAGAACACCTGAAGGATCGCCTGGAGGAATATGTGCGCGCCCTAAAGATAGTGCGCGTGGTACGCCAGCTGGAGAGAAAAGGTCTGATCACAGCCAGACTGCTGGGTGCCAAGGAAGCCCGTGGAGAGGTGCTCACCTTCCTGGATGCTCATTGTGAGTCTCTCAGAATGCAGCATTATAGTTACACAATATTGCATCTTCTAAATAGGGGGACCAGAAGTGTCTGCGATGATTTGTCAGGTTTATATGTGAACAAAGAGGGCTGCCTAACAGGTGTAAGAGGCTCACATTTAGATGATAGTCTTTCTTGTTTGTGAACTTTCGTTGGTGGCTTCTGATCAAGGATACAATTTTTTTTTTTTAATTTTTTTTTTTTTTAAATGGTTTTTCACAAAACATGTGTGCGTGTTAGCATTGCCCAAAAAGTGCTAATTACAGTGAAATTTATTTAATAGTTTTAATTGTATGTATTTTTCCCCATCAGACCATGAAAATCTTAGAGTACTGCTCTCCTGTTTGGCTGTTGTATAACTTATAGCTCTGATATAGGTATAGCTAATATAGAAAAGCTGTAGCCGACACTCTGGGTTTCCCTGCCCAGGCGAGTGCTTCCATGGCTGGCTGGAGCCCCTGCTAGCTCGCATTGTGGAGGAGCCCACTGCAGTGGTGAGCCCCGAGATCACCACCATTGACCTCAACACCTTCCAGTTTAACAAGCCTGTGGCCTCAGCCCGCGCGCACAACCGTGGGAACTTCGACTGGAGCCTGACCTTTGGCTGGGAGGGCATCCCTGAGCACGAGCAGCGGCGGCGCAAAGACGAGACCTACCCTGTCAAGTGAGCAACACATACTCCATAGTTGCAGTGTCCAGATACAATAGCCTTACCTTTCTTGTTCATCCAGATTCAGCAACTTTGTATGAATTCTTGTCATAGCAACAGTGACAGGTCATCATCCAAATAATGATCAGTTGTTGACTATGAAATTGTGTGTGTGTGTGTGTGTGTGTGTGTGTGTGTGTATATAAATAAATAAATAATCAGAAGCTGCTTTACAAAAGAACCCTAAAACAACCCAATGAGACACGTTTAGCACCACAAATAGAAACCTGTGTTCACGCAGCTGTGAGTGAAAGGTTTAATGTTTTAAATGGACTTGTTAGTGAACGCAAACTTGCACGGTTTTCTTATCATGCGTTCCATCAGTGCACGGTTATTTCGAGCCTCGTCTCCTCGTTCTCTCCAAGATCTCAGTATGTTATTGACACGGTACAAAAAAACCTTGCTTTATAGTCACAATTAATAATAATGTTACTTAGCTAGCTGACAAGCTATAAAGGTTAAGTTGTTACAATTAATAATAGTTTCATTTTGTTTCATTTGTATTCATGAAGGTATGTATTGTTATAAATAGTTTTTTTTTTCCCCCAAATAAAATTGCATTCCGGACGGTCCACTTATTTTTATATTATTTTTCCTGGTTATATCCAGTTTGCCCTCTTTTCTCAAGACAGCAGTGGACACCTTGCTATGAACCCTACAGTTTCTAGGCATTTTGATACATGGAACAACTTTCATTTTGCAGATAGACAATACACTGTCATGTTTCTTGAGAGAGCTATTTTGTTTTGCCCATTTTTGAACCAAGAATTGAACTTTATCAATGCCAGTACCATTTAACCCAAAGGAAGACAATTTGCTTGCTTTATTGAACAGGATAACACGTTTCAGCTGTGCTAACACTTTAGAAAAGTTTTGAGTTGGCATTTAAACATGACTAAGGATGAGCTAAAATGTGAAAAATGTATGTATGTGAATAAAGTACATTAATTATTTCAAGCCACTTGCAACATTAATAAGGTCTTAACTATATTTCTAAATCAATTTAATGGTAAATATATTCATTTTTAAAAGAAAAAAAATCTTAGTGATTCCAAATGTGACCATTAGTGTAAAGGTGTGTGCATTGCAATAAGATTATAAAACTTGTTTAAATGTCTTAAATAGTATTTATCGTTTGTTATTCAGTTGGTAATCAACTTGTATATGTAAATTTCAAAATTACTTTTATTTAACATGATACAATTAAAACAACATTAGTAACATGACAGCACAGTTTCATTTTGATTATCTTTTCTTTGCAGGACTCCAACCTTTGCTGGTGGCCTGTTTTCAGTTTCAAAGGCCTACTTTGAAAAAATAGGAACCTACGATGACAAAATGGAAATATGGGGGGGTGAGAATGTGGAGATGTCTTTCAGGGTTAGTAGTGTTCTCTGTTGCCCCTGCTTTTTCAAATCAATTTTTTGTTTTGACCATGTAAGGGCAGGCTTCCTTACTTTAGTACATTAATTCCTTAAGAAGGAGATCCACCAAAACATGTACTAAGAATTTTTTTTTTTTTTTTGCATATGACCAGATAACGTACTACGATGCACTTGCATATAAAGCTCTGTTTTCCTCCACTGTCTTTTGCCATTATATATCTCTATAGTGCTCATTTCTCGATTCTAGCGCTAAGATTCCCAAGAAAACCACAATCACTTGTCATTGAATATTTGAAAATTCCTGATACAGTAAACGATATTAATTAATTTCGTAATTACCAGTAAAATCCTTTTGTCACAGACCATTATGCACTTTTTCATAAATGTAGTGGTATGTGTCCTGGAGAGACTTATTACTTTTGTGTGTGACCATGTGAGCAGGTTTGGCAGTGTGGTGGCCAACTGGAGATCATTCCGTGTTCGGTGGTGGGCCATGTGTTCCGCACCAAGAGCCCCCACACCTTCCCCAAAGGCACAGAGGTAATCACACGCAACCAGGTACGCCTGGCCGAAGTCTGGATGGACGACTACAAGAAGGTGTTTTATCGCCGCAACCAGAATGCTGCAACCATGGCCAAAGAGGTAACGGTCCTAACTACCACTGGCTTTTCAGAATCCGAATTATTAGCCAAGTATGTCGACTCACACAAGGAATCTCTTAATAATGTCCATATACAGAGAATTAACAATATAAAAACAATATCCAGATTATATAAAAGACAAGTAATATAGGTAAAGTACAAAGAACAATAATGAGCATCACACATGGAAATGATTGTGGTGTATGAGTGTTGTATCTGTAGATGTAAGGCAGGGTATACAACTACATTGTATAATGTGCAGTTTCACCTCTTGATCCCATGAATTTCCTCTTTTGGGTAGGATTTCAACCAAAGCTCAAGAAAACAAACATTTTTCATTAGAGAAAGATCTGAAAATCATTCATTAATTCATTAATTATATAAAAACTAAGTTGCACTTGCACTTTAATATATCCCACCAGATACAGTGGTGGTTGCTGACTGCAATTTTTAGTGAAGCAAACCTTAGACTGCCCCTTCTTAGAGTGTACCAACACTTTGTCCACAAATCAACAAGGAATACTGGCAAACAAGTGAATTAAACTTGCCTGATATTCTAAATGGTTAAGTGTTAATCATGTTCCTGTCTGGAACACGTGTAATTGAAGAGATTAAGTGAGGCATTCTTCACTGGGATGTTTTGTGTGATATGAATGTTACACCTTTATTTGGTGAAGCACAGCTTCACCTTTTGTCTTCATCAGTTTCTCTTAAGTAGATTTGGTTGTCGAGGTGTTCTGCCTTTGTCTACTTTTCAAACTATCTCTAAAACCACCACAGCACAATTATGGAGACATTTCTGATCGCTTGAAGCTGAGAGAAAGTCTACATTGCAAAAACTTCACCTGGTACCTGGAGAACATCTACCCAGAGATTTTTATCCCGGACTTGTCCCCAGTCCAATTTGGAGCGGTAAGAAGCTTAGTATCTTGCAGAATTTTACGGTAGCACTTGGGTGTAAAGCATGGAGAACAGAACTATTGCAGCCAAAATCTGTTGCTACTATGTTCATCCAACATAATTGTGTACACAGATTAAGAACTCAGGCTCACAGAGTTGTCTCGACGTGGGGGAAAACAACAATGGAGGAAAGCCCCTGATCATGTACACTTGCCACAACATGGGTGGAAACCAGGTACTGTTTGCTACAGTAGCCTTATATGTGGATAATGGGAAATCTAGTTGTTTTGTACATTGATCTTGCTGATGTGAGTGGTTTCAAAGTAATGGTCTAAAATGGCTTCAGTCTGACACACACCAAATGGGCAGAAAACAGTTTAATTTTGAAAGATGATGGACCTGAATTCCTCTATGATAACCAGCTGTATGAACGAACGAATGCAATTTGTTGTTTTTGTTTGCAAAGTTCTTCACCACTCTCACGGTTCCTTTCCAGTACTTTGAGTATACGTCCCACCAGGAACTGCGGCACAACATTGGAAAGCAGCTGTGTCTGGAGGCTTCCACAGAGTCCATGCCTGTCAAGATCGAGCTCTGCGCCCGTAAGGGCCGGGGCACCTCTGTCGTCCCCAGCCAGATGTGGGAGTTCACAGAGGTAAGCAGCTTTCCGCATCTGACACCTTGAAGTTAACTCATCTTTCCTGTGCTGGATTAGAATGAAATCAGCATCGATATGGCCTGTTGGGAAACAACTTAAACAGCACTGCCCTAGATGATGGCTTGCTACCGGTCAGCTGGTTCAACAATAACAAAATGTGGTGCACATTTGTGGTTTACAGCATCAGCTTGTTTTGTTGAAACCAAAGACTATTGCTTAATGTAATATGGTGCCTGGTTTTTTTTCCACCATGAACATTTCCCAGGACAACCTTTTGCTGAACCCACCTTCTGGAAAGTGCCTGGTCTTAAAGGAAAAACAGATTGTAATGAGCCACTGTAACGCAGCTGACTTCAACCAACACTGGGGATTCAGCTGATGACTGACCGAGAAAGTCTAAGGGGGAAGTGCCCCGAAAGTCCACCCCCCCTTAGGACTCTTTGCAGAAAGGACACACCCCCTGCCGTTTCTGCCTGATGGAAGGCAGTTGGAAAGCACTGGACTCCAACGAGGAACCAATGGCTGTGTTGAATAGGAACATAGTAGATTGTATATTGTGGGAAAAGTGAGTTGGGTGGTTTTTTTTTTAATTTATGAATCTTATTTGGAGAAGATGGGGACTTTGAGAATTATTGTTATCAGAAGGCAGCTTAAGCTCCACCTTTCAAATGACCACATTTACTTACGGTATGTTTGTGTGTGAGCTTCAGAATCATTGGCAAAATTCCAATCCATCTCTGCTATGATCGCTTATTCAGAAAACTAATGATTGTAAGTGCCTTTATGTTTAAGTGTTTCAAATTATTAGTCATTATTCATGTTTTCCTATTTCTGTATTGTGTGGGTGGAAGGGCAGGGTTAGTTTGTGCTGACGAATGCCTGATGAGAAACTCGTGTCCCCTGTGTGGAAATTAGTTTTCTCTAAAGCTACGGTCTTTGCTGGTGTTAATACTAGCCCTGCTCTTAAAAAAAAAAGTATGATTCACAGCTTCTGTGTTTCTGGCCTGGCTATGAATTGATTGTTTTGTAGTGAAAGAGGTTAGTATTAAGCCAAATATACTTGCTAGGAAGCTTCTAATGGGTGTATTTGCTACCATCCCGCTGTCCCCAGTTAAATGGCAAATGAAAATGTGAAGGGAATAATTATATTGTCAAAATGCATCTTTGCACATAGTTTTAAGGTGACTATTTGCATGAAGGAATTATTTTAAAATCTGGGATGTGCTTGCCTTGGAGTAACATTTTCGTAATGCCACATATTTGAGATTTAATGCTACAATGTTTGACTAACTGAATCGCCAATGACAATGGGCCTATTCTGAAAATATTACTATGAATGTCTAGATATTTTACCATATTTCTGTGAATGATATGCATGCAGAGGGCAGAGCATGGCCTATATTTCAAAGTGCTGTCTGCAGTATAATTTTCCTTTAATTTATTCATTTGAATTTCTGTAACATGATCCACCCCCCCCCCGTGAATCATTCTCCTTTTTGGATTTTAATCTCGTTTATACATCCAGGTCACCACTATTTAGTATTCACTAAATACTGCATGTGTGTTTGGATACTTTTCTCCTACATTTTTTTGTGTGTGTGTGTGGGGGGGGGCAGGGGGATTTGTGTCCCCTCATGTTATGCCACTTTGCTGACATCTTGGCTAATATGGTCGTCAGTTAAGGGAGCAATCTTCAGTATGACAATGTCAAAGTTTTTTTTTTTTTAAATATGCTTTGATTTGAATTTCAACTGCTCTGCACATTAATTTGGGTGTTAAATATACATTTAAGTAATCCTGAAAAAGTAAGTATGTCTTGTGTTCAAATTATGACTGTCTGTCTGTCGTCAGTGTCAGTTGGCTGTGAGTTTTGCTGGGAGAGGAATGCTGCATTTTCTTAAGGGTTGTGTTAACCACCCCAGCTCTGTGTCTGGTCCATGCATGTTTTACCTCCCACTGTCTAATGGCGTGTTGTTCATTTGCATTGGTGTCCTAAATTACTCACAAAGTACAGACCCCCAGATACAGGGGGACTATAATATGTTCCGCGACCTACTGTGGATGGCCAAACCGTGGATAATGATTCACCGTCTACACGCCTCATATAACATGATTTTTCTTTACATGTGTGTGGTAAAGATTTAATTGATAAATTACACTCAGGAAGACAATACCACCAATTAACACAGTAAGCGTAAAGTACGTTATGCAGAATTGTACAGTACTACATTCTCGATTGAAAGGGATTCTGTCATTTAGCCTTATTCTCGAGAGATGATGAAGCAATGAATATTATGCTTTTCATACATTTAAATATGTACACTGCGATAAAGCGACTACAAATGAGATCAGTGCGAACGCTGGAGGCAGATTGTATGAGAGTCCTGCAGGGAAGCTTGGGTATGGGAACAGGGAGAGGAGTCATGTACTGGGCGTGACTGGGCTGGCCGATTTCACCATCCATTTGAAAAACTTATGAGTCATCGATTTCTGGATTTTTTTTTTTAGCGTGGTAAACTGTGGATAACAAACTCTGGTTACTAAAATGCACATGCAAGCAAGGGCGTAACTTTGGCTGGAACATTGGGGGAGGGGGGGTTGAGGTCTCCACCCATTACGGAGGAAATATGATTATCGGGGGGTTGTATTAGCTGGTTTTGATTTATTGGGGGGGCTACAACCCCCCTCATCCCCTCTGTAATTTACGCATATGGATGCTCAGGGTCTAACCTTCAGGATTCCACTGAGTTTGACACAAACTGCCATCAGTCCCACCAGCTGTGTGTGTCACAGATGTGATTGCAAACTCCTGTGTTACTGCAGACGTGGACCTGGCACAGTGCTTTCACTTTCGTTCTGGACCATCCATGTTCCTGGCAGAGGTGCAAGTTTCAGGTCCAGAAAGTATAAATCCAGACCATGATTTTGTTTCAACTAACCAGCTGAGTATTCTGTGACAGTGACTCTTCATACTCAATCAGTTAGTTGAAACAAAATCCTGATCTGGATTTTTACTTTCTGGACCTGAAATTTCCACCTCTGGTTCCTGGACATTTATAGCTTATGCCAAGTGAGCCCGCCGCTCCAAACAGACTATTGCCTTTGTGAGAGCTGGGTAGCAGCCCAAACTCACTGCAAAAAAAAACATCTGCAGCCATTCTGCGGCCCCAGCTGATGTTTGGCAACTTTTGGTGAACCTAGTAAGAAAAGATAAGTTCTCTAATCAGTTTGCGCTCACCACACTGCGACCAGGCATGGTCCTCATGTCCCAATTCACCTGGCAAGTAACGCTGCTAAAAGCCCTTTGGGAGGGTTGCATGGAGGAAGCCATTGAAAAGAAACTCTTTAAGTATGGCAGGGTATCTTCCAGTAGAGGTGGGATGCAGGGGTTTTGCCGCCCGTTCTCTAGTCAGAGCCTTCAGTTACTGAGGTATTGAGAGAGATGTTATGCTAGTATTAAACCAAAAGTGGCTTAAACAAGAGAACAATTACAATTTTAAAACAGCTTTCATCTACTTTATTAAAATGACTTGCCACTATGCGTTTATTTGTGCTAGGTATGTGTTACAGTACTGCACAAAAGTCTTAGGCATAGAAAATAATGTTTAAACAGTCTTCATGTTGGTGTAAAACTATGAAATTATGTCACATTTTGTAACATTTTGTTTTTGTTGAGGGATTATCATGCCTGTGAGAATGACCAAATATCAGCATAATAGGCTGCCATCCTACTTTCATTCTTAACATAAATGGCTTTCTGTGAATTTCAGTTAGGTTCAAAATGTAAATTAAAAAGTCCCTGTCCCTCACTTTGCTTGTTGCCAAAATCTTTTGTTGCTTGATGAATTAATTAGACCTCTTGTATGGCGACACCTTCTTTTTCACGCTACCTCGTGTGGAATCCCCGTGTCATGAGCTGTTTCTAGTTGTGTTAATTAGTCTTGTGTATTTAAGCCCGTGTTAGAGTACTGTATTTTTCCAAGAGCCTGGTCATTCTGTCACGTATTCGGCGTGGGGAAGCAGCACAGGAGCTGGCGAAATCAGGTGAACACACGGGTTTATTTCGGGATCACACAATGACCGGTGTTATGCCAAACAGGCATCCCTGCCGTAGAATGCATGCCGGTGTTCTGACGAGTTGAGCTTTTAGGGTTGTTTTTGGGGGGGGGGTTAGGGTTTTAAGGGTGTTTTGAGGGTTAAGGTTAGGATTTTAGGGGTGTTTGAGGGTTTTTTTTGGGGAATAGGGTTAGGGTTAGGGCTATCGATTAGCACTACGGTAGCCTAACTTGACAAAGTAGCTCAACTTGTTTCAGATCAGCTACCAATTGGTCATTTAGAGACAGGCATGCATTCTACGGCAGGGATGCCTTTTTCGGCAGAACACCGGACTGGGGAAACATACTCTAACGCGAACCTAAATACACAGCAACAGTCAACATGACTTAAAACATCTAATAACAAGGAGATTCCACACGAGGTAATTGAGGGAGCGTGGTACATAGTTGGACCGGACGCCCAGGGCATGCCAGTATGATATAAAGTCAAAACATGATTTCTTATCCTAAAACACATTACTAATGATACATAAAACAAAAATGGACAATGGATGCACAGAAAACAAATTAACGTTGATCTCAAGAGAGCACGTCTTATCGATACACAAGTACAAAGAACTGGGATGCTGGAAGTACGTAGGCTACGCTGCTGCGCAATGGGAGTAGCGGCCAGAATTCGTACTAGGCGGAATTGGCGCGCAGAACAAACTTTGATGTTGCGGACAGAAACAGGAGCCCAACAAACGCAATTTAGACTTACAGTCCTATTCATTTGTATGTCTGAGAGTTTGTAAGTTTAAGGTTCGTAGAAGAAAACACTTTGTACATTAAACTGCTCACCACAAAGTCTGTGGATTATCTTAAATAACCAGGTCATGATTTCTGGTAAAAGATATTTTTGCTGGATTGTTGAAATGTATTTTTCTGGCGATTTAATCTCCACAGAAAGAATTCCATTCACCCACATAATATTCTAGTGAAGCCTGACATTTCTACAGCTGATTTCTCCAAAACTAAGCAACTCCCAGCAAAACAGCCTAGATGGACAGACAGCACTAAAGCCCATATGTAACATATCTTTTTTCAGTTTTGAGGTGAATTGTCCCTTTAAGGCTTTGCTCAAGGACCCACAGATGCTTCAACATACACAAAAAGCAAACATTGCAAATGAAATAGTCTTTCTACTTAATTACAGACACTCCCATCTTATGTCTCCACAATAAAAAAATCTGGGTTATACTATCACACCTTTGACCCTAGCAGAATTCCAGCTGTCTGCTTGTTGCAGAAGAACCCTGTCACCTGGCTTCAGACTTGGCAAGAGTCATATGCCCTGACCAAAGTACAATTTCTGTTCCCATTGTTTCTTTTCAAGCGCCTGCTACACATGCAAATTTCCAGTTTGTGGAATCAGCAAGTGTGGCCCTGTGAGAAGCTTAGTTCTTAGTTGTCTTACCATCAGAAATTGGTCAAGTCAGGCTGGGGAGCATGCGCTGATGCAGCGAGTTGCCGCCCCCACACAGTGAAACCCCACGGGATCCAGGCTGGTGACCCCCCCAGGCAGACACACAGTCCAGTTCCACACTTCGGAAATGGCCATTCAATTGCCACAGCCAGGTGTTACATGGGCGTCCCCTTAGTCCCCTTGGTCCAGCCGCTCAATAATGAGGATCCTGTGATCTTGATCACCCTCAAGGAAAGAATCCACATGGCTGGAGTGTCGTAACTGACACCTCCTCACAATGCAGGTACTGTGCCTCATTCAGGACTCCTCTAGCAACCGCTCAATCGACACGAAGTCAAACCAGCGGTACCCAGGGATTCTCAAAAGAGACACAGTACTCAAGGAGTCCAATCTTCTTCTCAACTCAATGGATAGTCTCACGGGCATACAGCAAGACAGGGAGCACCAGGACTCTAAAGACTTGGACCTTCATCCTTGCAAAGATATTGGCAGTGCCACACACCCCTTTCCAGTGACCTCATGACCCCCCATGCTCTCTCAATCTGTCTGTGAACTTCATAGAAAGAGTCACCAGAGACATGAATTTCGCTACCAAGGTAGATAAATCTGTTGACGAGGTCGAAATTCTCCCTGCAGACAGATACAATACTAATGGCTGTGCCTAAGAAGTCATTAAAGGCCTGGATCTTGGTCTTTATCCAGGACACCCGCAATCCCAGACACTCAGATTCCTCAATCTCGAGAGCCGCGATCAGAGTCTCCATTGACTCTGCTAAGATCACAGCATTGTCGGCAAAGTCAAGATCAGTAAATCTTTCTTCAACAACTGATGGCCCATAGTTGCTGGACCCCATGACCCTGTCCATGGTAAACGACTTAGGCATAAAACCAGACTGCTCTTATCACTGATAGGCGTGCAAATGATCATAGATCCTGTTAAGGATGACCCTAGTAAGCACCTTATCTGGCACTCAGAGTAGTGTTATTTCCCTGTAGTTGCTGCAATCCAAGTGATCACTCTTCCCTTTCCAGATAAGGACTACAAGTCCTGTTTTCTAGTCAGTTGGGATGACGCCTGACTCCCAAATGGAAGCAAAGATTGCCTGCAATGCCTGGAGGACAGCCTTACCACCGGCCTGGAGAAGGAGGACAGCCTTACCACCGGCCTGGAGAAGGAGGACAGCCTTATCACCGGCCTGGAGAAGG
>JAODKE010000040.1:3199138-3209292 GCA_026779605.1 Mormyrus hasselquistii | reverse complement strand
CGGTCTGTTACAGTGCAATTTCCATACCAGACAGTGATACAGCTGCTCAGGATGCTCTCGATCGTCCCTCTGTAGAAAGATGTGAGGATGGGTGGTGGGAGATGGGCTTTCCTCAGCCTCCGCAGAAAGTAGAGACACTTTTGGGCTTTCTTGTTATCAGGGCCTAAATAATCACCAGCTTTTATAAACAAGAAAATGTAACCTCAGGTGACAATCAATCAATCAATCAATCAAACAAGCAAGCAAACAGACAAACAGACAGACAAACAAACAAACAAACAAATGAATGAATGAATGAATAAACAAATGATTTCAATTTGTTTTTTTTCCCCAAAATGTCAGCATTTGCGATGTAAAACCTGAGAATCTGTTTTGCATTCCCAGCTATTTTTTCAGATCAGTTCAAAGTTCCGGATGGTAGTTGTGCCCATTTAAGTTGTGACTTCCACTGGATGTATGAACATCCCACATATTAGTGCATCTTGCTGGTGCCGAGTGTTGTTTGCCCCCCCCCCCCCCCCCCCAGATATCGCTGATCTGCTGAAGTTCCTGCGGCCGCTCCACGAGGGTACACTAGTGTTTGTGGCTTCCTTTGATGACCCCGCTTCCAAGTAAGTCTCCTGAGACTGCCCTCCTCACTTGCTCATTACTGCTGTGATGTCTACCTATAGTCTGAGTTCAGTGAATCTCAGTGTGTTTCGTTAGTAGGTTATGAAAATATGAAGAATATAGGAATCGCTGTTGCAGACACTGATGGCCACAATAACTGAATATATTTTCTTTGGCAAAAATATATATTTTTTATTGTCGTTTTACAATGCACAAAACTATTGTCCGTCTTCTTTGTATATGTAAAATTTTCACATCGTTTTCATTAGCTGTGTTCGTCCTACCATTATTGTGCGTAACATAGGATCTCTGTGAAATTGCTTGAACTTGAAGTTAAGTAAAACTTTCAATTTTAAGTTTGCATTTGACCAGGAAACTGTTGTATGTGGTTAAGTTTTAAATGAATGCTGCGCTGTTACAGTATCTGCTTGTGTGATAAAGCCGAAATGGGACGTTTAAGACTGAGCACAACATCCGTGTGATTCCCCCTTCCTTGCTCTGCTTTCTCCAGACTGAATGATGAAGCCCGTCGACTCCTTGAGGAGCTTGGGAGTACCACTGCTAAGGAGCTCGGTTTCAGAGACAGCTGGGTATTTGTGGGAGCTAAAGGCATTGAGAACAAGAGCCCCTTTGAGCAGGTGACCATCCCTGATACATGAGCGCCCACCTATGCATGTGCCAGCTCACTTTCCCAAGGTTGTTTTGTCGTTAAATTGCTATTGCTGAAGCATTGCTGTGGCCTCTTGTTCGCTGTAGGTTGGAATAGAGTGTCACTGCTGCGTAATTGGGCGTAATGGTCCGGGGTGAGCTTGGATAGTGTGGACACTACACCCTATGTGTATGCTATGCAAAACATTCATTGTCCGATATTTCAAACATCGATGAATAGAACATAGTGAAAATGGAATCAGTTTGTCATAATTGATATATAAATAAGTGGTCAAAATCATGTCTTGTGTTATGCAATATTTGGATAAATATGTATGATTAACCAAAATATGTACTTTTATGAATATGGTTGTTATAGAAACACATGAATTCTTAACATTGTTTATTTCGAATGGATAACAAAGATGTTGTAGTGATTACTATATAGCTGTGTTTCTCAACCCAGTCCTTGGGGACTCCCAGACATTTTTGCTCCTTCCCATCTCCCAAGACACCTGAACCAAATAATAACGTTGAATACCTGGAACAGGTGTGCCGGGATCTTCTCACTGACAATATCATAGGTGATAAATGTCTGTCTTTTAACTCCATGTTCCTAAGATCTCCTTTCTCTTTCTCAGCGGATGAAGAACAGCAAAAGCACCAACAAGTATGAAGGATGGCCCGAATCCCTGGAAATGGATGGCTGTGTCCCTTTAAGAGTTTCTCAAGAGAGCTAGACTCAGGGAGCCTTGTTTCATATCAATGTAGAGTCCAGTTTCAACAGCCACCTCCATTTTTATCTTACGTCCTGCATTGTAACTTGCATCGATGACTACATATTAGGTATATTAAAACATCTGGGCAAATGTTGCAGTTTGGTTATTATATAGGATACTTTTATTATTATTTTTAGAATCTTATATATTGCTCTCTTGGTAGACCAAACAAGTGTGTGTTTGTTGAATTGCACTGATACAAGATGTTACATTTTGCAGCCCTTTGTGGAAGATAACTTTGTACTGCATGATTTTGTAAAAATGCTCAAGTTACTAATGTGAGTTGGAGTCATTTCCAGACAGATCCAAGTGTCTTTGATAGCAACAATAACATATATTCTGTACATTACTTCACATATCAAATGAACACTATTCTATTCTAGGAAAAGCAGCTGAAATCACATTCCTCTTTTAAACATCCATACTGATACACATTAGATCAACCTTTTGGTGCATATGCTGAACTGAAGTGACTTTGTGCAGATTTACATTCCAAAAACTGATGTTAATATATAAAATAAATCAACACTGATGCTTTTTATTTCATTTGCATTGAGATACTGTTGCAATATGTGATTTTTCAAGATAAATTGGAGGGTAGCATTTTATCCTGAATTCATTCAGCCTTCTCAATGGCCAGATTTAGGTTTTGAATTTTTTCCAAAAAAACCAAAAAACAAAAAAAAAAAAACTATGGATAAAATGTAAAGATTTTTCCTAATGATTCTGGTATTCCATCTAGGCTGTGGCCCAGCCTGGAAAGCTGAATGGATACATTTGTTAATAGAGACTGTTTAAATGTTTTCTTAAATAAATTTGATTATTGCTTTTATCTGTCTCCGAAAGCATTGCAATTTGCCCTCAGTCTCGTATGTGTAATGTCTTCAAATGTGAACATTTGTGCAAATGGCATTGCAGGTACTATTATCGACCTTTATTTATATTTGCTATACAGTGATTGCTCAAAATATAGATGAAACTGCAATGTAGTGGAATGATGTCCAGAATTAGGCTCCGTATACATCTACAGTACAAGGGTTTGTTGTTGTATTTCATCGAACTTTTTAGCTGAGAACAGATAAGGTTAGATTTGTTTGATGTAAAGGTGTAATCATAAGAAACCAATTTTTAATGCAGATTATATTGACAAAGATCAATTGCATACGGCTTTTCTTAGTACTTCAGTGTAGAGTATGAAGTGGATGGATGTATGTTCTGTTTAACCCGCGTTTGCTTTCTTGTTGGACATGAAATGATAATACTTCAGACCCCCTAGTGATAACTGAAACCAAGGATAGTATCAAACCTTATATATACTGTATTATGCAGTGTTTCCACTACCATTGTATTAGGGGGGCGCCCCACCCCCCCGATGGCACCTCCTGCCCCCCCATGAAGGACAAGTTAATTTTATTTAATTTTATTTTCTATATAGCGCCAGATTACAAGAAGTCATTTAAGGTTACCTTTCCTATAGAACAGGTCTATACATTGTTCTTTTATTAAACAAACTAAATAGCCTTATGTTATTTATCTTATTTACTCAACAGCTTGTCATTTTTGCCTCTACACGGTCGCGCGTTTGCAATTCTCTGCTCTCTGTATCGCGCGTGGCGGAGTTCGGGCCCGATAAGCGCGCGCACACAGGTGAGCGGACAGAGAGCGCACGTCGGAAAATATGTCGTCAACCACCTGAAAAGCAGACAAAAATGAACATAGTAATAAATCCATGTCACAATGAGATTTTTTGCTTTAAACAAAGCCTATGAGTTAATGTATTTGCAGGTCAAGACAAACATCTTGCAGCCTGCATGCGGATCTCAATAAATGGGCCAGACGTTTCTGACTTCCCATATCAAGAGGCTCTAGAAATGTTCTTCCAGAAGCCCAGAAAGATACACTGCAGTGACAAAATCTGTAGACTTCGTGGATAATTGTCATAAAAATAAATGTAGTTCAGTTGTAGTGATGTGTAGTTCATTTGTGCTATTATGAAACACATGAACACCATGAATCCTGTCGATGTCCATCTGCACGTCCCCCCCCCCCCACACACACACACACAGCTGTAGACCTAGGGAAAACTCTGCTATGGCTTTTCTTACACATACATACCGATGATGGAACTTAATTTATATATTAGGCACGATGAGAGATTATCAATGACGACTAATAAAATAGGACGATTATAACAATATACGGTACCGTTTTATTTTTCATAAATATGGTTACTTGCACATTAGCACTGCGATACTGTGGCATTAGATCTGATAACTGAGACGGCTACTAAGTGACTAACGGGCGGGTGGCAAATACATCATGGATACCCTGGACAGAGGGATTATTCACATCCCAGGTGGGGTGACGCCAGATTTCATCTCGCTACTCAGTGGTGCGCAATTTCAAACTTATTGATTATTTCTGGATTTTTCTGTTAAATTACGGGGGCCCACTATTCTCACATATGTTGCAACTACAGACAACCAGGTGTTCTCAGCCAGTTTGGGGTCCAGTGGCTGTTTCTCACCACATTTTAGTTATTTGTAGTAGATTCTTAAACCCTGAGGTTTCTTTCAGTTTCATTGCACTTTTGTTGTAAAATACATTGGATATAAACATTTTTTATCAACAGTACCGAGTTGTAGTCATATAACCGAAGGTGAACACACAGTTGAAAATATGATGAAAACATCAAATATTTGTAGGCATATTTTCAAATATAATGCAAACAATATAAAGTTTTTAGATCTCTGTTGTGTTTAGTATAATTTATATAAGTTTTATATAAACAAACTCTGTATCACAAAAGACACCAGTAAAATGCTGCTAATCGAGGAAAGGAAAGCCTTCCAGCAAGGGGACAGAGGTGAGGTGAAGAGATTGCTGAAGGAACTTGAACATGAGGACAAAAGGGAGCTGCACAGTACAAGAGGTGGGAGGTGCCATGAAGAAGAACACAGGATGGCGCAATGCGGACTGGAAAACGATCAGAGAGCTGACAAGTTAAATCTGTTAAACTCTACAAAGGCTCCTCTCTCTGGAGAACCTCCTGCATCATTTCAGTGCCCAAACCAAACCCTGAGTGATGACAGACCGGTGGCACCCACATCACACATAATGAAGACCTTTCAGAGGCTGGTGCTTCATTGTCTATCACCACAGGTGAAGCAGTTCCTCAGTCCTCTTCAGTTTGCATATCAGGCCCATGTTGGAGTTCATGATGCCATCATTCACTTGCTATACAGAGCCCACTCACATCTGGACAACGCAGGAAATAATAATGAAAATGTGAGACGCTTGAAGTGCATTCAACCCTACTCAGTCACAGCTATTAGCTGGGAAACTTGTACAAGTGGGATACAAGTGGGCGGAGCCGTGATCGCCTGCCTGCCTGACTATCTCACCTGTAGACCTCGGTTTGTTCACAGCAGCAGCTGCACTTCTAATGTGGCGCGGAACAGTACAGGAACTGTCCAGCCCTGTCTGTCCGAGATCCAACCCAGCCTGCTGTGCATCACCGCAAGAGCCTGTCAATCAAACCACTTGCTCGAGAAGCATTTTTCAGCAAAAAAAAAGCCAAAATTCTTGTATAGTTTTGTGTTACTTACAGATAAGGTTAGGGCTGAGTATGGGTTACGGCTTAGGTTAGCCAGGTTCCCCTTAGCTCCCCCGCAATTCGAACCACGGAGTGTACTTACACACTATGAGTAACACAGTATATTGTTTTACTTTTTTTTATTATGTGTACACCCCAAAATGACGATAACAAGTACAGCATAGTACATACATATACCAGTGACAAAGCTGTTTATTATTATTATCCCCATTTATGCACGCAGAGCAGAAATACGCCCTCGCGAGGATGGTTTTCTGCTCGCGGATGCTGTTCTATATGCTTGTGTCTCCAGATCTAGGAGGAGATGCCCCAGGACACCATCCATCATCTCATTAGGAGCATTAGCCCCGATGTTGTCAGGCATGTATACAAGCACATGGGGGCCATACAAACTACTGAGTACTGAATACGACTTGCTGTAATGAAATTTCGGCAAAATGGACCAGCCTGTTGCATCATTTTTTCAGTTAGATTTTCGGGGTGTCTTTGAATTCAGCCCTCTGTAGGTTTGTAATTTTCATTTCCATCAAACAACGTGGCATCCATTCATTCCTAACACATTACTCAGTTCATATCAGTATAGATATCAGCATGATTTTTTTCACGTTGAGATCTGATGCGTTTTCAAAGTGTTCCTTTAATTTTTTTGAGCGGTGTAGATGCTACTCATGCGACATTTAAGAGAATTCCAGAGATGTTACTACTTATAGCTGGCAAAATAAGAATTCCAAAA
This sequence comes from Mormyrus hasselquistii, assembly GCA_026779605.1. Classification (NCBI taxonomy): domain Eukaryota; kingdom Metazoa; phylum Chordata; class Actinopteri; order Osteoglossiformes; family Mormyridae; genus Mormyrus; species Mormyrus hasselquistii. Next base: position 3,202,907 of record JAODKE010000040.1, on the reverse strand, counting down.
ATATGTGAAATCAAATATGCAGTTTCTAAGAATTTTGCAGCAATGTCTTTGCAACAACAGAAAAAAATACTTTATGGAATTTGTACATTTCTCCTATGTACACTACTATTCAAAAGTTTGGGGTCACTTACAAATTTCCTTGCTTTTGTCCATTAAAACAACATCAGATGGATCAGAAATGCAGTCATGGGCAAAAGTTTTGAAAATGACACAAATATTAATTTTCACAGTCTGCTTCCTCAGTTTTTATGATGTCAATTTGCATAAATTCCAGAATGTTATGAAGAGTGATCAGATAAATTGAAGATCTGCAAAAGGTACAGGGATTGGACTGCCGAGGACTGGGGTAAAGTCATTTTCTGTGATGAATCCCCTTTCTGATTGTTTGAGGCATCCAGAAAAAAGATTGTCTGGAGAAGATGTGATGAGCGCTACCATCAGTCCTGTGTCATGCCAACAGTAAAGCATCCTGAGACCATTCATGTGTGGGGCTGCTTCTCAGCCAAGGGAGTGAGATCACTCACAATTTTGCCTAAGAACACAGCCATGAATAAAGAATGGTACCAAAACATCCCCTGAAAGCAACTTCTCCCAACCATCCTAGAACAGCTTAGTGATGAACGATGCCTTTTCCAGCGTGATGGAGCACCGTGCCATAAGGCAAAAGCGATAACTAAGTTGCTCGGGGAACAAAACATTGATATTTTGGGTCCATGGCCAGGAAACTCCTCAGACATTAATCCATTGAGAACTTGTGGTCAATCCTTAAGAGGAGGGTGGACAAATAAAAACCACAAACTGACAAACTCCAAGAATTGATTATGCAAGAATGGGCTTCCATCAGATTTGGCCCAGAAGTTGATTGACAACATGCTAAGCAGAATGGCATAGCTCATGTAAAAGAAGGGCCAACACTGCAAATATTGACTCTTTGCATAAACTTAATATAATTGTCACTAAAAGCCTTTGACAATTATGAAATGCTTGAAATTATGCTTCAGTATATCATAGAAACATCTGACAAAAAGACCTACAAATGCTGAAGCAGCAGACTTTGTGAAAACCAATACTTGTATCATTCTCAAAACCTTTGGCCATGACTGTACTATGTAGACATTGTTAATGTTGTAAATGACTATCATAGCTGGAAATGGGTGTTTCTTAATAGAATATCTACATAATTGTACAGAGACCCAATATCAGCAACAATTAGTCCTGTGTTCCAGTGGAATGCTGTGTTGTAATACAAGTTTATCATTTTAAAAGGTTAATTAATCTTTAGAATCTTTGCAATTCTGTTAGCACGGATAAAAATTGTTGTGCTGATTGAAGAAGCAATAATACTGGTCTCCTTTGTACTAGTTGAGTATCTGGAGCATCAGCAATTGAGGGTGCGATTACAAGCTCAAAATGGTCAGAAACAAAGATACTTCTTCTGAAAGAAAGAGAGAAATGAAGGCTATTCCATGCTAGAAATTGGGGCCAGGAAACTGAAGATCCCATACAGTGCTGTGGCTTTATCCACAACAGAAAGAGGAGAGGGGGGGCCCGGTGCAACACTGAGGGAGAGGATAAATATATTAGAGTGTGTAGTTTGAGGTACAGATGCCTCATAGGTCTTCAACTGGCAGCTTCATTAAATAGTACTTGCAAAAGATCAGTCTCAACGTAAACAGTGAAGATGCAACTCTGGAGTGCTGACCTTCTATTGTATAGGCAGAATTGCAAAAAAAAAAAACTGAATCTCGTAATGGCCAATAAAAAGAAAAGCCCGAGATGGGCAAATGGACACAGACATTGGACAGAGGAAGACTGGAAAGAATGCTCTGGATAGGTGAATATAAGTTTGTGGTGTTCCAATCACAAATAAGAACATTTGTGAGACGCAGATCAAATGAAAAGAAGCTGGAGGACCGCTAGATGACATTTATCTAGCACGGTGGAGGCAATGTGACGGTCTGGGGATGCTTTGGTGATGGTAAATTGGGAGATTTGTACAGGGTCAAAGGGATCTTGAAGAAGGAAGGCTATCACTCCATTTTGCAATGCCATACCATACCCTGTGGATGGTGCTTAATTGGAGCTTGTTTCATCCTACAACTGGACAATGACCCAAACACCTCCAAACTATGCAAGAACTATTTAAGAACTATTTAGTGAAGAAGCAGTCAGCTGGTATTCTGTGTATAATGGAGCGGCCAGCACAGTCACCAGATCTCAACTCTTTTGAGCTGTTATGGGAGCAGCTTGACCGAATGGTATGTAGGAAGTGTCCATTAAGCCAATCCAACTTGTGGGAGATGCTTCAGGAAGCGTGGGGTGAAATCTCATCAGATTACCTCAACAAACTGACATCTAGAATGCCCAAGGTTTACAAGACTGTAATTGCTACAAATGGAAGACCATTTGACGAAAGCAAAGTTTGAAGAACACAATTATTATTTTAATTTTAAAAATGATTATTTTGAACTTTGTCAATGATCATTTCCTGTTTTTTTAGCTGTACTTCCTATTCAAACTCATTTCATGTATGTTTTCATGGAAACAAGGAAATTTCTAATTGGCCCCAAAATTTTAAATGGTAGTGTATGTAAAATAAATAATTTATGAAAATACCATGTTTGTCATCTACATATTTTAATCTAAGAACATTTGTATAAAGTACATTACTCATGCTAAGAACAATATAGACTCTTGTCATAATGCTGTCTCTACTGTTCCTGTCATGTTCCCATTTGGCCAGCAGATGTCATTGGCTATTCCACCTCTTCCTTAAGGTTCCCAGATTATTGTTTCTGTCTCTCACACCTGTTTTCAGTTTGTGGCTCATTACATATAATCTCTAGTGTTTTGCTTGTTATCAATGATTCACACCAGTCTCTTGTCTAGTCTTTGTTATCTGGGTATATATGTACCTGCTCTTGCCCGGTTCCTTGTGGGTTGGTAAATTGCTCAAAATAAATAAATTGCAGGGCCCTGATGGAACCTTACCTATAGTTTTAAAAGAGATGAGTGATATTATTAGCCAACCTTTAACATTACTATTTCAGAAATCCTTATCTGCTGGTGTGGTACTGTCTGATTGGAAGCAAGCTAATATAACACCCATTTTCAAAAAAGGGGATAGAAGTAATCCAGCAAACTATAGGCCAATCAGTTTAACTAGCATTACTGGAAAAATAATGGAAGCTATAGTCCAAGTGAAAATGGTAGATTACCTGGATTAAAATAACATTCTGAGGGATAGCCAACGTGGATTTAGGAGAGGTAGGTCCTGTTTAACTAATCTACTTGAGTTCATTGAGGAAGCTACAAGAGAAATTGATCACAAAAAGACGTGATCTACTTAGATTACCAGAAGGCCTTTGATGTTGTCCCCCACAAACGGCAAAGCTGCAGGGATTTTAGGAACTGTAGCAGCTTGGATCAAAAACTGGTTAACAGATAGGAAACAATGGGTAGTTATTAGAGGCACAATGTCACATTGGGCCCACGTTCGTAGTGGGGTACTGCAGGGTTCAATTTTAGGACCATTATTGTTCCTAATTTACATTAATGATATTAACACCAATGCATGCAGTAAACTGGTTAAATTTGCAGATGACACCAAGGTGGGTGGTGTAGCAGATACTAAATTAGCAGCACGGAGGCTACAACAGATTCTTGATTAAATTAGCGACTGGGCTGATACGTGGCAGATGAAATTTAATGTAGATAAATGTAAGGTAATCCATGCAGGGAGCAGAAATATAAAGTACAGATATTTTAT
>JAODKE010000040.1:3175509-3191664 GCA_026779605.1 Mormyrus hasselquistii | reverse complement strand
AGGAGTGTAGGGCAGCAGCAGCGCGGGCAAGGAGGGACCAGCTGGCAGAAGAGCTGAATCACCTGTAGCCTGGTGAGCAATATAAAGTGTGAGATGTAGAAAAATAACAGCCGTATTGGCATTCATTTGAACATTTAAACACCCTAAAACTGTAGGTTTCTGAACAAAGATATGGACATCAGATGGATGGAAACAGTGATTTGTTCACATGCACAACACGGTTTTTATTTAACGCTAGAACGTCATTCTACAATCGATAAAACCATTTTAGGTCAACCAGCATTGCATTTAGATTCAGGTAAATCGGATCAATTAGGTACGTTTTGTGTTCAGCATTGAGTCACTGTGAATATGTAGGCAGATATTCCGGGTGAATGATGCAGTGGCATATTGTGGAAACACTTGTATTATAACTGCAATGAGTCATTTCTATTATAGTTGAGGCTACATCAGTTGCTAAGGCTACTCAGTTTTAAAAAGAGTGCGGATTTGTGGATCGGTGCTGTTGTTCAGGGGTGCTAATGAGAACCAGCCCTCTTGTGTGTCAAATTCTGCTGTAACTCTCCACATGAAAATGAGGCCAGCTGGCCCATGCTGCTTTTGTTGTTTTTTTTCTACAGAGAAAAATTCAAAATCGCCGGTCTTGCTGCTCTTTGTCAGTACGATTAAATGTAGTTAAGAGACACTAAACTTCTTTGTAGTGACTCGAAACAAGCTCTATTTTCACAAACTATGTTCTTCACATGAGGAATAGGCGAACGCTCTTGTTCTTACTTGCGCTTATGAGAACTGCTTGATACTTGAGAACTCTACACGCTCAGGCAGTGATGGGAACTAAACAGACAACCTTGAAGATGTGAACTACTGCACATCGTGTTATTAATATGCCAAATGATTAACTCTCAGCGGGGATGTCTTGGTGGCTCAGTACCTAGTTCTCTTGCCGCTCTGCATTCTGTATATGGAGTAGGGTCGCACGATTTTGGGTAAAATGTGAATAATGATTTTTGTCACTCAGTTCTCTCAATTCTCGTCATGCCATTTCCTATCACGATTCTTGAGCAGTAAATATATAATTTTTATTATTATTAGGGCTGTGAATCAATTTTTAAAAACAAACTAATTAATTGTGCAGGTCTCTATGATTAATTGCAATGAATTACACCAAATGTTAACACTTAATGATAAATATTCATACATTGAATCCCCAGATGTAAAATTGACACAAAAATGTGTATATATATGTATGTATGTGTGTGTGTGTGTGTGTGTGTGTGTGTGTGTGTATATATATATATGTATATGTATGTTCATTACATTTATCGTATATTTGGGCTCATTGATGCAACAATGTCTTATAGTGTTTTAGCTAATATCTTTCTGAATCAGCTGAGATCTCTGATTACATGAATCACAGTATCCCCGTTTGCAGGACGTTTGAAATGCTGATGTCGGCATCCGCTAAGAGGACTGTGCAGCTCAGCTAAACCTAACCAGTCCTGCCACAGAATACTTCATGGCCACACTTGAATTTCTCCTCATTGTTCTTGATCTCTCCTTTATCTCGTCTGTCTCAGCTTGCCGGCATCCCCTCACCCCTTTTGCCCTTAGCTCATGTCGGAGTTGTTTTTGTTCAGGCAGAAATTTACCCATGGTCGCTGCTTTCACAGAGGCAGAAGACTGACGCATTTAATCAGGGGCAAGTCCACTCCCCCAGTTGTATTCTTTTTGTTGTCTCATATTTCACTCTCTCTCTTGCTGTGACACATTCACTTTTTAGAATAAACTGACTGGGTAGGTGTCAGATATGCATGGGCATTGTCAGATGTTTGTGTTATATATATCTGAGTCTGTAACAACTTCACACATTTTCATCATTCATTTCCTCCTATGTAATCATGTGGGGTGTCGAACACAACAAGAATGATGCTCACAGGAGTCTGCATTTTTAAAAGATGAGGATGTGTGTGAGAGGTTAGCATTATAGACTGGTTTTATCTGCTCTACCAGTCTGATGGAGCCTCCTAGCACTGAAGAAGTTGCTAAATGATGGCATGTTCTGAGAAATACCTGCTTTCCTTTTATTGTCTACTGTCGTCTTCTGCTCTTCTGAATGATTTGCAGTTTGGTATGTCCGAGTATTTTTCTTCTCATAGTTCTACCTTTATTTTCGGGGAAGTGAAAACTGTGATTGAGTTGGTCAAACATAACGTAACATAACAATAGCATATAACATAAGAATAACAACAATGAGGTGTGACCCACTAAACTTAAGAATGCTACATTTTAAAAAGTCGATGGAACATGGAGAATGAAATACAGTAATACATGTGAGATTTTTCTCCTTTGAACCTTGGTAAAAAGCCAACTCGGTCTTCCTCTAATTTCACTGTCCGCTTTCTTTTAATAAGCGGCATGGTTACTGGCATTGTGCAGGTTTGTGGTTTGTGTTGTGCAGAGAGCAGAAGTCCTGACTTCCACAGGAATGCAGCTGAACTGGAAGTTTTCCCAAGTTGTCACGCACTTGCCTCCTTCCACCTTTTGTCACATCTTGTGCCCTCATCTTGTCTGAGAAAAGGAACTGTAGTAATCATTACAACAGTTCATTTCTTAACAGTGAATCCTAAAATTATACTGGGCAACCTAGATTTAGTTCGCAAGGCCAGAACAAATGTCTCCGGAGCAGCTCTTTTGTTAAACTGCTGAGCTTCTCAGATAATATGTCACTTGTCACTGTAATTAGCATATAAAACTTGGTCAGTTGGTCAGATTTCTTCTCCCCCTCCCGGTCATTGTTTTTTTTTTTCTTTCTGCCCTTCTCATGTCTGGAAAACAATTGTCTGCACATTGCTGACCGTGGTGTAGTCATGACAACTCCACGTGAGTGTGGGAGTTGTGAGAGGACCTTTTGTCAGGGTATAAAAGTGGCCAGTATTCTCCAGCTCTCCTCACAGATGCAGTGCAAGAGTTAACTAGCCCACTGAATTGCTCCTAATTGTATTCTCTTGCCTTCAGGAAATACATATGGTTTTTACCACCCTTTTGCTACCCCCTCAGACACATTGGTATGCGAGCTTATAACTTGAAAATTGTTTTATGGATCTTTTTCAAACTTGGCTCAAACATTATGTAGGTGAGGAAGTAAAAGTTATAAAAAAAATTTGAGACAGATTTGAGTTTTAACACTTGATCTCATTAAGACGATAACTCAGTTTTTGATATCTCTTTTTAAAACTTTGCAGAGGTATTGTACTGATACCAATCTGGAAATGCTTAAATATTCAGCTAGATCGCCCCAAAACTAAAGTAATGTCATTTAGTGGCAGCAAAGGAAAGGGCTATAGATGACATTTTGCATTGTGAATGTGCTAAATCAAAAAGTATTTGATGGCTTCACAAATACATTATGTGGATGAAGAACTACACTTGGTTTCATTTTCAGACAAATTGCCACAGCATGGCAGTAAAGGAAGAAAACAACACCTATAGAGAACACTTGATCCTGTGAACACAGTAACTAAAAATATTTAAGGATCTTTTTCAAACTTCACACCGGGTGAAAAACTGGAAGTGATCAAAATTTGAGACCAGCCAAAACTGAAGCAGCGCTGTATTGTCAAAGCAAAACAAAGGGTGTTTTCACAAATTTGATCCCACTAGCATGATAACTCAAAAAGTATTTGAAAGATATTTTTCAGCCTTTGCAGACATCTTATAAAGGATCTGATCAAGGCCACAGCAAAACTGAAGCAATGACTCTTAGTAATATCAAAAAGAAGGATGAGTTGACTAGAGGCATATTCTTGTGAACAGGATCACTCTATTTGTCATTATTGCTGTATTTACTCTATTTGATCTTTGGATCCTATTACCATTTCACAAAAACACTACATATGGATAAAAATCTGTTTGAAAATCTTACTCCTGCTAGACTCAAAATCAACCCAAAATTGCAACTGCACCACAGAGGGTAGCAAAAATAGAAATTCAAGATACAGGGCAGCCGAGACTGAAAATGGAGCTTGCGGCAGCCATCTTTTGAACACAGCCAGCTGCCATCTAAACATATTCCTTGGATTTTTTTCCAGGAACATTGTGATAGTCAGACATTGTGGGGAAACTGTGGGGTTCAAGGAACTTTTCTTAAAATTTTATAATAACTATATCATTACTGGCTTCCCCATTAAGCAAATTTTATCCATAACAGTCCAGTAGCTAGTTAGCAAAATGTATTGTGGGGAACTCTGTGAAACTTATCATGGGGGAATTTAATTGTGTCACTTACGTGTAGTTAAAGTGTGTTACATCACATGAAAGAACAGGCTCAGATCTGATGAACCTGATCACATTAAGACAAGTTGATAAATAGCCTGACCTTGCATTCAGACCCCATATAATTATTGTAGAATATTCAGAAAATCTCTCATTTGCATATATGTCTATGTGCGTTTATGTATGTTTGAAAAGGATAACAATTTTAACCATTTAGAACGTGAGTTCAGCCATCAGCCAGCTAACTTTTTCACCAGTATTCACCAGTAGTGTTCTTGTTGATTTGTAGATAATCCTGTGTATATAAGAACATTCTTTTTTTTTTTTAATTGTGCAAAAGCAAAGTGTCAGTGTAGTCGTGCAAGTCGAGTTTGCACCCATTTTGTATTTTGCGCGATTGCCCTGTATTGTGTTTGGTTTTGAACCAATTTGGGACACGATTTGCCTTATAGTTTCGTGCCGCGTGATTCCCTTCACCCCCCCCAACCCCCCCCCCCAAATACATTTTTTATTTTGAACTTTGGAAGGTAGGGGCGTGACCTCTTTCATTTCTCCAAAATCAAAAGTGGCAACTTGGCAAGTTGTTTTTCACTTCATGCGAAAGCTGGCGTGCTGTGGCAGGCTCAACACTGTGCTGGACCGGTCGCGTCCCTCAATGTAATTTCTTCTAGGGCCAGTGGGCCTAGCAACTATGTATTTTAATGCCAGGCCTGGGGTGGTGCTGTAGAGCAGAGCTTCTTTTAAAGTCATGTAAAGAGAACTCACTTCTCTTTGGATTCACATTGCCCATTACCTTCCAGAAGCACTCAATTCACTTTGTGGTGCACTTTAGCATTTATGTGGTAGCAGATCATTTCACATTTACATTTGGTCCTTTTGGACACTGAACTGATTATTGTAGTCATATCATTCTCGAAAAAACACCAAGTTTGACTGAATGACCCATATTTTATTGTTAATGTTAAACTTGTATTCATTTACAAGCATGTGCATCCTAAATTTCAATATACGTGTGTACGGAACAGATTGATCAAAACACTATTTAGTTCAACCGTGTGATCAGTCTAAAACCTTAAACCTGTATTGCAAATGGCTCTGAAAACAGAAGCATGACAACTACTGAAAGTATAGTTTAACATGAAAGATCTTGTAGATTTGATATATAAAGATGTGGTATAAGCATTCATAAAATAATATAAAATTTTGCTACATGTAAATCACAATATTTTTATCCCATAATTTGATTGAAGGCATGTGTCTCGAGCTAGCCAAACACAATGAATCAGTGAGGAAAATCCATGAGATTCTAAAAAGGCTGATTAATGTGACTTAATTCTTAGGTCACCCGGAGCTGACATTTGGGGGACATGAACTCTAACAGCAAAGAAAACTATAGATGTGCTTTACCAGGACGATGATGTTCTGGTTTTGTTGTGTGGTTGTGTTACAATATAATGTACACATTTTGCACGCAGCAACACCTAAACAGGAGCATGGTGTATGTACAGGTAAAGTGTGAATTTTGCCTAGCTGCACTTAAACCCCAAACTTAATTCTATGGGTTGCTAAATGAATAGGTGTAGTTTCAAAGTTACATGTCACAACTTGAATTGAAATAAATACAGTACACGTTTGTTGTCTATGTTCACGTAAACACATATATATTGGCACATTTCCAGTTGATCCATCCAGTAATTCTAGAAATTGTACAGGTTTGTGAGTGTGTGAGGAGTATGGATTAGATGGGCTGGTGATGGGGCTGTCTGAGGAAAACAATGCTGTGATTATGTCACCTTATACTGTACCATGGGTTTGGTAAATACTGTTTTTTTTCCCCCAGAGATGACATGTAGGTGTTGATCATTTTTGTGTACAGGTATTTCCGGCAGCCTAATAACAGCTATATATTATTGCGTTGTGACTCATAAGCAGTAGCATTAGCAGTCATTCTAATCAGCATAATTTTCCTTGGCTTTCAACAGGCAAGAGCCTGTCTGATGATGGTTCCTATGGTAACTGCCACAATGGACTGTACACTTTATGATTTATCCCTTACATGTATTATCATACATTTTGTTGTTTCTCATTCAATGTGTGCATGAAATTTAATCTAAATTGTGCAGTATAAGATGTATATTTTATATTTGTCTGAACAAACAGCTATTCATTTACGTTTTCGTTTTTTTTTTTTAGGGTTTACATGAAGATTGTCCCTCTACCTTGTGAAGAATTTTAGAAGAGAAGTCTGTTTGACCTTACAACTCTTGGTACTTGCTAACTTGTGTTTTTGCATATACTATTTTACAAGACATTTGTTTGCTAAATCATGTCACCGCATTAGAAAAGGACAAGATGGGTCCTCTGGCAATGGATAGGAGAAAAAGGATAGATAACTAGAAAGACAGTCGGCAGTCACTGCTGCTGTGCTTCCTCCCCTGTTACCACAGTGAAATAGCAGGTGTGACCAGATAGGGCTGTTCGCCTTCTCTTTAAGGAAAGCTGCCGAACAGCTGAAGGGGGAAAGCTGACGAAAAAAAGGTGCCCTGGGAACAAAGAGAGAAACCGAAACGGAGAGGGACAAAGAGCAAGAGGAAAGGAGGATAAGGAGGAGAGGTAGAAGCTGTCCTCAATGGCAACGGACCCTGGAGAACCCACATCCACAGATGACTCCTCTGACAAACCTGATGGAGGGCAGGGCCACGCATGTGAGCCGGGACCTGGTGATAGGACTGGCAAGGAAAGGGAGCGGAATCACAGCACACCCTCCGATTTTCCCTCCTCCCAAACTCAGGAAAAAATTGGGGGAACTGGCGGGGGCGAGGAGGAGTGGCGTCCACCTCGGCCTCTGTCGGCCTCTACACCGTCATCCCCAGCAGCGCTAGGTGGCAAACTGAAGAAGGAGAGGAAACGCTTCTTCCGAAAGAGTGTGGAGATTTGTGAAGAGGAGGATGAAGTGGAAATGGGGCTGGGTGTGACACGAAGTGCCCCGCACCTAGACTCCAAGACTTCTGATTCTGTATTTGCTGACAGTGCCCCACAGCAAGTCCCTGACTCCACCACCTCCGCCACTGTGGTGGACGATGGCTCTGGCGTTGCCTTCACCATCGGCCTGGATCCTGACAAGAGTGGTTCTACTGTGTGCTCCGCCCAGAAGGGCAAAGAAAGAGACCGGGAACAAGAGGAGGAGGCAGAGATGAAGGCGGTGGCCACCTCCCCTGGAGGGCGCTTCCTAAAGTTTGATATTGAGCTGGGCAGGGGAGCCTTCAAGACTGTGTACAAAGGGCTGGACACAGAGACCTGGGTGGAGGTGGCTTGGTGCGAGCTGCAGGTGAGAATTCTGTGTTCTGTCTCTGGAGGAAGTCATAAAACCCTGTATGTCTTCTCTATTACTGTTTGTGCTGTGACAAACGGGCAAGGGCAACATTTATGTGTTAGATTTCGTTGTCCACTCATGATTGTGGAGTCATGGAGAATAATGGAAACTAAACCAGAAGATTTTTTTGATGAAATTGTTTATTTTTTTCGGTGTGTAACAGCGAGTCATACAGACACTAACACAGGACATTGTTTAATCATAACCAGTTAGGAACCCAAAGGTGCCAATGACCACTGGCAAAGCACTGACTTTTGATCAAATTTGATTGCTCCATCCTTTGTCTGCTGCCAGTGTATTTGCATAGTGGCATACTGTCAAAGGACTTAGTCACTTTAATGACATTAGGTGAGGACTAGTGGTACTTTTCTACTGCCACCAGGAACCAAGCCGTACCACGAACTGCCGGCTTTCCGTTGTGAGTTGTCCAAGGCGTACCCGAGCCGTTCCCACACTGAATATGGCCCTGATCACTAGCAGGGCTGAAAGTGTTACCAAACTGGACTGGTTGCTTCACCACCATCTGACTGGTCAAATTGCAGTTCTGCATCGAAGGAAAAAGGGCCATATTCTGTACGTTATTAATTATTAGTAGTTTCACATATTGCGATGTATTGCTGCATTCCTAATAACTTGGAACATGACAATATCCAACCACCTACTTAAAGTACTATGGGATAGCTGAATGGAATGGATTTGTAATGCTAATTCTGCTAGCACTTGATGAAATTGGCAGATAGTAAGTACACTGTGGGAACAGTGAATGAGCGTCTCTTTCATTTCTTGTCACTACTGCTCTCCAAGCCTGGCAATGCCTTTACAAAGCTGACCCTTCTGCAGTGGAAAATAGGAGTGAGCTGGAACAGCTCTGTAACTAGTCTTTGTGGTAAGGGTCACCTACGGCTTGATTCCTGTATGCCAGTGGAAAAGTGCCATAAGTGGTTTTCAGAATAACATTAACACAATAATTTTTTATGATTATCTGAAAATGTTGTTTTGCAAACTACATTTATATTTAAAATGTATTGTGACATTGTTCTTTATTCGACTCAAACGTGGAACTTGCGTTTTTTTCATTCAGTATAACAAGCAGTCTCTTCTCTATTGTGTCCCTAAAGTGCCACAATGCATATAGGATAAATTCATTATGTGCCTTTGGTGCTGACTGCACCTATCACATAAAGCATTATTTTATTTATCAGTGAGATGATGGCACAGTACAGGGACTAAAATAGGTAGCACAGTTTTTCCACACCTTCAAGGTTAGGGGTTTGTACTTTGGGTAAGCGGCTGTAAGATGGATGAGTTGACGATAAGAAAATGATGCATTGAGTGGACTGGACCTTGATACTTTATGCGATTGCTTTTTTGTCTTCGGAATGAGTTTGGATATATGAAAGATGAAAAACAATGAACAAAAATACAGCATTAATAGATTTATCAGATTATCAGCTTATCAGAGATGTAAGTGGAAAATGCTTCTTTATATTCCACTGATTGTGAATAATTTATCGTGACTCAGCTGTCAGAGTTGTTCAGAGTTTGAGAGATTCAGCTGTATAGATTTTGAGGTGATTTGAGGTATTAACTATAGTGGCCAATATGGTGAGACTAATAAAGAGAAAAGTATAGTATATCCATTAATAGGGGTGTAAAGATGCATTGATGCATAGTGATGAAATGATTGTTAAGATGGTGATTTAATGGATTGCTCTGTAAAGTCAGAATAGATGTTTGGGGGTAAAAATAAAGGTATTATTACTTCCGGGTTGTGCACTCTTGTGTTCATGTTCTACACATAGACACACAAAGTAGCAGTTCTGGCACTTGACTCCCCAAAATGGGTAGGGTAAGACTCATTAATATTTATAAAGGAAGCACTACTTCGTAATATTTGTGCTGTCATGCTTTTGGAAAACACTTGTAAAGAGAGTGACTTTTTTCACTATAAAACAAGCTGCAGTAGCAATTAAAGAGACACTGATCCGATATTCAGATCCTTATCAGCACTGGTCCAGACCTAATAGATGGATCGAGTATTGGCCATATGTGACCGACCCATGTCCGATACTTATATTTAGTTTTCGGCTGTCTGTAAAAAGAGAGCTCCTATTTCTTGTTAAATCAATTTATACAATCAATCGCACGACAGCACTTACCCATTTTAGATATGTTTTTTGCGGCATTCAAGCAGACTTTGCTTCCTTTCAGTCTTTTTGCCACTCTGTAGATGTGAGCACAGTGACTTCCACCTGTTGTCATCATGCACATGCCCTTTTCAGGACTGGGAGCCTAAGAAGATCAGCAATCAATTTAACAACTACTAGTAGCAGAGCGATTTTGCAGTCTTTGTTAAAACAAAGTTTTGAGTGGTGGATGCAGAGTTTAGTGGAAAATCCCGCTAAAGAAAGTGGACACGATTGTATGAGACAACACAAATAATATTTAAAAAAACAATGGGTGACAAGCTAGCTAAGTAAAAAGTAATGTGTGCTCCATATATTGGTAAGCATATCGATATTTGGTAAAAATTTAAATATTGGCATTGGTCTGAAGTGTTAATCTTGGCTGATATTGCTGGCCAATATTTAAACTTTTTTTTTTTATCAATATTCAATAGCACCATCTAGAGACAGAGCTAATAGAATAATGGAGCAGATTGTATTAGATGGTCAGGCATTTTCTAAGGGGAGGGCAAGGTAGCATTTCCTTTAATGTATTTAATTTTATTTTCCTGTACAGGTTAGTAGTTGGTCACTATCATGTTCTTTCTGTTTATTAATAGCAATACAAATTAATGCTCTGAGAGAGTGTTTTTTTTTGCATTCCATTAACAGTGTGTATTAAGTACCCATGGTAATATTTCAGATTTTTTTTTCAGCGAAGTTAAAACGAGGTTAGTGGAATAATCAGTTAATCGAAATGAAATGTGAAATTAAAGATTTCCAATGCGTTCCCTCAATAGTCATCATCAACGCAAATTGCCTTGGGATCAACCATTTAGATCCGTATCCTTCAGTGCTTAATAGTCTGGAGTGACTGCAAGTGGTGAATAGCAAAGATTTTACCCTTTGCCAATGAGGATATGAATGTCTGTGAAAATTTGAGACAGATCTCTAAATGATGTTAAACAAATATTTTTTAGGGAGGATGACACAAAATAGGCTGAAGCCCCCCTGTATAGGGTCTGGGTCTGTCTATGAATGACAAAGGGAACTCATCTCCTGCTCTTTTTTGTCATTTGAGACAAACATTGAATAACTGAGCACATGGCATTTGACTAATATGCATTTGAATAATATGCTTAAATGTTATTTCAACTGACCTGCCCACCGATGACCCAAATATCATTAAAACATTTTTGTTTGCAATAAAACGCACTAGTGACATTCGAGAGTGTTTCCACTTTGCAGGAAAAATATTGAAAATTATATAAATTGAAATTCATGACTTGGTATCGGTATCGAAACAATAATTTTGCTGTCCTGACAACACTAGTGTGTGCAGAACAAGTGGCAAATTGTGTAGTAGCTGGGGTTGGTCTGCAGGAGTGTTACAGTAGGCTGGAGGTAAACAAGAATATCTGCTAATATGCCTTCAGAAAGGGACTAGTGGCAGCCTCTCATTGTGTAAAAAAAAAAACAAAAAAAAAAACTGCTGAATAAGTGCTGTGTGAGCTATTTTAACTTCTGGCCCTATGCTCCCATTGGCTACTCACAGCTTATAGTGTGACACACACACCTCCCCTATATACCAGCATGACGGAAGCATTGTAGGCACATGACTGATACTATGCCGGTTTGTTTTAGGGTCACAGGAGGAGTGAGAAGCTTGAAGTTCTGTAAATTCACACATTTCTTTAAAATCTCTACAGTAGCTGTACATGTACAGCTGTCACAATTTGTGACAATTTCAGTGACTTGATTGGCTAATTCCACTCATTATGTCATGAAAAAGAGATTTATATATTTTACAATATCATGATAATAGTTCCCACAGCACAAGAACACTTCCTTTGACTTCAGATACATTATATAATCAAAATATTTGATGTAGAATGACCATTTGAACCTGTTATCGGTTTGCAGAACAAAAATGTGTCCTGTTCAATTGCATTTTTTCATTAAGAACTGTATTTGATATAGCTTTTATATTAAACCTGGTTTCATTCTTCTTATCACAGCTAGTAGCGACTTGCTACCAGAAGGGAACCTTGTTTTTTTTGTTTTGTATATTTAACAGGTCTGTGGAAATGTCAAGTAGAGAAAAGCTGTACTAATGTTCTCCAGAACATCAGAAAATTATTTGCAAATGTGTATGGAGTTGTGTGATTTCAATCCATGTGTGCGTAGTCAGATTTGTAAATGTGTAAAAGAATTTGTAAACGCGTACTGAGATTTACAAATGTGTACAGGAATCTGTAAATGTGTATTCAGAATCCATGTGTGCAATCAGATTCATATGCGTAATGAGATTTGCAAGTGTACTGAGATTTTTATATATGTGGACAAATCTGTAAATGCATACATAAGTATTAATGGCTAGTCTTAAGTATTTTGCTCCAAGAGCTGTACAAACCAACAAGTCATCGGTTACACCTCAAGCAGACCTCTCAATTGGCTGTCTGTGAGGGAGATTGCAAGACCACATTGAATTCAAATCTGATTACACACACACGGATCGAGATACAGTCACATAAGTCTATACACATTTGCAAGTAATTTTGCTACAATAATAGACCATAGAAAAGGGGGAATAAACAGCAAGAGGAGTCAAAGGGGGATGTGGGGAGGGAAAGCGAGACTGAGAAGCCAAATGGGATTAATGTGGCTTCCCTCCTGCAGAGAGACCGGGTGGCTGATGGTGATGTGGCCGATGCTCGCTCTCTCTCTCTCTCTCTCTCTCTCTCTCTCTCTCTCTCTCCATCCATCCATGCATGCATTCACATGCTTTCAGGATAAATTTAATTCTCCCTCTCATATCTTAACCCCCCCCTCTCCATTTTCTATTTCTCTCTTTTTAAAAAGGTTGTTTTAAGTTGCCCTTTGTTTGGTGACACATCAGTTTCCGTTTTTCCTAAGTGTTAGATAGGGCCCTTTGTTTCATAGATGCTAAAGGTATAAAACGGCTCGATTTCATTGAAACCATTATACAGAATTAGATCAGTGTGGTGTTTTTTTGGTCCATTGGGTCAGGTTAGTTCTTGGAAGAGTGAACTGGAAATCTTGGTCCCAATTTTGGCTCTGGCTTACTCTCTGGGGGCATTGGGTACGGGTAATGTAAAGTGCTTTGAGACAATATACTGTTGTGAAAATGTGCTATATGAAATAATTTGCATTTAGCTAAAATCTTTGCTATATATAAAGGACCTTTACAAATGCGAAATTTGTAGTAAACATTATTCCTGAAAATTCTCTTTTTAAATATAACTGCACAATGATATACAAAAACCTCTCTGAAGATAAGAATAAAATCAAATTTAGCCAGTGGGCTGATAAACTATTTGGAGCTGTCACGATTACTTCATTCAATTCGATCACATGATTATTAAAAAACATTAATTAAAATTTGCGTTCTCAGTTAGTCAGCAATATGATGAAAGGAAGACAATGGACAGGGGCCCAAATAAAGCATGAAAGCCTCGGTTGTGTGAAAGCACTTCACATAAAAAGTGAATCTTATATGCAGTTGATACATGAAAATACATCTTATGAGAAGACTTTCAAGTCGGATGGACTCGCCCACTAATGTGTAATTAGCCATAGATATGTGCCATTTAGCCTCTAGGAGTAGCCTAGCCTGTCTTTGTTTTCATTATGACTTACAGTAATCGCACAGTGTTAAATTGATTATGTCAAAATAATCGGTACTAAAACTAAGGTTATAGCCCTGTCATTTAGCCATATCATCTTGCATAATATGGCACATAACTTTATAATACTGTATTATTTTTTTGTGAACATAATGTGTGTTTTGAGCAGTGTGGAGAACTGTGTGGAGTTGAAATGAACTACATGGCCATATAGAACTCATCTAGAGAGTAAGTCAAATAAGTAAGGTTTACCGATCGATCCGCTAGTGAGCGGAAATGGCAGATTTTTGTCCTGATCTAAGGTGACCATCAATCGGCCAATCAGTATGGCCACTTTTATGAGCCAAAGCAATTCAACTAGGCATCAGTATGGCTAAGCTGAGCTTCTGATAAATGTCCAGTCACAAGTGCCCTACTTAACACTTGTGAATACCGAACAAAACCAGCAAAGCACCTTTTTATGCGGTGCTTGCTTGTTCGGAAGCTTTGCAGCTTATTACAACAAAAACAGACCAGTGTGAAACAGAGCAATTTCAGTGCAGTCTGTATCTCACTTCAAGTTGGTGAAAACGCAAACCGTATATACCATCGGACTACAAAAAATATTGTAGGTATGTCACACGATAAACAACACACCTTCCATACATGGCTTGGCCATGCTGTCAAATAGAGTGTGCAGCATGGGTGATGAGGAAGAATTGGTTCAAAAAATGTTGTTCTTTGATTATGTGGTTTGTATTTGCAGAATTCAACATGGACCAATGCATTGTGGTTAAATGAACATTACTACATACATTCTAAAAAAAATCATGATCTGTATATTGTGGAGTGTAATTATAACATTTTGTCCATTTCTCCAAACCTTCTCAGCTTCCATTCACAGTCATGTCCCCCTCCCCTCACTAATATTGCATGATAGGCGACATAAAACACTTATGGGAAACATCTGTTGTTTATAGATTCTTTACAGTGTGGGGCAAAAGATGTTAAATTTGCAAATAAAAATGGCTCCTCTGCAAGTGTCAAATTAAATTGGTCATTTCAAATGCCACGGTGTTGTTAGCATAAGTTGTGCCAACAGACACAAAACAGTGCCGAAAAATCACTTGTTTTTTGCCGAGTGCGGTCTCTGAAATACGAAATATTTGTACACAGTGTAAGACGTTCCCTTTTCTCCTCTACATTAATTTTTGTTTCATTTCTCATAAACTTGTCACAGTGAGTCCAGCTGCAAGGACAAGAATGTTTATGCCTGTCTCGGACAGCACATGTAGAGATCATGCAAAGCAGCAGCGGTAAACTTTAGGCTTTTTTATTTTTGGATAAAGTTCAAAAAGAAACCGTTATTAATATTGTATAGTTTACTAAGTTTTGCTTCCTATGACTTAGTAAAAATGTTGCTGCACAAGATATCGATGGTCTCAACCTAGTTGACACGTAATGTAACAGTTGCGTGTGCATACTGTAACATGTAATGCAAGCCTAGTTTTGAGGATGGCAAATTGGCGCAGTGGATTGGAAGTTGGTTATCATTGAAACTTTTTGCACTCAGTCATAATCCACAGTTTGGGAACATTTTGGTGTCCAAATAAATTACACCAACACTGGAGAGAGAGGTTGATATGACCAAGACTGGCTGTCAGCTTTGTTATACTGTACTAAACTGCCATGCTGCTGGAAATCAGAAAAAGTACTGAGTTTTCATACTTAAATAAACATGCCAGATACGACCACAAAATGTTACTCATGTAAAAGTCATCTAGTAAAATACTACTCAGATAGAATGTAAAAATACTTAAGTGTGAACTGTAAAAAGTACTTCACATTCAAACCTGTTATTCTTACAAAAAGCAACCTATCCTTTTAAATTTGCTCAAGAAAGGGTTGAATACTGTATCTGTTTTTTACAATGTGTTACAATGAGGAAAACTGAGTCACAAGAGGATAATTGAATATTTGCTTTTTATTCACAGAATCAACTGTTTTTTTTTTTTTGGTAATTTCGTCATAGACCGGCCTCTGCAGTTCCAGGTGTGATGTTAGGCTGTGTAAGATGATGGTGTTATTGGTGATTGATGATACTGGACTAGTAACCCTCAGGAGCAGATTAATTTAATGGGATAGTATCAAAGACATGGGATAAATGTAATGTTGGTCTTGTATCTTTGTCCCATTTTCTTTTGTTAGGTTTCACTTGCCAGTGAAACAGCCAGTAGCCAGTGTGACAAGAACGCTTGGTAGCATTAAGTACCATACTAAAAATAATTCAATACTTTGTCACTAAAAATGTAAATAGCAGGCATGTTGCTTTTCACACAAACATATCAGTGTATGTAAATGCTAATTATAAAAGTGGTACGTGGTTTACTGTCGCCGTCCCCTGACAAGTATAAGAAGTTCTGAGATGGTACATGATGTAAAAAGTTTGTGAACCAATGCTTTATAGGCCCATAATGTTTTTAAATCAGCCCATTAATCAATCATTTTCCACAGTGGTGGGGGTAGGATGACCTCACATTATCGTGTATCCGATATTTTTAAGTTACAATATCGGCCAACACTACTACCTCCCATTCCGGCTTTGCCACTGTCGATCTTGCCATCAAGAATCAAGCACCTCGTGCCAGCACCAATCTGCCCATGCATAGAGACTGAAATTTCAACCCGTGTATTAACTTAGTTCTATCAACTTGTTTTT
>JAODKE010000040.1:3152635-3168020 GCA_026779605.1 Mormyrus hasselquistii | reverse complement strand
CTAATGATAATAATACATCTAATTGTAATAATTTAAGATGCATAATATCTGGTTATTGAGCGTTGAAGACGTCATATAATATGCGGCCCGTGAGACTTGAACTTGGACATAGTGCGGCCCACTGCAAAAAAAGGTTGAGAACCACTTAGTTAGAGGATTGATCGATATTTAATTTGTAGTCACAAAAACAAAACATGTGACATAATGATGCTGGATACAAGGGGTGTACATTGATAGATTAGGGATGCAGACATGAAATGTGAGGAGCTGTTTGCTTCCAAATGTCTTGCACACAAGCCTGTAGAGATGTTTTTTCTGTGAAATATTATGTGATCTTCCATTCATCTGAAGTTAGTTTACAAAAACAACAGGGATTGTTTTGGCTAGCTGCCCAGATTTATTGGAAGCGCTGCAAGTCAGACTGTGAAACGTATCTGAACATGAGGTAGGTATATAGTCATGTCCACTTGACTGTTTGCTCAGATATAACCTTTTGTTTTAAAAAACACAAATATAATTCAGGCCCTGAATAATAATAAATTTTTATTGGTTTGCATTAAATTACTGTATTCCCTGGATGGGAAATAATAATAATTGATACTTTATTGAAATTGTCTTTATGCCTCCCTCAATTTGCTCTTTGAAGCGGTCACCTGTAGCAGTGCCCGGAGAGCAGGGGGTTAAGGGCCTCGCTCAAGGAGCCGCAGACATGCTGAGGCTGTGTTTGAACTGGTGACCTTGTGATTACAGGCACACAGGCTTAGCCCACTGAGCCACACGCTGCCCCCAAATATGCATAGTTTTTGAACTGGTCGTCCTTCGATACAGACACTTTGTTTGTTAAGATAACACAAAAACCATTTGATGGATCTATTTCAATCTTTACAGAAGCATCATATGCCTAACAAACTAGAACTGATGAAATTTTTATACAGATTGCCCCAAAGTTGTAGCAGTACTGCATGGTGATATCAAAAAAAGGGCACTTTTGACACTTGATCCTATTAAGACATTATCTGAAAAAGTTTTTGACAGATGTTTTTCAAAATGTGCAGAAGCAACGTATGGGTGCTGAAATAGAACTGTTTACATTTTGAAACAGCTGTCACCCCCCCCCCCCCCAAACTACAGAGCTACATAAACTATATGTACAAAGGTATTGGGGCACCTGGCTAATACACTTACAGGAAATTTGATGACATCCTATTCTAAATCCATAGGCATCAATATGGCGTTGGTCCCACCTTTGCAGCTATAACAGCTGCCACTCTTCTGGAAGGCTTTCTACAAGATTTTGGAGTGTGTCTGTGGAGCTGGTTATGCCCTTATTGATTTTTGCTGTCTTGCCACAAAGCTGCTCTTCTTTCATTGTTTCATATAGTAGCGATTTTATGATGATTTTCATTTTAAATGAAGAAAAGTTGATTATTCAGAATGAAACTATTTAACTTTTTTGTACTGTTTGGGTATCTTTTGCTGCAGATCTTCTTCAGAATGACATTTATTTAAATGAAGCCAGTATGAGTGTGCTTAAATATGAATGGTCTGAAATGTATTATACCTTGTTCTGATTGCTGCATTATATTAATACTGCTCTTGCTATCTTTCTTTTCCTCAATCACCATTTCCCTCCCTGCCTTTTTCACTCATTGACTTGACCTTACATCCTCTGTTTGGTCTTCATTTGGCAATGCACCTCTTCTTCACGCGCCCAAATCAATCTGATTTCAGTCATACCACTCGGATGGATCACAAGTACTGTCACTCCAGTCAGGGGATGTTGCGCCCTCACACGCCTTAGTTGCATCCTCACAACCTTTCCTGCCCCCAGTCTCACCTCAAGGCCCTATTAATGTCCACACTGGAGAACACACTGAGCTGTTGTATTTGCCCCAGGGTGGGGCAGGAGTAACTGCATCCCTATCTCAACAGCCACCCCCAAATGTCATGCATCAGCCTGAAACTATGAACAACTTGTTGCCCCAAGCCCAACTTCCTGTAGTCCACCAACAAACAATTGGGCAGCAACATCAGCAGGTATTATTGGAACAACAAGCCACCTTGCTCCAACAACATCAAATGGAGCAGCAACAGACAGTTAGGTTACAGCAGCAGCAACAATCCAGTTTGACTAAGCAACACCAAACTGGTATGTCTCAACAGCAGCAACCGCAAGGTAGTTTTTTTCAACCCCAACAAGCGAGTTTGGTTCAGCAACAGTCCAGCGCTAGTTTGCTTCAGCAGCAGCAACATGCTAGTTTTGTTCAGGCACAACAAGCTAGTTTGGTTCAACAGCAGCAAGCCACTTTGGTTCAACAGCAAAAACAAGCTAGCTTGGTACAGCATCAGGGTAGTTTTGTTCAGTCCCAAAAACCAAGTTTAGTTCAAGAACAACCACAAGCTAGTTTCATTCAACAGCAACAACCAGGCACATTTCTCCAGCAGTCTCAGGAGATACCTTTTCAGTTGCCAGTAGACCAACACCAGGCACAGGCTGCAATGCCACAGCAACCATTCAAACAGCAGCAGCATCCATGTTCACTCCAGCAGTCATTTCCAGCTTTGGCAGAACAAGTCAAGCCATGTCACCAGGTTTATTTGCAGCAGCAGGCAGATCAACAGCACCAGCAGCAAGTGTTGATGCAGCAGCAGCATGCACAGCAGCAAGGTGTTTTACAGCAACAAAAGCAACATCAATTTTATGTACAACAACAGGCTGATCAACAAATATTGATTCAACAGCAGTGTTTACAGACACAACAGGTGTTGCTACTACATCAGCAGAGGGAGCAACAACAGCATGTAATGCAGCTACAACAGGTTGAGGAACAAAATATTTTATTACAGCACCAACCACAGGTTGACCATCACCAGGCTTTATTACAACAACAGATTGACAGAAAACAACAACAGGCTTTATTACAACAACAGGTTGAGCAACAACAACCAGTTGAACAACAAAAACAGGCTTTATTACACCAACAAAAGATTGAGAAACCACAGCAAGTAGAGCAACAACATCAGGCTCCATTAAGCCAACAGGTTGAGCAACAACAGGCTTTAACACAAGTTAAACAACAGGCCTTATTACATCAACAAGTTGAGCAACAACACCAGGCATTATTCCAGCGACAAAAAGCTTTGCTACAACAACAGATTGAACACCAACATCTCCAACAGTGCGCCATGCAACACCAACAGGTACATCAGCTCACTGGCATGCAACATCATGTGGAACAAGAGCAGCAACAACCTATATTACAGAAGCAGACAGAGAAACAGCAGACTATGTTTCAACAGCAGCAGCAAGCTGTACTACACCAACAATCTGATAAACTACAGCAGCATGCTATGCCACCACAGATGGAGAAACAGCAAGCTATATTGCAGCCATACCACCAGATTGAGTCGCATCACCAACTGCTGAAAATGGAGAAGGAGCAAACGGAGCAGACCATAATACAACAACCAAGGGAGAACCTGAAGGTAGCGGTAGTACCAAAAGACAACCAAGTTTCAGGTCAAATACAGCAATTGAGCTTTTTACCGCAACAAGCAGCTTCATTGCAGCAGCCTCAAGGAGCACTTGTTCAAACACAAGCAGATTTGCAGATCACGACTCAAATTTTAGCCCAAAGCCAGACTTCAGTACCAGTACAGGGTACACCCAAGGATCACATTCAGATCCAAACTCAGTCTCAGGCTCCGGTCCAATCTCAATCCCTAGCCCAAAACCCAGTTCAGATATTTGGTAACCCCTTGGTCCAGAGTTGTATCCCAGTGTTACCCCAGGTTCAGGACTCAAGTCAAGTACAAAATATGATCCAGGTTCAAAGCCAATTACAGGCCCAGCTCTCAGTTCAAGGTCAAATCCAAAAGCAGCCTCTAACAGAAGCACCACAACAGAGTCAAGCTCAGTTGTACAGTAACCAACAGGTTCTAACACCAGCACTGGCTCAAGGCCCAGTGCAACACATTGTTCAGTCTCAGATTCACCAGGCACAAATCCAGGGCCCAGCTCCTCTGTCAGATCAAATTGAGCCCCAGAATCAGTCCCAGTTCTGTGTGCCACAGATTCAGGGCCAGACGCAGGTAATTTCCCAAAGCCAAGTCTTGTCTCCGAACCTTGGTAAAGTTCACCAGGCAGCCCCAGCTCATGTGCCCAGCCAGACCCAGCCTCCTGTGTTAGAGCAATCTCAGATTTCAGTGCCCACCTATGTACAGCCTCAGCCCCAAGATTCGGCTGGTGTGCAGCCAACTTCATACCCACATGATCTGCAGGCCGCGCAGCATATGCCACAAGACCTAGGAATGGCTGCGCAACACCAATCGCTTTCGCATTATTCACAGACGGTGCCGTCTCAGGGAGTGATTGGAGCTCTTTTTGCAGCACCCTCTGCCACCATAACTTCCTCATTCTTACCGCCGACCCCCAAGCACCAACAACCTAGTCAAGGCCAGATGCAGCCAGTGTTGCAGGTACACCCACCTGACCAACAGCTGCCACAAGCCTCACAACTGCAGCAGCAGCAGCCTCAAGTTCATGCAGCCCCCTTACCAACTCAGTCCTCGCTATTAGTCCTGAAACAATGTGCACTTCCTCATGAACATGATCAATTGCCCGTTCATCCTCAAGTTGGCCTCCATCAGTCACCCTTGATCCCACCAGGTCATTTGACCCAGTCCCCTTCCAAAACAGCCCCTCCCCTGTACAGTCAGGTAGGGGCTGGCATGCTGTCTTCCCCACAACACCAGCACACACAGATGCACGCCCAGGCTCATGTTCATTCTTGCACACAGACACATATTGATGCTTTGATGGGAAGTACGGATCATGCACTCTCCATTCCCCCTGGCCCTGTCCAATCCTCACAGGCCCCTTCTGTTTCACCCATCCTTCCCGCCACCTTGTCCTCCATTCCTGTTGCTGAGCCTGGCTTGAACCAGCCCCCTCCACCAGAAGTGCAATTAGTCCAGTCCGGGGTGGCGAGGGGCGTCAGCCACACCTCCCCACCTCCTTCCACTGCTTTCCAGTCCTTCAGCTCTAATTTGCCCCTGCCGCCCTCATCTTCATTACCAGACTGTGAACCTGCCTTGCTGGCCATCGCTAAGGTACAGCCCACACACAACATGACTGTTAGTTGCATGTACTGAAGAAGCACTCCGGCACCTGCAGCCTAGCGGCATGTAACTTAACCAGTTGTACCATGACCTGCCTTTACTTTTACAGCATACAAGTGCATATAAACACGGCTTGCATAGCATTTTCTGATAATTTGTGTAAAACTGTGTTTAATCATCTTTACTTTTTTTTTTGTTTTGTTGATTTTCTTTTTTTCCCTGATTGTTTTACGACTGTGATTGTTTAAATGTTTTTTTTTTTTTTTTTGCTTGATTCAAAGTTTCTACAGTCGGAGACATTTTTTGCTTTACATTCTAAAGTAGCCACATTTAAGCATAATTAGCCATGGTCTATTAATTGCCTGTTGTGTCAATGTGCCCTTGTGGTGTCTTATGTGTGTCTGTGTTTTTCTGTGTATTTGTCTCTCTTGACCATACAGGATACTCAAGCACAGTCTGGTACAGAAAAACAGCCATCGTCCAGGTTTGTTAACTAAGCATATCTTCATTGATGCTATCCTTGGTTTATCGATTTAAACTGTTTGTACATCCTCAATATTTATATTAATACACATTGTACACGTGAGTAAAAATTTGGATATTATCTGAATTTCTGCATGAATGACTCCAAACTGTGACCTTATTATCATAATAATTAAAGTTTTTTAAATAGCATACAGCATTTTATATTGCTATATCTCTATTGGTAAAAGGTATGTGGGTCACTTGGAGTCATGTGTTTGTGCTTGTGTTCACCTGCCATTCATAAAAAGCACACAAGTTTGTATTTGTAGGCATCAATTGCACTCAAAACCTTCTATGTATCTTACTTTACAATGAGAAAATCACTGAAGAGAGTGATGTTGATATTCACATCTTGCCTTGTCTTTAGTACCTAGTTCATGCTCCCATCCTCGTAGTTCTCAGTACTGTCTTGCCTGGAGTAAGTCATGATCAGGCATGGTGGTAACCATCTTGCTGGAGCTGTTATAACACTGATTCCGGCTTCATTTATTCCTTCTTAGTTGTGCTTCTGCCGCTGGGGATGAACTAAATCTCCAGTTGGGAAATGGGAAGATGGAGAGGGTGAAATCCCAGAGGAGATCGTCCTATCAAAGAGCTGAAAAGGTCACACACTTCCAGCTGAGCATGCTTCAGGTATACATGACAGGTCTTACTGAGCTGCTCATGTGGCCACTTGTTGCTACAACTGGCACTTGTGATTCCCACCTTTACAGAAGGGGCGTCTCCCTTTCTTCCCTCCAGGTGTCTAGCAGTGGAGACAATATGGTGGAGTGTCAGCTGGAGACCCACAGTAACAAAATGGTCACCTTCAAGTTTGATACTGAGGGCGATGCCCCAGAAGACATTGCGGATTATATGGTGAGAAGCCGCCACGTTTAGGGAGAGAGAACCTATGAAACAGAAATAGTCGTATGAGTACACTCACATGATTATGCTGATTGTGAAAGAGTTGCTTATATATGAGATCCATTCTGTACAGGTGGAGGAAGATTTTGTCCTAGAGTCAGAGAAGGAAAAATTTGTAGAGGAGTTGAAGACAATTGTCACACAAGCACTTGAAATTCTTCACACTCAATCACAGGTCAGTACATCCGGGCTGCATTGCCATTTGAACTTTTAGCTGTTTTTGAGCCAGTTATGTCTCTTGTTCAAATATTTACTTTGGCCCTATAAATAGTATTTTTTTTCATTTAACTAGAAAACTCGAAAACAAAACTTCAGCTAAAAGGAAAGCCTTCAAAGTTTAATGTTTTAAATATTGTCAAACCACCGTTCTTAATGATACACAAAACCATTTTCAGATGATTATCATTTTTAATTGTATTCCCCAGTCCTCGGGCAATACATATGGTTTTAACACCAATCTTCCACCGTAGATGCTTTTGGTAAGGCGATAACTCAAAAATCATTTGACAGTTCACTTTCAAACGTTGCACAGGCATTATATGAGTAAAAAATAAAACTATTTAAATTTTGAGACAAATTATCTCAAAACTGAAGCAGTGTAACAAAATAATTTTTAAAAAGTGCAGTTTTGCCACTTGATCCTGTTAAAACAATAACTAAAAAAGTGTTTGATGGAGCCTTTTTAACCTTTACAGGAACATTTACAGGTGCTAAACTAGAAAAGATTAATTTTAAGACAGATTGCTCTAAAATTGAAACAGCACCACACATAGCAATATCGAAAAAGGGTAGTTTTAAACCGTTAGCGCAATAATTCAGAATGTATTTCACATTTCTTTTTCAACCTTTGCCTATATGTTGTAAGGGTAAAGAACCGAACCTGCTCAATTTTTGAAACATATAGCACCAAAACCAAATCAGTGCTACATAATGATAGCAAAGAGAAAGCCAGGTCAGACACTTGATCTTTTCCAAACTGGTTTTGGTGCAAATTATGAGATAAATCACACCAAAATTGAAGAAATGGCATTTAGTGACGGCAAAAAGAAGGATGGGTTGATCACAGGCTTAACCTTGTGAATAGAATAACTCTATTTGTTGTTATTACTTTGTCCACTTGATTTGATCTGAGTGAAAAAGATCTGTCAAATGCTTTTTGAGTTATCATGCTGATAACGGGATCAAATGTCTGTGTGATGTGTTATGTGCGGCAGTCTAGGGGGCTGGGGAGTAACAGAATAGATGTGTGGAGTGGAGGAATACAAACACAGTGCACAAAATAGGTAGTATAAACGAAGTGTGTATTTACGAGTTTGTTTGACAAATTTCGAGTGACTCCAGCCAATACAACAAACGAAACAGTCTGTTGCACTGAATCTTAAACTAACTTACGTACAGAAGAAAAATGAAACAAAAGACAATCAGTTTCATTGTCTTCCTATCCAAATATACAAAGAAAACAGCAGTCACTCTTTACTCAATACACCATACACACTCAAAGGCATCAAAACCAGGGACTAGACCTAATCGTCTTCGGGAGCGCAGGCAAAAATGGGTGCTACACAGAAAAGACAAATATCCGAGACAAGTGACCAAAACCAGGGGCAAGGCAAGACACGATAAACCTGCCAAAGTCATTCGTGAGCAATCGCATCAGAATGAAGCACCTACTACAAGTGAAAGCAAACCAACAAGAGGCTCCTCAGCAGTAGCATCCGCAGTCCTTTAGTAGAGGCCCCGGAGCCAACATCTGATGTACACTGGGCAGAGTCTTGTGTGGAGACTGGGGTGGAACCCCTTCGTTTACTGTAGTTCAGACTAGATTGTACAACTATTGATGATGCAGTTCCAGTAGGTGCCATTAAGGAAATACAACCCTGATTTAAATGGTATTCCTGTGTCTAAGTGGAGATACATTACAATAATAATTTGGAGACAAGGACACAATTTGGTTTGTCAATGGCTCAAACGTGAAGAGCAGATTAACATATATAGTCATGGTCATATATAGTCATAGTCATATATAGTCATGGTCAGCTTATGTTGAGCGCATTTTCTTGGCTAATGACATACACCATGACAAGCTTCTACTCG
The DNA here is from genome assembly GCA_026779605.1 of Mormyrus hasselquistii. Taxonomy (NCBI): domain Eukaryota; kingdom Metazoa; phylum Chordata; class Actinopteri; order Osteoglossiformes; family Mormyridae; genus Mormyrus; species Mormyrus hasselquistii. Next base: position 3,159,374 of record JAODKE010000040.1, on the reverse strand, counting down.
GAGGCCACCGAGGAACCTGGTACAGCCAAATAACCCAAAAGACATGACCCTAGAGTTGAGAAGGCACTACACTGGACCGAGCACTGCATGATCGGTTTGTTAGCTGAATGAAAAGTAAAGCTTACCGTCGATTGCTTTCAGAGATCGATTTAACATTTGCAAGTGCACTCAAAATTGTTCTTAGCATGGAGACAGCTGACAGAAACATACCACAGTAAAGAAAAATGGATGAGGTGGTGGCAAATGTCCATAAAGTGGCTGGGAAAAAGAACAGGCCATGTTACAAATGTGGAGGTCTGGGGCAATGCTATTTTACAGACACTAAACTCCATATCTGTGACAAAGGCGTGTCAAGAGACTCAAGTGGATGCCTGTGAACCAAACAAAAAGAAACAGAAAAGGCATACCAAGTATGTGCAGACAAAGGACAATATTTCTGATGTTTTGTATGACTGGTAGAGTTGAGCAGCCAGTCAAAGTACTGATGTGTGCATTGAAATAGACACGGGTACTGCAGTTAGTATATCTCCAGAAATGTCCGAGTGGGAGTTTGAACGTGTGCCACTAGAGGGCGCTGGTATGAACTTTAAAACATACATGGGAGAGAAGATTCCCATTTTAGGCTGGTATCCTGATGTGATCAGTGAAGAAACTAGCACACTCAAAGATATTAAAGTTGGTACAAGTTGGTGAAGGACAACATAATCACTCTTGTTAAACATAGTGAGTGGGGTCATGTCTGCTGTGACAGAGGTCAAAATGGAAGGGACAATGCAGGAACTATAAAATAACAGTGAACCAGGCAGCAGAGACTGAAATATACTCCCTGCCTCACATAGAGGAAACCATGGCCACACTAAGCAACAGAAAAATTGACCTAGCTGCATCTTTACAGCAAGTGTTTTTACTAATAACGATTTGAAAAAATACATGACCATAAGCACACAGAAATGTACAACAGGCTAGTTTTTGTCATCAGTTCAACACCCTCCATTTTTCAACAGATAATGGAGAACTTGATGAAAGACTTGGATGTGGTTGTCTATTTAGATGACCTATTAATAATGGGCAATGATAAACAGTCACACTTCTTGAAAAAGTCTGCATTGCCTTCAGGATAGTGGCCTGCGGGAACAGAAATCCAAATGTGAGTTTGGCAAGAGGCAGATTGAGTATCTAGGCCATGTTTTGGATGGAAATGGGATTCACCCTTCAAGTTACAAAATGAAAACCATCCAGGAGGCTCCTGTTCAAACCAAAGTGAAGGAACTTTCTTAGGCTTTTTTAGGTCTTGTTAATTACTATGAACACTTTGTGCTACAGCAGAGCATATGTTTTCATATATACGTTGCGCAAAGATCATGCCCCTTGACACTGGAACAAAGCAGAACACAGTAAAGTATTTTTGAAAAGTGATAAGATCTTAGTACATTATGACTCAAACTTACCTTGCCATGTGATGCCAGTACGTATAGCATTGGGGCCATTATACAACGTATGTTGCCAATCGGAGAGGATTGCCCTATTGCCTATTCTTTTCACACATTATCAACTGCAGAGAGAAATTATTCACAGATTGAAAAGGAAGCTTTAGCCCTGAATTATAGTGAAAGATTTCACCAATGATTCAATTTTATGGCAGATAATAGATCCTTGTTGGTGTTATTTGCTGAACATGAAAGCCTACCGATGATGGCTGCTGCACGTATCCACCACTGGGCCATTATTTTGTCTACATACCATTATCACATAATCTACTGCAAATCTGAACACCACAGCAATGCAGATGGATCGTCTTGTCACCCATTGGCTGACACCGCTGATGAGAGACAGAAGTCATGTCAGCGTATGTAGAGTTCGCTCACAGAACACTTACCGGAAGCACCACCAAATGCCACACAAATTGCATGTGCATGCTATGAGGCACAAGAGTCATGGATGCAGTCAAGCTGAAGAAGTCAGCGTTGCGAGTGATTTACTCAGGATACCAAGATACGGTAAAGATGAATGTCTCTGAATAAAACTTAGTAATATGTTTATGATTGTGGTAGACATATTTAAAATGGTTAGAGGTTTACCAGATACCACAAGTGACATCCCATGCAGTTATCATCAGGATGAAGAGGCTGGTCACTTTGTATACCCTTCTTGAGCAACTTGTATCCAACAATGGGATATCATTCACTTCAGCTGAGTTTCAGTACTTCGTCAAGGAGAATGGAATCATACTGTACATTTAAGCAGTGCCATTGTTAGTAATATCAGTTGATAACAACGCATTAAGCAGTATTTTTGCATATAAAAACACCATATTCCGCAGATCGCGGCTGGACAGTACTCTGTATAACCAATTTAATAAGCCACAAATAAGACGTAAGTGCTAACAGTTCAAAACTATAGCCCAAAAAGCCATGAAAAATGATGCCATTTACTGTATAGGAATCGTTGCGGCATCTATGCAAAATTATTGTACCGAACCGTGAATTTGGTATACCGTAATTAATTAATTGATCTTCAGGCCAGATCTGGCCTCTGGGTTTCACGTATGTGACCTAGACAGTGTGTAGTTTTACTTGTACTGACATCTTTACATTCACTTCCTCTTAGAATGGTAGCATGGAGCAGCTGCATGTGACCACCCCTGCATCCACTAGCAGTAGGTATTCTTCTCTCTTTCCCAAGTTTGATGGACATTATAAATGATTTATGGCATCTGATTACATATACGTGAGTGAGTACTGGGGTACATCTCTTATGTATGCAGTGGTAACCATGGCTACAAGGTTGCAAAGGATGACATCTAGCATGTAATATTGAATTTATTTTTAACACTGCATTTACGTTTATTGATGGAGAAGCTGTGAATAAAAATGAATATGGTTTATTTGATTACCCGAAAGATTCCTCCTTCCTGCTCTTTCTTTCAGTGGATTCAGTATCCCAGTCTTCCCCTGTGGGCCGCTGGCGATTCTTCATCAACCAAACAATTCGTCATCGGGATGCCCAATGTAATCAAGGAATCGTAACACCTCCCCCTGCTGGAGAAAGTCAGATATTACACAATGTGGACATGACCATCAAAAATGGTAGGTATCTGTACATATTTAACTGCATTGATCCAGTATGACACCTGAAAAGGCAGACATGTTACTGGGGTATAAAAAAAAAACTGTTGTCGTCTCTGCAGATTGTGAAGCTCCACAGAGGTCTGGATCCTTCAGTGGTGTCAGTGTCCCTCCAGTTCCTACCTCCAGTGTTTCTGTTTCAACTGTTTCTGCCCCAGCTTCAATGTCTGCCCCAGCCATTGGCACCCCTGCCTCTGACTCTGCAACTTGCGTCTCCGTTTCTGTCTCCAGTGGTGTTGCCGCTGTCCCATTTGCTTCCGGGGGTGTTGATTCGCATCATACCTCAGCACCCGCCGATCAACTCTCTCGGGACGCAATTTCCATTTCCACATCTGACTCTAATACCAGCCTCTCAAATATTGCCCCTGTCAATGCTGGCTCTATAGCTGTGCTTACTCCATATCCTGTCTCTCATGTCTACGGCACTGTGGCTGTGGGTGTTGGGAAATCATCCCCACCAGAGCAGTCTATGCCCCAAAGTGACGAGGTCGAACATTTCATGTCCACTGCAGTCCATCCTGTCCCTGCCGCTAACCACACGTCTGCACAACCAGAGCAGACCTCAGAACTCGCAGAGAACTCGCTGCAAGACCACCCTAAGAACTGGACAGAAGGACCCCCAGCAACAAGACCAATGGCAGAACAGCAGATATCACAAATGCAGCAAATAAAAGAGCAGCTGCCCACTGCATATCAGCAAGAGCAGCAGCAGTCACTGCAACAGGTAGGCTGGGAGCAGACCCTACACAAACAGCCTCTCCTGCAGGCCGACCTCGAACAGGTACAGCAGCAGCAGCAGGCTTTACTTGAGCATCTGCACAGAGAGAAGCTCGAGCAGCTGCAGCAGACCCTGTCACATCAAGCGCAGCAGTCAGGACCGCAGCAGCAGCATGGTCACGGGGCTCTGGATGCGACACATCAGCAGCAAATTTCTCAGACGCCTCAGTCACTGCACCTTGAACAAATGCAGCATCAGCTGATGCCACAGCTGGTAAATATAGAGCAAATGCAAAAGGAACAAAAAGAGGCATCACAGGTCCCACTTGTGGCACAGCAGCAGCAACCAGTCCAGCTCCCCCAACAGCTCTCCCTGTGTTTCCCTGTGGAGCAGTGCGTCACTCAGCAGCACCCCCCACGGCCCACACAGGAGCAGCAAATGGCAGAGGATGCAGCCAGTCCTTCAGGCCCGCCGCTGCCTTTCTCTAATCCCCCTCAGCCTGCCTCCACTCCTGCGGGTCCCTCCGACCCCCCATTGCCCTCAGTCACTCAGACCCTTACTCCCTCCCCAGCACAGCCCTCTTCTGTGGGTGAGTCGGACAGTGAGGGCCCTCCTAAGATTGAATATGTAGACAACCGTATCAAAACTCTAGACGAGAAGCTGAGGAATCTGCTGTACCAGGAGTACAGCACCGGGGTCCCAGTTGCAGCGAGTTCTGCCATAGCTCCGGCCGGACTCCCCTCTTCTGCGATGCCAGGCTTAATGGTGCCAGAGGGGGAGGAGCCATCTGAGCCCCTCCAGAACCGCCCTCCCGTCCTGCCCCCAGCCTCATCCTCCGACACCTCTCCTCATTCTTCCTCATCCACCTCCTCTTCATCTACTTCACGCTCCTCCTCAACTTCCCCCGATGCAGAGGGGCAGCCTGGCGCTGAAGAGGCAGTGTCGGACCACAGGGTCCCTGAGGCCACCTCAGCGGCCGTTGACCAACAACCAGTGGGGGCCTTCTCCTCGACCTCTCCACCCCACTCCCTGCTTCTGCCTCCGCAGGAGGAGTCGGCCACAGTCCCGAGTCTGCCTGCTGAGGCTGCCGTGTGTGTAAGTGCTGTGGGAGTGGCGTCCTGTGCGCCGTCGCCGAGTGGGGGATCCGTGTCACTGCAGTCAGTAACGCTGATACTGTGCCATTGACCCAATGTCGTCTTTTTTATTATGCTTCATATCGTAAACCTTTCCTGTTGTACTATGGAGATGTAGGTGTTAGCAGTGGTGTGAGAAGGAGTTTGACAATGGGCGTAGCCAAATTTGCCCCGGCAGCAGGGGGGCCATGTATACCGCGACGTCCCAATGGGCACACAAGCAACACTCGCACTGTGGTCCTCATGCCCCCTTGCCCCCATTTCCATGGCGCTGGTTCTTAGTATAAGCATGTATTTTGTTATCAGTACACATATATCAGTTTCTTTGAATGGTCAGCCGAGGGTATGGATTTTTATGTACTTATCTTGCTGCCAATATATCCACAGTTCTTAATGACTTTTTACTCTACCATGCCACTCCTCCTCTTCGTGTCTCCACAGTCTGCCCCCCTCCCCTCTGAAGACAGCGCCCCAGGAGACGCCGCACGGTCCCCCGACCAGCAAGCGCCCCCACCTCGGCCAGGACAGCAGCAGCACAACGCAGGAGGTGGATATTTTGGCCTAAACCTGACATGTCCTAGTATCAGAAACCCTGTTAGCAAGAGGTCCTGGACGCGCAAATTCAAAAGCTGGGCGGTCAGACTGCGCCTCTCCGCCAGCTTGTTCAAGAAGCCCAGAGTGCAGCAAGGTAGCGTCTGCAGAGAGAGAGAGAGAGCGAGAGAGCACGAGAGAGAGAGAATGGGGTGTGAGGCACGTGTTACCCAAGCAGATGTGCAGACCTGTGCATCGGTCATTAGTATTGTTAATTGTTAGTAGTTGTAAACACATCTTATACCTTGAACTATATTAAATCATTAGAATACTTTATAAGCAACAGCACGACATGCCTATATCGTGTACTTCAGATTTTATTTTTGAGACTAATATTACCACTTAATATTGTTTTCATTTTTAGTATATGATTTTTCTGTTTTGTTAGTTATGATGTATTATTGAGCAGTTATTAACATTATTTTCTAGAATTTTTTTGTTTCTTTCTGCATGGGTCACCCACCCAGGGGCAAGAACAGAGGAAAGTGTAAAACAGACCATAAACGTGTTAAACAAAAGCTCAGGAATTGGTGCCACTTCAGTAGGATTGGCTCCCTGTGTGGATCCACTGCCCCATCCAAATGTCCAGGAATTGAGGCCGGGGCCCTTTTCTTCACAGCCACCCAGTTCTGATCCCCAGCGGGCGTACTGCCCTCCCCTGTCCCTGCGCTCTGTGACAGCATAGCACGGTGATTTACAGACAGCACAGCAGCAGCCAGCTTGCAGGGCTGCTGCTGGTGCAGTGATGGAGCATGTCCTGGTGTGCTCTGTGGATGGGGGTCACCGTGGCAGTGTGGGTTAGTGCTGTGTTGCAGTCCCCAGCTCATTCAGTTAAAATATTCTTTTGAATGGAAGGTAACACCGCGTGGCATTGCTTGTAGAGTATGCTGACTTTTATGAATCAGCAGCTATGCCACTCCCCAAATTAGAGGACTTTACCTTTCATCCAACTGAGGGATTCAGGTCGTCAGTTGAGTACTGGAACACAACAAGAGCCCTGTGAACTGTGGGGCTTTGTGTGGCCATGTGACCGAACATCCCAGCTACACCGAATCAGCACTATACATATAATAAAATAAAGTTATATTAAAGCTTTTTCTTTCTTTCTTTCTTTCTTTCTTTCTTTCTTTCTTTCTTTCTTTCTTTCTTTCTTTCTCTGTGTCTATCTGTCC
>JAODKE010000040.1:3126635-3137968 GCA_026779605.1 Mormyrus hasselquistii | reverse complement strand
GATGTCCATTTAATTAGTTTGTCAACAACACTCTATTCAGAATACAGTTTTACTTTCTGTTCAATTCTTTTTTTTTTTAACATTTTTTTTATTATTATTATCACTTTGACATCTTTTAAGACATGAGAAACCATATTTAAGACATAGTACACTTCAAAAAATACTGTGGACTATACATGTATTATAGATTATGTCAAAGAAAAAAATCCACACAAGAAAGTACCACAGTCCTAAAGTCGGTAACAAGAAGAGGGAGTTAACACCAAAGCGGGGAACTGTAAGTACAACTATAAAAGTATAAAACAGCAATAACATAGACGACACACAAAAACATAGAAACAAAATGAAATGAGTTACAAAGAATTGTATATCTATGTAAAAGAGAGAGAGAAAAAAACCAAGCCCAGAAAGACCAGCGTGTATAGAAAAGGGGAAAATCTCCTCACATCAAATCAGAAGACTTTTGAGTTTCTCCAAAGTTTCTTTCTGTTCAATTCTTGACAAGGTACTTGCAGTTTATATCTGTGTTTCTCAGCCTGGTCTTCAGTCTCCTCCAGACAATCCACATTTTTGAGGGAGCGAAAACGTGGACTGTCTGGGTGCCCCCGAAGACCAGGTTGAGAAACATTGGTTTATATCAGGGGTGTCAAACTCCAGTCCTGGGGGGCCGGAGCCCTGTGTAGCTTAGTTCTTTCCCTTTTCCACCACAAATGATTCAGCTGAAGAGCTGTGCGATAATTTGCACAAGGAGTTGAATCAGGTGTGTTAAATGAGGGGAAACCCAAAAATGCGCAGGGCTCCGGCCCCCCAGGACTGGAGTTGGGCACCCCTGGTTTGTACTGTCCTCATATGATCATAACTATAATCATAATACTAACAGGAACCATAATGCATGGTCTTTTCATGGAAATTGTCTCCTCTGTAAGATGTAAAAATGTCTATCTTGATTTTTTTTATCTTTGTGACACCTACAGTTTTATTATAACACCATTTCTTATTTGATTGCTAAATCAATTGACATTGATATTTCTATCAACGTGTGAAGTGCATGTTCATTAATGAATGCACATTATTGCACATTACTAGTCTTATCTCAAAGACAAGTGAAAATGGAACTACAGTTTAAAGATGTATGCAAATGGTACAGCTTCTAGGTTTCTTAGAGGATTTTCTTAATAAAATGCATCTTTTCATGGGAGGTCAAATTCATTAATTTAAAAATAATTAAATATAATAATAATAACTGTACTTTGTGTTTCAGCTTTGACAATAGCATTCAATTGTATTTGACAATTGTATTCATATCACATCATACTGTATTACAGTTTATGAAACTCCTTATATTAAAAACCTGGAAAGTAACTATACCACTAGCAGAAACCTTTATTGGTAACACAAAACAATGACTTGACAAGCTCTTCTGATTGTTTGTACACATCTACACAGCCCTTCATCAAGGACAGACTAAAGAACAGTATCCATGGTTGTTTAAAACTATTTAATCATTTGGCAATTCACTATGATTCTAGTACCACTACAAAATCAAATACAGTTCTAAGTGGTGTCTGCATATCATGCTTTTCTTCCTTGTGAATAATGCAACATTAAAGTTGGAAGATTGTTTCACATTGCTTTATTTTGCCTCCCAGTCTAGCCTAAAAATCGCCCTTTGTTGTAAACTTTACAAGCAGCCCGTGTGCTTCTACCCGTTTTTACACAGTGATAACTTGTAACGCATATAACTTGTTGTCATATTAACACTTTAAAGTGTATTACGTATATCCACTTTCTAGTCATTTAACTCTCTAATGTGCCTAACATGTTAATATATACAGTTACAGGGAATTAAAGAGAACAGAAACAATGGTCATAAATTGGTTGATCTGGAAGCACTTTTCCTGCACCTTCATGGCCGACACGTTTAAACCAATGCGCATTGAACGCCTCATTTTGGGTTTCGAGATTACAACGTTAAGGGAGTGCCCGTTAGTTATTATAGGAAGCTCCGCGTGCTCTCGCGAGCTCGTTGTTTCCTACTCAGCGGTGTAAGATGGCGGAGGCAAATTAAGCCGCAGCCCAGGTAAGACATTGAAATTGTGTTTTTCTTGCATGGGTTCAGTTCGAGATTGCGTGGGAAGTTCTTCGAAAGCACGAAGCGTTCATGAACACTTATTTAAAAAGGTCCGCGTCGTAACAAGAAAAACGGGACCAGAAATTCTGTATTATTTTACCGTCCAGGGTCGGCCAGTCTGCTATGTGAACCGCCATTTTTAATTTGCAGTTCTACTATAAATAGTTTAGAGATAGTGTCGCATAAAGAGTCGTAAAAAGTGAAATTTTCCATTTACACACAGGCTGGGTTAGTGGAGATAGCCAGTAATGTTGATATGATTACTGGAGACTAGCTAAGGCAAGTCATGTGAAGAATACAAGAATACCCAAGAAGGCGACATACAGGCTTTTCTTCGGGTACAGCAAAAATGATGACAGATCCCATTCGCAATATGCATGAAGTATGAATTTTGTCTCAGGCTCTGTGTGTCTTACTTAACCCCCCCCCCCCCTTGATGAGTGGCCCCATCAAGAAATGAGTCAACTCGTTAACTGATTATCAATCTGTTCGTAAAAATGAAACCACGAAGGCCCAGTGGATTGTCACAAGGCGAGCATTGCAACTAAGCCGAATTGGAAAATGTCCCTATGTCTGTGATTGAGCCGTTAAACTGCATAATTGTGCACACTTGCGATTTTCTTAGACCGTGGCGATTACTTTTGCACGGACTTCACTCCGCTATATACGTTATAAAAAGATGACCGCTGCAATTATTTGTTGGTGCTGTACCGTCAGCGTTGCTGCTTGGCCGCAGCTCTGTTTGCCGCAGTAGTGCAAAGTGCTTATATAGGAATGCAAAAAAGTGGACAGTTTTGTTTGTATATTTTTAACGCAGCTTGCATGTCGATAAAGTCCAACCTCAGCCATATTTAAAGTGTGTTACGGGTAGCATGTTTAAAAACGGACCCTTATGGAATGACCTAATAGTAAATTACACATCACTGCTGTAGTTGGTTAGTTGTCTATTAATATCTTAATTTTATTGTTCTAATTTAATATTCCGATTGACAAAGGACAAATAACTTTTACACACGGACACAAAATCACAATTCGGTCTTTTTGTGTTAACCATTTAAGGTTTGTGCTGCTGATCTGGATCTTCCCATGTCTGTTCCAGACTTCTGACTATCAGATACAGTTTCTGACAAATTCAGGCACTTTCATGCTAGTTTTCTTGACGTTTCAAATATCGTTTTTGGTCGTATTATAGCAATGTAACGGAATTGTAAGTCTGCTATCTTTAATTATTACATTGGTTTTCCTTATTGCCTCGTGAACTTCTTAAAGTCTCAAGACGGTCTGTGCTGTGAACTTGAGGCTTAAACACTTCAGTAAAAATTAAACTTCTGAATGTTGTCTAACAGGTCTTTAAATGTATTGTACTGGCATTTTACATTTGGGGTGATCAATTTTCTGGGGGTGGTGTCTGGCTCTGTGGACTAAACCTCTGTGCCTGTGATCTGAAGGTTGCTGGTTCAAGCCTGGCCTCAGCCAAATAGTCACATGTCTGTGGGCTCTTGAAGGCCTTTAACCCCCAGCTTCCTGGGGCCTGCAGGGTGGCTGCCCTTTTGCTGTAATCCTGAAGCCTGTATGGAGGGGGAGATTTCCCCATGGGAATTAGTATATTCACTATTCACAATTTTGTTCAGTTGTATTTTCATGTGATAATTTCACCAGGAGGTTTTGTCATGATTTTATTTTTGTAGCATCTTAGTACATGTTGGTTCCTCTTTATGTGATATTTTAACGTGTGTATACATTGTATGAGTAAATTTGCATAGTCTTTAAAAGTCTTGGTTACTTGGTTTCTTCCTGTCATTCACCTGATAGAAATCAGGACTTATTTTTGGGTTGAGTTGACTCGTGTTGGTTATCAGCAGTATAATTGTGAGTTTCTGTCTTTTGACAGCATACGCTATGGAGTTCATACCAACTCTATGTTGGAAACGTTCTTTTTAGTCATGTGTTGGTACTTTTAACTGTGTGTATTCTACTTGGTGTCATGGTGAAACATCACTAGATATTCGTGTAATTCTGTTGAAGCAAGCATCTGATGAAAATGTATGGTTTGCCTTGCGTGTTTTAATGGGTAAATGGTTGGGATTGAACTTCACCAGGAATGAGTGGGAGTCACATTACAAAGCAAGACCGTCTTTGGTGGATTAGACCATTATAGCTGAGGTAAACTAAGGTGCCACAATGTATACAGCTTTCTTTTTTTTTTCCCAATCTCTAACAATGATTTAAAAATCTATGCTAAATATTTGACAGCATTTGTATCCAGCTCAAGTTCTACTTCCTAATGTAAATACAAATTTCACAAGATGCATAAGACTCTGAGGTAATCATTTCCCCTGTAGGACCATATTTTTAATAGTATTTAAGTGCAACAGAGATCTATATATCAGTGGTGAGGTGATGTTCAGGGAGAGCGAAGATGCACTGTATTTTATTTCAGGAAGTTTCTTTATCAGATGCCTCAAATATTTCAGGTCATTCTGTGCAAAAATATGCTGAGTCCTGCGAAGTGTTTGCAGAGATGTGAATCACTGAGTTGGTTTTCTGCAAGTAAGTCTTGCTGTTTTGTTACATCATGAAAGTACCGGTGAAGTAATTTGGCTCGATTCAAAGGCACAATCAAAGACCGGATGTATGATTTCTAATGTTTTAATTGGATTCTCAGTTAGAAATTGGAATTTGCTTTAGAACCAATAAGGGAAAAGGAAGACTGTTGCAGATGTGAGCAGGAAGACCACCATTTCTAATGATTTACACCCTTGAATTCCAGATACCCTCCATGGTGCCCAGAACTGCATTATGGTTTAATTAGACTAACTGTGCAGGACCCTAAGCCAGGAGATGGCTGGCAGGTTGACCATCACATACTCGCATAATGTTCTGCATTAATTTTATGGGATCTATTGTGGCATGAAGGTGTGTGTGTGTGTGTGTGCAGTATTTTGAATTATGTCTTTGCATGAGTTTCTGCTGCTTCGGAAGATGTCAGAGTAGCCTTTCATTGGAAACCTGAGTTCAGGGTCAAGATATACCCTAAATATTTTCATTGTGTAGGCTTCAGTGGTACCCGATTCAAGATTGTTTGTCACATACTTGTTGTACAGTATGTATAACCTAAGTCGCGCCTACTGACATGAGTAAGTGATATGAGAATTACCATGATTGTGTTTAAGATTTTAACATGAAGGACAACTGATAATGGTGTGTTGGGATAAACAGAAAATCACCATAGATGGTGAACTGTAAGACTTACTACTGTTAATTTCAGTCCTTTTAAAAATATTTTTAAAAAATGAACTAATGTTATGTTATGTCGTGTAAAAAAGTGGGACGTGTATATTGCCATATCGCTCAGCTTGTGCATAGTAAATTTATCGTTATGTGGGTATTAAAATACTTTAGCAATTTCTGTCTACCAAGCTGTCTGCTGAAAGCACATCATTTGTTTACAAGATTTAGTAAATGGTTGGCATCTTCTGTTTTACAGTGTGTTGGGGATTGTTTATTCTGCCTGTATAAATCTGTTGAAGTTCATAAGAAGCAGTTGGCTCAAGTGTATCGTCAAGCTATTCATATGCAGTTGCAGTATTTGACCTTCAAGGTGGTTTTAAAGTTTGAATGGCAAACTTGACATTTGACCACCTGCATTAACCATTGTAGCTCCTTTCCAATTCCAAATATCCGTTTGTGCTATAGCACGTTCAAGATTCAAAATGTCCGAAGTGTAGGAATGCCACATAGTTGACAGGTTAATATCAGGCTCAAACCAACCCTTCAATATGGCTTTTTTTCAGGAGGTCAAAGCCATCAATAGAATCGTCTGTATTAAATTCCGATGTATTAAAAAGTGCAGTATCAGGTACAGTTCATACAATATTTAACCAAATTGTGTAATCCCCATGTCTGGGTTTGCATCTTCAGAAATATTTTAGGTCTGTGTTTCTTAGGCATTTAATATACTTGTTACCATTAACAACTGGTAATAATTCAAATATTTTGTTACATGATGTGGTCTCATGAAGTGGAAAGGAGTGTTTCTTCACATCAGGATCGAGAGGAATTCTTGACTTGTTTCTGTGAAGATCACCGTTCATTATTTTCAACTTATACGTTTCACTAGGAAAACTGAACTGACTATTGCAGTGAGGAGCTAGATGGCCAGTTTTACCCTGAAATGTATAGATGAACCAAGGGTGTTGGTTTCTGTAAACTTGATAGTGAATATAGGAAAGTGATAATCTTAGGATAAATGTTCTTTTTGTGCGTCACATTTTTTCCCCAAAATTTCACGTCTTTTACAGATCTCCAAATTTGCACATGATATGTATGATATGTTCCAGCTGAACCTTTAAGTAACTACGTGAATATGCTGTTTTAGGATTACAATCGACATGTACCTCAGAAGTGTCACGATTACTCGATTTGTAAAAAGTATCGATAAAATTCGCCTTGTCAATTACTCTGCAAATATAGCAGAAGGAAGATGGCGCATAATGGAAGAGGGCTAAATAAAGACCGAAAGCCTCAGTTGTGTGGAAGCACCTCACATTAAAAGTGAAAGACAATGCAGTCGTCTGTCAGAATTGCAAAGCAGAACTTGAATATCACCACAGCACAACTGCAATGCAACTACATTTTAAAAGACATTCAAGTTTGACAAATTCCATCAGTAATCTGAGGTTAGCTTTAGATATGTAACATTTAGCTTCCCAGCTTTGTAGTCACTTTTAACGTAAATGATTTGCTTAATTTACTTTCTGTTATTCCTGTCTCAAAATAATCACTGCTAAACCGAAGGTTAACCTTGTTGCTTAGCCACCATCTTGCATAATACTGTACATTAGGGGTGGCCATCAAGATCTATCACAATAGAACTTTGTCAGATGATGCCTCCCACTAATGTTTCCAAACTTCTCATAAAACTTTGATTGCCAGTAATAACATGGATCCATGCTACGTTCACAAACCTACAGAATGATTTCATACTAGATGGCTGTGCTGATTGGCTGAGTTATATCACACGCCTCTGACTTGTCTTTCATGCATGACATATTTGAAAAACACATTCAATGTGAATTATAGACATGGCCAAAAAAGGACTCTGTCAGTGCTGAAAAATCTGTGCTATTTAATGGTTGTCTGACTGCTTTTTACCACCATTTTAAATAAAGTTTAACTCTGGTTCTAATGATCATTTTGAAAACAATATTGCAGACTACTGTGTTTTAAATAGTTATAATTCAGGCTTGTTTGAGTCTGTATAATCTTTTTATTTACGAGTTGAAAATTTAGTTATAGCCAAATAAAACTTATCTACCAATAAAGTCTATGAAATAAGTTGGTGGTGTTTGCCATCAGACACAAAAGTGCCAACAAATTACTTGCTTTGCTCAATTTTGTCTATGGAATCCATAATATTTCCATACGGTGAAAGACAAATGTCTTTTTCCTTAAGTTCTCTTTCACTTTCTTCCTCCTCGGCCACTTTTGTTAAATGCCTATGAGTCAAAAAAAAAAAGCATGCATGAGAATGATTGGTTCAGAGTGTGCATGCAGAGCTCATGCAAAAGTACTGATGGTAAACTTTATACTTGCTTTTAAACATATACTAGATAATGTTGAAAAGGAACCCTCATTAAAGTTGCAAAGCTTGCCAAGTTTTGTTTCCTGTGACAGTAAATGTTTTAGCAGAGCTTATTGATGATCTCAACCCACCTATCATGGTCCTTGCAATGTGACAATTAGATGTGCACAACATGCAAAGTCATTATTGCACAATGTACAAGCCTTGTATTGAGGGAGGCACAGTGGATAGCAGTGCAGCCTTTGTTTGTGCATGAGTTTATGCTGGGTCCTCTGGTGTCCTCCCACTGTCAAAAAATGCAACTTGAATGAATCAGAGTGCCTAAATAGACGTGTGTGTGTGTGTGTGTGTGTGTGTGTGTGTGTGTTTGCATCCTGCAGTGGGTTGGTTCCTGTCTCACGCCAAGTGCGGTACATAATATAACATTATTTTATGTTTATTTGATTTTGATTAATCATCAAATTAATTGGTATATTACTCTATTACTATAATCGATAGTGACAGCCCTTATTCAGAGAAATCTGTACTTGGTGAATTACATCTGAAATCCAGCATAATTTTGATACATGAAGTGGTGTGGCTGCAGAGAGGATCACCATTCTCATTGTTGATTAGGGGATATAAGAATGTGAGGAAAGATATATTAGACAAATATTGTTGTGCAGCGATCACACTGGTTTTCAGTAGATTTGGCCACACACACACACACACACACACACACACACACACACACAGACTTTCTGACCTGCATGACTGATGCAAAGCTAAATCAGTGGAGGAAACCAGATGAGAGCTTTTTTTCTTGTGTAGTGGTGAACTGATTGAATTTGTGAATCATTAAGACAGTTTAAGTCTGTTACCCTTTGTGTCACACTGGCATGGCTACACTGGGGCTTGTATGGTAGTGTTCTGGTGAAATGCTGTTCTGTGTATGTAGTTTCTAAGTTTGCAATATATCGTAAATGGCAAGTGGTAATTCAATATATTTAATAAATATAAGTAAATGTAACGAGTTTCAATCGGTTTATAGTAACTGCAGACAGAAAAACTATCGTTGGGGAAAAAACATCGTCTACAGAAATACCGAAAAAAAGGAAACCCTGGAAATGTAATGTTTGATATATATAATGACAAATAACATGATTGCAATGTATGCAGCTGTACGCAGACGTACGAGAGCGCCTCAACTAAACAAGCATTACACACACACGGACACACAGACAGCAAACCGACACATTCAGTGACATGATAGGCCCTTGTGGATGATTCAGCGGATGCAGAGCACGCTCCTTTCCATCCTTCCCCCAGTGTATTTAACGTAAGAGTGAAGTTAATGGCTGAACACTTAACCGCTTTTGTTCCTGGCGATTTATAAGCGCCGGGTGTACGTGTTCGATTAGTCTGGCTGTACTTGTGTGTTCGTGTTTATGTGCTGATGGAGGGGCGGAGTGTTCGACAGGAGGCCTAAATCGAAGCCAGGAGCTAGAGTAGAGCCTTTAATTCCGAGACCTCCGGACGCGGGATACTTGGCTGGCGCTGGCTGGTTCCGCGTACGCACATTCTATCACAGGTTAAGATCGCTGCACCGTCTCGAATGAATAATTACTTGCACATTACGGAGTTAAAAAAAAGACAGAATGAGAAATAGGTGCAGCGGTTTACCAAGTAATTTTGACGACTGTCGTGTTCATTAGCTGCAACGGGGCTAAAAGTAGCTAGCTAGCGGCTAATGGTCGGCTGATGCCGATTTGACAGCCATGAGAAGTCTCTTCTCCGGAAGAGCATAATTACCGTCCGATCAGTTATTTGCTCCCATTCGGATGTTTTTGCAACTTTATATTGGCGGTATATGTCTCCCTGCACCGGGCTACGGTTATTCAGCGTAGTGCGGAGACCTAAATGTGGTGGCTCGTTGGCTAACACGGAGGTAGCAGTTTCGATTGGGAGGCTAGCATGTGATGGCCATTAACAGTGCGTTTTCCACTTCTTTCCTGCTAGGGTGGTTTAAATATGCCTCTTCTCATGGAAAGCCAGCTGGTTTTCGATTTACTGTAACTCCGACACCAGTGTGGGCCGCTGCTTATCGTAGCACTCAACGTTTGTACCGCATTGTTGCATACGTGTTTAAATTGCGACGTTAAGGCTAAACTTGTATTTTGTGACGTTTCTTTTGTGTGTGTGTCTGTCTGTCTGTGTGTGTGTGCGTGCGCGTGCGGGTTTGTGTGTGTGTGTGTGTGGGGTGTTTTTTGAACTTCATCTATATTGTTAATTGAAACAATTACACATGCCTAATTACACCGTTAATATATATAGTGAAATCCTGTGTTTGGGCGTGAACTGATTTTTAAAAAATATTTTCTTATATTGCATAGGCAGTGGTATTTGTGAGGGCCTGCATGTCTGTAGTTTCAGTTGTTCGAGACTTGTCAGGTACCTCAGGCAGCCTTACCAGCACGGTAAACCTGGAGAGCAGCCGTGTGAGAACGTGGGAGGGAATGGTGGAATCTGCTGTTACAGGCCCATATTGATCTGAAAGGACAACTAGTTTTGCCATCTTCCCCTCCGTCCTGCCTGTAAGACCTCAGAGTAAACTGCATTTTATGTAGCCCTGCAAATGCCAGTATTTAAAGGGCCGTGTGCCATGGTGCTTTCTGCCTGTCAGGAGTCCCGTGTGAGAAGACTTTCTATCTGTGCTTGTCTGCATGTGGTTTTACTACATGTAGTGTGGTGTTGGAATTTAAAGGACAGGCTGGCTGATGTGACGGCACTGTCAGACCTTGCGGCAAGGGTGTAAGCTTACCTTTTGGATTCTTACTACTGTGTGTAACACTGGTACTGATAAGTTGTGCGACGTTTCCTGTTTATAACATTGTGACAGGTTTTTCAGACAGTTAATACAAATGAGCCTGTATGGAGATGAATCTTGTTCACTTTTATGGCTTTTGCTATGGTCTTTCTTGGTGTTTTAATAAGCCCGTAGAATAAAAAAATACTTCTGACTTAATATACCCAAATCTCTCTGTTGAACTACAGAGAGGCCTACAGTGTATTATAGTTTAACCATGCTTTTGTGGCAGTTCAAGCGATGTCATGCATCTTCGCCACCTGTACTATTGGTCCGCATCTTAACACGGGCTGCCGGACATGCTTCGCGGAGCAGCACAGCTCACGTGCTGTCCCCTCTGTGTTTTAGGTTTTGTGAATGAAGGCATGCTGGATTCATGTTGCCAAATTATTCACAGTAAGTGTTTTGGGAGTACAGTCCTAAAGTCACTTCAGTCGTCACGTCACAGATCACACTGTGATGAGTATATTCTCTGTCTCTCTCTAGGAGCAGGAAGTAGGAACTAGTTAAAATGAAAGTTGACAGAACCAAGTTAAAGAAGACCCCCACAGAGGCGGTGAGTTGCCTGTGTTTTCTTTTTGGGTTGTGGGGTGATTGTTCATGTATTTATACGTCTCTGTCTTGTAATAAGCTAATCCAGCTTCTTTGTCTCTGGCCCCAGCCTGCTGACTGCAGGACGCTCATTGAGAAGCTGAAGGGATGCAGCGACGAGCAGCTGCTGCTGGAGCTGCAGCACATAAAGACATGGAACATTGGAAAGGTGAGGCAGGGGC
>JAODKE010000040.1:3104338-3120063 GCA_026779605.1 Mormyrus hasselquistii | reverse complement strand
CCCCAGCCACGGAGGTGGTGACCGTATTCGTGTTCCAGGAGCCCTCTCTCCTCTCCTCCCTGCAGGACAACGGCCTCACGGACGTCATGCTGCACGCATTGCTCATCAAGGATGTGAGGCTACTTTATTATTCGCTGTTGTTTCCCCTTCTTTTTTTCTGCACGTTTTGGTTATTATTCCCGCCTCATTCATTTTCCATTATGCAGCTCTGGGGGAAAAAATTAGACCAAAGCAAAATTTTCAATTTTACTCATTTATCTATTCATGGTTAGGCGCCTGTAAAAGGGAAACTCCAGCCTGGCTCTTCCCTGCTTCTCATTAATGACGGGCTTCTTTCTTGCTTTATGGGTCTTCAGTCCTGCTTCTAGGAGCCTGATACACACTGTCCTAGCAGTGAAATGCACACCTGCACTTAATGTTTCCCAAGGTCACTTAAGGTCATCCTCTGATTTATGAGGCACTGCCGGGTAAATTGACAGTCATCTTTCTGACATTAGAAAGTCGCTTCTCCCCTCTACCTGGCTATTTTTTGGTCATTGCCAGTGTCTCCCGCTTCAACTTGTTCCTGTGTACTGCTGTCTTTGAAACCTTGAGCCTGGAAGCAACCTGCTTCTTGGTGTTAAGCCAGGATTTAAAAATACAATTTATTAAAATATAGTGGCTTGTTAATTTTTTTCCAGCACTGTATGTCACCTCCAGGCTGCATCCATGTAACTGTAAAAAGTAGGGCTACATGACAAAATCATTTTAGCATTGTCACCGTGATATGCGCAGTAATTGCGTTCGACGGCACTGCTCTGCGTCTGACACAACTCACGACGACGTCACCAAGTTATTTGTTTGCCTCTTGATTATAGTCAACCCTTCTGCATCAGCCACTTTCCCTATGCGATTTCGATATCGCAGGGTCAGCATAAGAAAATTAAATGGAAACATTTTTGGGAGTTTTGAGAAAGCTGCAGATGATGCACGAAGGCCAATAGACGACACGCAAAAAGTTTAGTAAATGTATAAAATGTATGTACAGTGCTGATCTGGAGGATGCCAAGCGTATTTATGGCATCCTTTCACGTGCTTTCACAGTGATCTGGCAGACATCTTTGTAGTTGGTGCTTCTCGTTCCTTTTCTCCTTGCTTGCCAAAGGGGGCAAAAAATTTGTGGCTTTACCAGATCACAGGGGGCCTGCACCCATATCCCCTGCTGTAGTTTATTTCAGGTAATGTTTTGTTTTTGAACTATCCCGATATTACTTGTGTAAAGTGCACATATTGCAATGTGATATCCTGTACCCTTGGTTAAAAGGAGGATTCTCTCGCAGAAGGATATCAGTTTAAAGCAGAGGTCAGTAACAGGCGGGCTGCGATCCAGGTCCAGACCCAGAAGCTGTCCCATACGGACCATGACCAATAGCCAAAACAAAGTTATTCAAAACCTGACGGGACGCTTCTATTTTAACCGCCGCAGCTTTTGTAGTCTCTTCGGTAGTGGTTTAGCGCCAGAACCGGCATTTCCCACGCTAATGAACATCAAACGGCTTTGACCGGCAAACAAGACGTAGTTTGGTGTAAGCTTTGCAAACAAATGACTGCAAACACCCGCAACTAAAAAGCGTAATGTTCCTAACAGAGTGGCTGATCTGTCCTGGAATCGTAAAGTTGAAAAATTTTCAAACACAGTATGTATTATATAACATGTTGGATAAATAGACGTAGTTTATTGGTGACTTTATGTTCGTTGAAATTTCCGCTTTTTAAACAACTGTATAAAGTAATTGTTTTATAAATAACAAACTCGGGTGAAACAAAAAATGTTTTTCAGGGTTGCCAAATCTGCCATGACACTCACGCTTTCAGACTAACGCAAATCTATATTAAATCTATAATATTCCATTATAAATGTCATGAGGCACAGGGGACCTGGGAAGCAGGAGTCGAGTGAACACAGGATGTAATTGGTAAACTACGCTTAGGTACATACAACCACTACACAACGTTAATGACCAGACTCCTAAAGGCGCACAGGCATGGATTTTAATACACAGAAGTAATGAAACACAACTAGAAACAGCTGATGACACGGGGATTCCACACGAGACAGCGAAAGGGGCATGTCACACAGGAGGATCTGCACGAGCAGGATGCGACAAAAAACCTAAAATTTGCTATGCCAAAAGTGTATTTACACTAGTAAAGCTACTTCAATATATATCGCACTAAATAGTTAAATATCAGAAATGGTATAGCATTCTGGTTGACCATCAAACCAGCTTTGGTTTCTCAAGCAGAAGAGTTCAGGTTTTTGTCTTTTCAATTCTTTTTAAATTGGTAAAGTAGAGCTTGACGTGGCCTGTGATTCCATTCTATCAGACACCCACTACATGTATCCCCCAGTTGTCCCATTACATTTTTTCTAACTCTTGTGTACTATCATTATTTATTTATTAATGTCTAGTTTCAGGTCCTCCAAGTATTTTTATGTAATTGTTTTTATTATTTTGGAACGCTGCGACTAGACTTGCCTACCAGCCTTGATCCACATGGCAGGGAACAAATGCTTTTTATTTATGGCAATTAATTGGCTGTCATGAGTTGTACTGCAACTCGACCTGAGAAGCAACATTAAACATCCTTGGAATTCCCTGTGAAATATTGGCTTTTTCCAAGTCTACCCTTTCCCTGCCATCTGTCTCTCATTCTCTTCCTCCACTGCTTTCTCTCTTCCTCTCTCTCTCACAGTCTCTCTCTCTGCAGGTCCCTGCCACACGGGAGGTACTGGGCTCGCTCCCCAATGTCTTCAGTGCCCTGTGCCTGAACGCCCGTGGCCTGCACTCCTTTGTTCAGTGCCAGCCCTTCGAACGGCTCTTCAAGGTGTTGCTGTCCCCAGATTATCTTCCTGCTATGAGGCGCCGTAGGAGCTCGGATCCTTTGGGTCAGTCTGAGGCCTGCCGTTGACCCTCGCCTCTTGAGTCCTCCTTCGGCCTCTTAGTCCCGAGGCTCATCTTTGGCTCCGTTCCAGGTGATACTGCTTCAAACTTGGGTAGTGCAGTGGATGAATTGATGAGACACCAGCCTACTCTCAAAACAGATGCAACAGCTGCAATAATCAAGGTGAGAGTGCCACAATCGTCAAGTGTAAGGCGAACGCCGTTACCGAATTGGATTCGGTATCTGTGCAAGATGCATTGGCCAAATTGGCGTAATGACGGGGACGGTCGCCCGGACGGCGTCATAAACGGCATGTCTCTGTCACAGTTGCTGGAAGAGATCTGCAGCTTGGGCCGCGCTCCGGAGTACATATGCCAGAAGCCTTCCATCCAGAAGTCGGACGGCGCTGCTTCAGCACCACCGGCCCGGTCCAGCCATGCTGCCGAGGAGGCCTCCAGCGAAGATGAGGAAGAGGAGGAAGCCCTGCACTCTTTCACACAGCAGCAGGGGGAGCTGGAGAGCAGTCGACAGTGGGTCCACGTTGAATCACTCCATCTGTGTGCTCGCAGTTTTGAAGAATGATGTATGTATTTAACTAACCCATTTTTAATTTTTAGAGTTGTTGGCACAGAAGACAGGATACCCATTCCCCTGATGGACTACATACTGAATGTGGTGAGTGTCTGACCACCTGCGGTTGAATAAAACATTCTATTCAGAAGGAAGATGCTTGATAACTGTTATACCTATTACACAGTGCTATAGAAACACATTCTAAGTAGTGCTAGTGAATTATTGGATATCATAATTACATGTTGTTCCGCTGCTACTCTGGCATGTTGCCAGTGGACCTGAGGGAGCAGCCGGATTCTCTGAGCGAGTGATGGCCAGTATATTGTGTGAGGCCCAGTCACAGCAATGCTCTGTTTCACATTGTGTCTAAATTTGACAGGTTTTCACAGATTTTAGGAGCTGTGCATCTGTCAGGATAGGATAAACACCTAAGGATTTACACCCTCTTGCTTGGTCATTTTTGACCTGTTATTAATTGTTTTTTTTTTTTTTTTTTTTGTTTTTTTACTGCCACTCTGTATAATATTTTTAACCTCATTTGCTTCCAATTCCGAGAAGAATCTGTCATTTGGTATAGCTGATGTTCAGATGAGTGTTCTCCTGACAGCATATCCCTGGGGAATACAAATGATGAATGTGAAAAATAATGCCTTACTTAAAATCTCCAGGTTTACTTCTCCATTCCTAGTGGTTTCTGTTACTGAAATAAAACAAAATCAAATGAGAACTAACTCAAATAAAACCGCTGAAATATAAAGTACAGCAGGGAACAGAATGACTTCAGCAAGGCTGAAGGGTTAGGGTGATGTGTGCGCCGCCAGCATTTTACTACCCTCCACTTCCTCAGCAGGTGTGGCAGGTATTTTCTTGTTTGGTTTGGGTTTTCCGCTTCCCTCTCACTGGCATAAATGCTCCAGGATCAGTAGTAAAGCCCAAAGTGAAGTTTGAGCATTAAGAGTACTTCATAATAACGGTCATTACAAGTGCATAGAATCATCTTTTCTGTTTACAGATAAAATTACTTAAATTGTTTATATCGTTTTGTGGAAATGCCACTGTTTGACAGTGAAGCGCAGAAATGATGGTTCAAGACTAGGGCAGGATGATATGGCAAAATATTTGACCATGACAATTTTTTCACGTCATTCAATATCGATAATTTTCACTCTTGTTTCGCTGCTATTCAACAACACTGTCATTCACTTCAGGGGAGCATTTTGCGTAAAAATCCCTTGGAATTCCCTTTAAACTGATTCAAAATCTGAGAAAAAGACTATGGTCGAACGGATTGCCAACAGTTCTAATTTTAATGAATCATACAAATCTTTTTGGCATAGGGTGTAACACTAAAAAAACAATGTGGTTTGTTGCTGGGCTTTTTATGTGACTGCCTGCATGTTTGTCTCTGCTTATG
Source organism: Mormyrus hasselquistii (assembly GCA_026779605.1). Taxonomy (NCBI): domain Eukaryota; kingdom Metazoa; phylum Chordata; class Actinopteri; order Osteoglossiformes; family Mormyridae; genus Mormyrus; species Mormyrus hasselquistii. The sequence goes on along the minus strand of JAODKE010000040.1, from coordinate 3,115,151 downwards.
GGATTTACGTTGCTGGTAGAGATGCCTCCCATCCCAAATTTTGAAAAATAAAATGCTGTGTCCAGTTGTTAACAAATACGGGCACTTGCATTTTGTATGGTTTATTAGTTGGCAATGCTTCAGATGCTGAAATAAGTTTGCAACATTTCCTGACAGTTTACAGCACACGGTACCACTCTGCTGCGTGCCGCTGATGTCTTCTTCCCTTATTCGCAATATCTCGATTTTAAAAAAAGATGTTACGACTGCTGAGCTTTCACTTTCTTCACCAACACTGAGGTTTCCTCTGAGGGAGAGCTCATCTTTTCAATTGCCAAAACGATGCCAAGTGGTGTGCCATTTCTGCTGTGCGTTGAGTTGTCAGTTCAAATTACATGGCAAAAATATGAGAAATTAAAATGAAATTTTTCATAGGAAAATACCAACTCAGGAGATTGTGATTTTATACATCAAAAATTTGACATTTGTTAGTTACACGTTTCAAATAACTACTTCCTGGATTAAAAAAAAGACAAAATGCTGCCATGCCATTACTGTAGTGTTTATACAGTAACTGCCACCAGTGCTTGACATACAGGTGAACTCGGTTTAGTAGAACTGATCATCAAGTGTGGTAAACTGTACAATTATAGGAGATCTTTCGAGTTTCCATCGCCTGAACTGATACATCACCCAGCCCTACTTGCGATACATCACCCAGCCCTACTGCAGACTCCTTGTAGCAGTCATCCTGAATTGTCCTGAGCTCCTGTCTCTCTCCCCCCCCAGATGAAGTTCGTGGAGTCCATTCTGAGCAACAACACTACCGATGACCACTGTCAGGAGTTTGTAAGGCAGAAGGGCCTCTTACCCCTGGTTTCCATCCTGGGGCTTCCTAACCTGCCCATTGACTTCCCCACCTCTGCTGCTTGCCAAGCCGTCGCAGGCGTGTGCAAGTCTATTCTGGTGAGAGTGGGAGTGTGGGGCAAATATAGATTCCTCATCTTTTCTCGGGGTAAGATTTTATTTGTAGTTTCTGAACTGAACCTCTTCCTGCTCTAGACATTGTCCCATGAGCCCAAGGTGCTACAGGAGGGTCTGTGTCAGCTGGACTTGATTCTGTCTTTGCTGGAGCCCCTGCACCGGCCTATCGAGGCACCCGGGGGCTCAGTCTTGCTACGTGAACTGGCCACGGCAGGTCACGTGACCGATGCCACGCTGTCGGCTGGGGCCACACCCCTGCTGCATGCACTTACTGCGGCGCACGCCTACATCATGATGTTTGTGCACACCTGCCGAGTCGGTCAGGTGAGCCTCGAAGTGTGCCTGTCGTGCTCGGTCACTAGTCATCTTACTCTGCACTCTTAGACTCGTATGCTGAATGCGGTTCTTTGCTCTTTTCTTCTGATGGCAGAGCGAGATCCGGGCCATCTCTGTGAACCAGTGGGGCTCTCAATTGGGTCTGAATGTCCTGAGCAAGCTCAGCCAGCTGTACTGCTCCCTGGTGTGGGAGAGCACAGTCCTGCTGTCCCTCTGCACACCCAACAGGTCAGCGCTCACAATACCCACGCAAAACAAACGTTATCCTGGTAGCTTCAGCCGCCCACCTATGACCTGGCTGCAGGTCCTTGCAATGGCACAGCCCCCAAAATTGAGCCATCAGGGTCTTCTGGGGAAAATTCTGTCCAATGGCATCATGATGATCTGTGGCAAAATAAGTAGTTGGTATATGTTCACTGTCACAGAGATGTCCTCAAACAAGTATGTATGGTTGTGAACTGATATTCAGCGTTACAAAAGTCGTGGCATAAACCTAGACGTGTATTACCTGTGGTGTCAGAATACTCGTGCTATTTGCTTATCTGATTAATAGCTACACAAAAAATGTGTGTCTATAATATGAATTTTGTATTATAGAAACATTTCAGTTCAGCACATCTTGGAGAGAAAAGCACACATTTGTGGAAATATTTTAACATTCTTGTTTCGCAAACAGACTTAAAATGGTGGCTGATGTGTGATTGCCTGTACCCGTGTGTTCGTCAGCCTGCCCCCAGGCTGTGAGTTTGGCCAGGCTGACATGCAGAAGCTGGTGCCCAAGGAGGAGAGGCCCACAGGAAGTGGCGCCGCCAACAGTGTGACTCCTGCCTCCACCGCTGGAGTCCGCAGAGCCGGTGAGGTTTTGCGCTTGCTGAGACACTTAACATGCAACTGCAGCCCTTGCCGAAATCTAATGTCAGATACCTTTGCTTCTCTACTAGCCTCATTGCACCATAAAAGCATTCAAAGAACACTTACTGGCCTTTTTTTTATTGTCTTATTAGTTTAGTATCCGTACTTTAATAGCTGTGTGTAGTTGTATAGCTGTAGTATAGCTCCTGCTCCAAAACCGCTTACGTTTTGTTCCTTGACGTTCATTGAAAGCTCAGCCTAGCTGCTTTCATGCCTGGTTGACTCCTTAACCACACGAATGTTCGCGATGTGCTATTTGCTACACTTGTGTGTTGCTGTGGACAAAAGCTAAACTGCTAAATATGTAGATGACTCACGCACATGTATTCACCTCCGGTGCTCTTCCCCGCGCCACCAGCAGAGGGCGAAAGCGACGGCGGGACAGGTGTGGACCCCTCCGCGCAGGTTCTGCTCGAAGGCATGGGGTTGGATGGAGACACACTGGCCCCCATGGAGACTGACGAGCCCACGGCTGCCGCAGACCCCAAGGCCACAAAGTCTAAGCTGACTCCTGCCATGGCTGCCCGCATCAAGCAGATCAAGCCACTGCTCTCTGGTTCGTGCCTTTTCCCATCTGCCCTCCTACCGCTGCTGCTGATTGTGCACCTGAGTTTCATCTTGAGGGGAAAAGACTTCCGAACTGCGTGCTCTTATTTGTGGCCCCTTTCCCCCTTCTCTCTCTTCCCAGCATCCTCCCGTCTAGGTCGGGCCCTGGCGGAGCTCTTTGGTCTGCTAGTGAAGCTGTGTGTCGGCTCCCCGGTGCGGCAGCGGCGTTCCCACCATGCAGCCAGCGCTGGGACTGTGCCCACGCCTGCCGCCCGTGCCACCGCATCCTCCCTCACCAAGCTGCTCACCAAGGGGCTCAGCTGGCAGCCGCCTCCTTATACACCCACACCGCGCTTCCGGTGAGTTCTGGGGTGTAGCAGAGTTCGTTTATTTTATTTTTTCTTCTCTTCTGTCGCCTTTTCAAATCTAGTCTATTCTCTCTAGGTGATCCCCACCCTCCCTGAGCACGTTTGACCCCCAAAGTCCAGTCGGTTTTAACTAGTATAACCGCTCCGTACTGTGCCTGGGCCCGCTTGTAGACGTTGGTCCGGGTGTGGTATAGATTTTTGCACAGTACACTAGTCTGATTGCTAACCGTGTTTGTGCACGAAACTCAGATATGAAGTTGGTGATGCGACAGGTCCTTTAACAAGCATGGCCGCAAAGGAATCACTTTGGAAAATCACTGGGTTTCTTAGTCAATAAATCCATAAGCGGGTCGTGTGTCATCATGCCCAGAACGACTCCCAGTACGCTGCGAAATAAGGATATTTATCAGGAATTCCGTCGTGCCGTGTGCTAGCCATTCCTGTTATTTCTTCAGCACAAAAAAAGTCTCACGTTGATGACGGAAGCATGTTCAGGCCCAGAATAAAAAGCGCAGTGTGAGCACAGAGTGGCAGGGGAATGGGGAGAAGGGTTAGAGTTGGGGTTAGGGTTCGTGCTCGGGCACAATACAAGGCAGCCAGGCCAAGTGTGAGTAAGTGGACTCGTTGATTGCATTATAGTGTTTGCCTTATGTAATTTGACTTTGGCAGCTGGTGAATGTTAGAGGGCGGCCGCACTGGCAGTCAGATCATATTTAATCCTGAACCAGTCTCTGCTTTCCCCAGGCTCACGTTCTTCATCTGCTCAGTGGGCTTCACCTCACCCATGCTGTTTGATGAGAGGAAGTACCCGTACCACCTCATGCTGCAGAAGTTCTTCTGTTCCGGGGGTCACGATGCCCTGTTCGAGTGAGTGGTGCTGGTATCGGTCGGTCCAGAACTCAGCATATCGATACGCTGCTACGAGCGATGGTGGAGTTGGAGCCATGGACATAAAAGTCCTCCCTCTGTAGCATATTATCGCATTTTCTGTTCCATGAAAGGCTACTTTGAAGCACTTACCCCAGTACCAAAAGTGTGCTGCTTTCTGTACCCTGTTGTACAAACTCTGGTACCTTCCCTCTGTAGGACGTTTAACTGGGCACTGTCCATGGGAGGTAAGGTACCAGTGTCTGAAGGCTTAGAGCACCCGGAACTGCCAGATGGCACTGGAGAGTTTCTGGACGCCTGGCTTATGCTGGTGGAGAAGATGGTGAATCCGGCGACGGTTCTGGACTCGCCCCATGCCCTGCCTGCCAAGGTGCCTGGGTCGGGCCCTGTCACACCCCAGTTCAGCGCCCTGCGTTTCCTCATCGTCACTCAGAAGGTGGGTATGATGTCGGTCAAGGCTTTTTCCACGCCCGTTTCAGTATTGTACTGCCGTTTTATACTTGGATTTTAAGTTTAAAATCCATGTAGCAGCTGTATTGAAAAATGAGATTTTGTTGAGGAGATCCAACCCCCACCTGTTTGTACATGGAGCACATATTGTGCTTAACTTGCATTGTATCTTCTTGAGTGTTTTTTTTGATCGTATGTTCTAGGCTTAAATGCACCTGAATGAAGTTTTCAGATCACTGTTGCACAGCACACCTGCTTGAATACAGCTCTTATCTTCTGCGGTTTATGTTTGCCTTGTAGTGGATCCTGAGCTCTTTCTCCTTTTTGGACCCTTTGGAGATGGCGTGTAGCTGTCAGTGGGTGGGCTTTTTGGCTTTGCTGGATGTTTAGCAGGATGCACGTTGAACTGCGGCGCTCGTGTAAACCCCTCCCCTACAGGCCGCGTTCGGCTGCATCCGCAACCTGTGGAACCGCAGACCCCTGAAGGTGTACGGTGGCCGCATGGCCGAATCCATGCTGGCAATCCTGTGCCACATCCTTCGGGGAGAACCAGTAATCCAGGAGCGACTGGCGAAGGAGCGGGAAGGAGGGGCACGTCCAGAGGAGGATTCCAGTACTGGTAGTGCAGCAGGCCCTGGGGGAACTGGGACGACTGGTGCAGCAGGTGCTGGGCCCACTGCTGGAGGGACTGGCTCCGCGACTGGGACAACTGAAGAGGCGGGATCCTCTGCCTCCAGGAGAGAACCTCAGGTGAACCAGCAGCAGCTTACTCAGGTAATGTGCTGCTGATTCAGGATCAGCATTAATGGTACCGTGCTGTGATTATTTGTGGAATACACGTTTTTCTGTTGTAAACAGAAAAGTTTTTCCACAATGCATGAGTTGTAGCAGCCAGGATGCTGCTATAGTTGAGACTTGTAATGAATGTGAGATTTAATGTTTTATAGAGATGCACTGATTGAAAATTGGACAATTTAAATTGATCGCCAATCAGACTTTTATTACTTGATCGACTTTTAATTGTGTGTAAAGGTGTCTGAAAAAGACAATAAAATCTCTCAATGCAATGTGTGTACAACAAAACAACTGGGGTTGAAGTTACACTTTAAATGGAGGATCTCTCCTAACCCCAATACTACTCAGGGTTTTCAATTAGTGCATAAAAAATGGAGCTTTTCACACCGCAGCATAAAAGGGGCGTAGGCAAATGACAGGTGCCAGGGTGGAACATTGTGCTGAAGCAGCTTAAGAATAAAGGCCTTGTTCACACTTGGTATTAACATGTGTCCTGGGTGATCCGAACACAAGAGGACAGCACTAAATTCTGAATGCACCCAAAACGCATTGGAAGCACGTCGAGATCCGATCACTCAAAGCACAATCGGCGGTGGTCAGGGGCCACATTCCTATAGCAGTGTTGAAAGCAGATGTGTCTTTGGCCACATTGAAGGACCCGCCTGCTCAGCTGACGTACTCATGTGAGCGGAAGAGCGTACGCAGTACGCCGTCATTAAATGCGTGAACGTATTTGACATGATTTATATGACGATGTCTGTCGGTGCAGAATGAGCCACTGTGTAGTAAATGGCATTGTGAATAACAGCGCATCTTTTTTTCTACAACACCTAAAAATAATTTTGAATCTAGTGGGAAGTTGGTTTTAATATCGGACTGTCGCAACCCGCTCACATAGAAACGTCAAAGTGTGCACGATTAATGTTCCGTGCAAATTCGGAAGTACTGAAAGATGTTTTTAACGTGTAAAACAGCGTTTTATGTGCTTATTTAAGTTGTGGCAAAGTGATTACAGGCGTTCGGTCGAGAAGCACGCAGAGACTCGTGTTACTGCCAGGTGTTCGCTGTTGGCTTGTGATCGGATCACCCCGGATGCAGGTTAATACCAGGTGTGAACAGGGCCGTAGACGGTCAGTAAGCATGTCTTACGACACCTCCTCTCTCGCCTGTCCTCCAGCTGATGGATATGGGATTCTCCAGAGAGCACGCCATGGAGGCCCTGCTCAACACCAACACGATGGAGCAGGCCACAGAGTACCTGCTGACACACCCCCCACCCCTGCTGAGTGGCACAGTCCGGGTACACACTCCTGCGCCCCATACTGATACACTGCCTGCCTATATCATCTTAAACTTTCTTTACCTAGAGTATGAAGTGGATTTGAAATGGTCATACTTCTGAAAGCATTTAAGCTTTTGATTCTTGTGAGACTTCCTGTTCTACATCTTGTTAGATCATCAAGCTCTGCACTTTCTTATGTAGGATCTCGCCATGTCTGAGGAAGACCAGATGATGAGAGCCATCGCCATGTCCCTGGGACAGGAGGTTAGCATGGAACAGCGCTCTGACTCACCAGAGGTGCGCAACCACCTGATGTCTACACTAGCATCCTGTAATGGCAGCATGCTTCCAGATTTGATTCTCGGCAATCAATTCCCAAGAAAATGGCAGTGTCTTGGGTCAGCCTCAGCCTCTGAGGGAATGCTATTTCTCTGTCTGTGATTGGAAGGTTGCTGGTTCAAATCCTCTGGACTGCCACAGTGATGCCACCTTTGGACCCTTCATCAAGGCCGTTAGAGCCAGTTGATCTAGGGGTGCTATGTAACTCGTAATTTTGTGTGTGTGTGTGTGTGTGTGTGTGTGTGTGTGTGTGTGAGAGAGAGACAGTGATGGACTGCAAGATGCGATAAGCAAAACTAGTCTCAACACGACTGTGTTTCTGGGTCTGGAGGTGTCTGTATCCAGCATGTTCTCTGTCCTATTTGATAAGTTCCTATCTGCTTGAGATCAGGTGATTCATCAGAGACCAGGTAGGATAGAAAACCTGCTGGATACTGGCACTCCAGGGTTAGGGGTTACCAGCTCATGCTCTATTTTGAGTTTGTATACTATTTTATTTTGACTTTTTATGCCATTTCAAATGGGCAGGAGGTAGCGCGACGTCGTGAGGAGGAGGAGAGGCGAGCGCGGGAGCGGGCGGAGGAGGAGGAGGCACGCTGCCTGGAGCGTTGCCTCGAGGCAGAACCTCTGGATGGGACGGAGCTGCAGGCCTTCACAGATGCTATGCTGCCCGGGTGCTTTCACCTGCTGGACGAGCTGCCCGACACGGTGTACCGCGTGTGTGACCTCCTCATGACCGCCATCAAACGCAGCGGCCCCGAGTTCCGTGACCTTATTCTCAGACAAGTGGTCGGCCAGGTGAGCGCAACTTCAGTAGCTCGCTCCGAACCCCGCTGGTTCTCCCTGTCTGCCAGGATTGTGAGTCTTTACCCGGTGCCCTTCGTGTGGTAGGTCTGGGAAGCGGCTGATGTGCTTATCAAGGCTGCCATGCCACTCACCACAAGCGACAGCAGGACCGTGCTGGAGTGGAGCAGCCAGATGAGCACCCTGCCCCAAGCCTCGAGCCTGGCCACCCGCATCCTGCTCCTGACGCTGCTCTTCGAGGTTTGCTAGCCTCCGTGATCGCGATGCATTTATGTACCATTCACACACACGGGCGTATGCAGACGCAGTCATGCGGTCCGCAGGCGGTCACTCTGCGAGTGGTGTTTGTGTACCGAGCAGTGCTTCGCTGACCCGTTCAAACACTTTGCGCAGGAGCTGAAGCTATCATGCGCTCGCATCGTGGAGAGCAGCAGCATACTCAGCGTGCTGGTGAAGCTGCTGGAGGTCGTGCAGCCCTGTCTGCAGGCGGCCAAAGAGCAGAAGGATGTCCAGACTCCCAAGTGAGTTTCCAACTGAGCCGCAGGCTTTTTTTCTGGCTATGGAAACTTGCGTAGGGGTTTTAAAGAGGTTTTACCAGGTTATTCACTAATACAAGGTCGAACAAGTTAGAACAGGCAGGTGTGTTTATAAAATAGGAATATAAATCTTGTTTAATGTTGAATGTGCTACTGTGCCTTACAAATGTCCTAGATTTGTCTGTTAGCTGTATTAATCAATTTGAGGAACTCTGCTTGATTTAGTATTAACTACATATGAAAGAATATTTAATTACTTCACAGCTGAAACGTACAGTGATGGCACTGTAACACTGCACACCGGCAGGTGTTGGTGTAGGATCTGTGTGAAACCTTTCAACATGAAATGAGCAGAGTGTCTTTTTGCTGTGCTGCTCCTCTCACAGGTGGATCACCCCAGTACTTTTGCTGATTGACTTTTATGAAAAAACAGCAGTCTCTTCAAAGCGGAGAGCCCATATGAACAAGGTAATGTGCTTTTGACGCGGTCAGATGTGGTACTTGAGTCCAGTCTGAAGTCCACATGTAAATGGACTGGATCTTGTCATGCACTCAGGTGAATTTTTACTCAGTCTAGACTCAAATTCAGTTTGCTAAAAATACGATCTTGAGTCGGGCACTGTTAATTGTTTAACTTCAGTTTTGTTGCAGAAGTTCTTACGTACATCTTAAAAGTTCTTGCAATGAAAAAATCATGTGAAACAGCTGCACTTTTATACAGTGAAGGACAAGCAGGGAGACGTTTTTCCATTCCCTTTGTCCTGTCGTCTTCTGAACTTCTGACCTGTCTGCTTTTTGTACTGCCCTCTGTTAGTACCTGCAGCCAAATGGCAACAACTGGCGCTGGTTTGATGACCGCTCAGGTCGCTGGTGCAGCTACAGCGCCAGCAATAACAGCACCATTGACACAGCCTGGCGAGCTGGAGAGACCAGCGTGCGCTTCACCGCCGGCCGGCGTCGCTACACCGTGCAGTTTAACACCATGGTGCAGGTATGGTCTGCTTATACTAGGCCGTGGGCCCACCTCAGTGGAGAGCCCTGCTTTATACCTCTGTCTGTGCTAATTCTGGGCTATTAGTTGAATTTTAATTTCAATAATGAATTTTACTTCTATTGATCATCAAAACAAAATTGAACTATTATTGTGCCGCATTTCGTTTTGCTGTAATCCTCCCTGTTTTGTTAAATTATTTTAGTTCAAAGAAATTCACTGTTAGACATTTTTTTTGAAGTTCAAATAATTCATGTTTCCAAAGTCAATAAGTATTCGTGTTAAATAATTGTGATTCTCAATATTGGCCACCTGTCCAACAGCTATAATGTGTGCCTCTCTCACCTCAGGTAAATGAAGAGACGGGGAATCGCCGTCCTGTGATGCTGACCGTGCAGCGAGCTCCACGCATCCCCAGACCCTCCAAGAGTGACATCCCCAATGACACCGAGCGTGAGCGGGAGGAGGTGGAGGATGACCATGGGAGCAGGACTGAGGATGGCCCGGCCGAGACAGGTGCTCAAGGTCATGTGATGCATGCAGAAAAGCAGCTTGCGGAATCTAGAAAGGAATGCGCACAATCACAAAACGCAGGCCTGCGCTTCTCGTACCTCAGCACACTGCCGGTGTTAATCTGATGAAACGGAACTGATCAATCCTGTGTGAAGGACTCGTTTGTCTGGAGTACTAAGCTGCGGTAAACAAAACCTGCTGTCACTTCTGACATGACTAATCTTTCATTGTCTAGAATCGTCGTCTTTTGCCATTGAGATGTCAGCCACCAAAGAAGCTGCCCCAGACCAAAAGGACTCCGTGACTCCAGGGCCGCTCGCTCTTGGTGGACCTCCCCCTCCTAGTCGGGACCCCGCTGCAGCAGTGGAGCCGGCCATCCAGGGCCTGTCCGAAGACATGATCACAGTGCTGATTCGCGCCTGCGTCAGCATGATCGGCGTGCCGGTGGACCCGGACACGCTGCACGCCACGCTGCGGCTCTGCCTGCGGCTGACGCGCGCCCACCGTCATGCGATGACCTTCGCTGAGCTCCGCAGCACGCGCATGATCCTCGGCCTCACGCAGAGCTCGGGCTTCAGCGGGTTCACCCCGCTGGTCACGCTGCTGTTCCGCCACATCATTGAGGACCCGGCCACACTCCGCCACACCATGGAGAAGGTGTGCCCTCGCACACTCCGGTCCAGAAACCACAGGTCCAGAAAGTAAAAATCCAGACCAAGATTTTCAACCAACCAACCAACCGTGTGATCTGACTGTGGCTGTTGGTTGAAATAAAACCTTGGTCTGGATTTTTACTTTGTGGACCGGAACTATCCACCTCAGAAACCATTTCACTGTGAAATCAAGCACCTTTTGATTTTGTCAGTGATAGATTTAAAAAAATGTATATTTATGCAAAAGGAAAGATGTGATATGGCAGTATCATTTAGAATAAAAAGTAAAAGCAGGATTTGTAAATGCAAATTGATGACCTTAATGTCCAGGTGAGCCATTGGAGTCATGCTGCCCCCCCCCCCCCCCCCCCCCCCCCCCCCCCCCCCCGCCCCGCCCCCCCCGCCCCCGCCCGCGCCCCGCGCGCGGGGGGGGGGGG
>JAODKE010000040.1:3086714-3104238 GCA_026779605.1 Mormyrus hasselquistii | reverse complement strand
GTTGTCTTTTCGCGGCGGGGGGGGGGGTGGTGTCTGCCCCCCCCCCCCCCCCCCCCCCCAGGTGGTGCGCTCTGCGGTGACGAGCGGCGCTGGCAGCACGACGTCGGGTGTGGTGTCTGGCAGCCTTGGCTCACGAGAGATCAACTATATCCTGCGTGTTCTCGGACCGGCAGCCTGCCGCAGTCCTGAGTGCTTCACGGACACTGCGACCAGCTGCATGCGCATTGCACTGCCCGCACCCCGGGGCACAGGCACTGGTGAGAGAACCCCTCTGAGCAAAGACGTAATCGCTACATCTGTGCACACATGCTTATTCTGTATCTAGACGTAATCGCTACACCTGTGCACACATGCTTATTCTGTATCTAGTCACAGTTCTCCAGTGACTCAACTGAACATTAAAAAGTAGGGAGGAAACTTACAGTTTGCTTACTGTGTTGCATTCAGTTTTAGTCATAATAAAATCTTTGTCATTGTGCAGATGAAATCCTATGGTCAGTGCAGGGTCACGCAGCAATTACAGTTAACAGCCTATCAAAAGGGCCCAGTGCTGATATGGTTCTTTTGCCAACCATAGGATTTTATCTGGGCGTGGGCAAATAAGTTCTAAACTGCAGAACTACACACTGGACCAATTTCCTATTCCAGTAAGACACGGCAAATACCTTAAGTCGGGGTGGGCAATTTTACCTGCATAGGGCTGGTATGTATGCAGGTTTTTGGGATACCCTGTAGGTCAGCTGTACATACCCAGGTGTGAGGATTCTTCAGCCAATCGGCCCTCTAATCAGTAATCTAATGAGGGGAATTGCAGCGAAAAGCCGCATACACACCGGCCCTATGCGGATAAGATTGGCCACCCCTGCCTTAAGTTAATCAAGGATAGAGGTGGATAGTTCATGTTCAGAATGTGATAATCCAGAACAAGATTTTATTTCAACCAAACAGTTGAGTATTCTGTGACAGTGACTCTACTCAACTTGTTGGTTTAACTAAAAGTATGGCATGGGTCTTTACTTTCTGGACCTGAACTCTCCACCTGATCAAGCAGTACTGGATGTTAGAAAACATTAGGCTAAGCTGAGTTTTGTCTCAGACGATGTTAAGCTGACGCTTTGTGCAATGCTGTCTTCTCACCTAGCCTCTGATGATGAGTTTGAGAACCTGCGGATCAAGGGGCCGAATGCTGTCCAGCTCGTGAAAACCACCACCCTGAAGCTGTCTCCCTTGCCCCCCATCCCTGATCCTATTAGGGAGGTCATCTACGACATGCTGAATGCCCTGGCTGCCTACCATGCCCCAGAGGAAGGTGAAGCTGCAGCATTAACTAACTTGCCCTTTTGCCTTGCTTTGAAGAATGAGGGAGATTTCTCGAGTTTCAGATTAGTTTTTGTCTTGCTAAATCCATTTTCCCCCTGTCCGTCCAGCAGAGAGAACGGAGAGCAGGCTGACCGCAACACCAGGGAGCCAAGACCTCAGCCAGATCCTGCAGGATGTCGGCGATGACGTGTATCAGCATTACCGGCTGACGCGGCAGGGCAGCGACTTTGACTCACAGACCGCTTTCAACATCAACGTGAGTGTCTGTGGCTGCACCGGGCTGCAGTAAGCGTGTGTGTGAGCACATATGCACTCTGTGGGCGGGGTGTTTACGGGCCTCTGCTCCCCCCTATCTTCAGAGCCAGGTGTTTGCGGCAGATGGAGGTGCGGCAGAGTCGTCCCAGTCGGGTACGCCCCAGGGGGAGGGTAAGAAACCTTCATTGGTTCAAAGTAATCTCTTTCCCACCCTCCCCGGTCTAAAATGCCTGTCCTTTAGCTCCGCTCTCTTGTGAGGTTCTATTTGTCATTCAGATGAAGCTGTAATGCCCCGAAGGTGAACACTAGTCTGCCGTTCACTAGTTTTCATGTGTTGTATTGTTTTAGCTTCCACTCCAGAGGAGGCGCGGGAGGGCAGAAAGGAACGTGAGAGCGAGCGTGGTTCTCCCTCAGAGGATGGCCGGGGCAGTAAGGGCAAGGCCAGCAAGCCCCTGATGCCCACCTCCAGCATACTACGGCTTCTGGCTGAGCTGGTGCGCTCCTACGTGGGCATCGCCACACTCATCGCTTCCTACAGCTACACTGCCGGCCAGTCTGAGCTCATCAAGGAGGTGCGTCTCTCTCTCTCACCTCCTCCTTTTTCTTTACGGTCTTATGGCTCTCACTGTCCGTGTTCTCCCTCTCTGTTGAGGCTTGCTCTGACGTTATCTGCTATATTTTTGTATTCCCACCATATTCGTATTTTTTTTTTTTTCTTTTTTTTTTTTTGTCGCTAGTACCCTTACTCTGAATTTTTTTCAGTAGTATTCTAGTAGCCAGTTGGCCTTTATGGATTTAAGGAGTATTTAAAGGTATTTGCATTCTGCCTGACGAATTGTATTGTGGGGGAATTTGATCGTGTCATTTAGCTCTAGTCGTGGTCAGTGGTGGAACCTGAAAGAACAGGTGCAGATCCAGTAAAGCTGATGACACACAGTGTGCTCCAGGGTTGCTGGATAAATGGCCTGAATCTCCTCTGCACTCACCCCCAAAGTTGGGGGGGGGGGGGGGGGGGTTTCGTACACGATCTGATACATAATCTTTTATATATTTGAAAATAGAGAAAGTCCATGTAGACCAGAAGTGTGCCGTTTGAAACTTTTCATCATGATACGTGAAGGGTAGTCAAGCTTCAGCAAAGCCACAACCTGAAAATGTAAAGGACTTACACTGCCCCGAGCTACAAAATAAGGAAATGGAAGTGAGATTGTCACGAGACAATGCCTTTGTTATTGACATTGCAGTAGAAGTTGAAACACATATTAAGAATTTCATTCTTCTTTCCCTTGACTTCAACTGACACTTATAAGGACTGATGCCTTCGTTTACATTTCCTTTCCTGTTCTTTTATATGTTTGATTTCAGTATGTTTAGTGTGTCCTTAGATTGTTTACCTAAAGCAAAAGTGTGTAGCTTGTTACTTGTTGTCTAGTTTTTGCTCTGTATAAACAGAGGCGTTTTGTGATTTCTAGAGGAATTATCAAGCCAAACACATCAAGTGTTTTCTGGGAGTAAATAGAACCTGCAAGTGCTGAGGCTGAAATTTTGTGTAGAGAAGTTTTCGCTTTGCATAATGCATGTGTATTTTACAAGTGGTGGAACTTCAGGGCCTGACTGGGTCTCGTTCTCGTCTGGCGTGTTATTTAGAAGTAGAGATGCAGGTTCTTTTGAAGTCAAACTAGGCTTTTGTTTGTGTAACACACTTTTACCCACGTTTTTAAGCTGTACTTTTTTATGTGTGCCACAGGCTATAACTGATAAAACGTCAAGTCTGTCTTCTATATTTTTCTGCATATTGACTCCTCAGTATAATTGTCTGTTCTCATAAGTTATCTGACTAGCAGTTATAAACTCATATGCTTTGCAGTGTATGCAGGGGGTTCCTCCTCTGCAAAATCCCATAATTCTCAGCAACCCTGTGGGTAGTTTTCTGATTACCATTATAAAGGGAATGTCAGTTTGGGTAATCGGAAGGACGTCCCCCTGTGGAGCCCAAACGCCAGTTAGTAACCAAGCTCCCATAGGAGTCTTCATGTGTTACGGATTCTTTCAAATATTCTCAGCTGCTATTAAATCAATTGCTTTCTTGAGGACTGGTGGTTTCATGGTATGTTGGTTGGACAATGATAATAATCAGTAACAGAGGTTGCGGAAATTGAAAAATTTAATCTGGACACTCCTTAAAAACCCCTCTTATCACTAGTCCTTACTCTTTTGGCTATCCTATGCATTAGCCCAAGCCACTGAATGTGTTAATATCGTTGTCATTAGGTCATTGTAGGTACAGAATTGTACATGTCTTGCAGCCATTCGCCAAACGTTCACATGTGTAGTGGATGGGACCTTTGCTGAACACTATCAGTTTGTTAAGCTCCTCCTGGCTTCCAAAAAGTAAAGCACAAAGGTAAAATTGGGCCCGATTAATTGTTCAATGACCATCGTCAACGCATAATTTGCTCCACAGCTGAGTAAAGTGTGCTACTTATACACAGACCCTGAGCCTTCCCAGTGACTTACCGGCTGTGTTCTTATAAATAGATTTTGTTGAAATGATTGACTGGTGCTTCGCATGGAAAGGTGTGTGCAGACTCTGCTCGCTTTGTATCTCAATGGGATCCTCGCCACCTTTAGTTATGTGCTATTGCCGGTAATTGCAAAACATGAGTTTAATCGACTTTCCCCCAGGGACTCGTAAAGTTGGAGCCAAGCGTGCTCCACTTGGCAACCGAGAGACTGAGAGCAAGTGTTGTAAGTGGCTAGATAGAAAGGTGATAGGAAACAGACGGTTCATTCGCAGCCTGGCTGTGTGCTCACGTGCATTCTGACTGTTCTTGCAGCGTTCACCGTCTAGAATGGTTAGAGGATGCTAGATGTTTGAGCCACAAGCTGCCACCGTCCAGTGAGGGATGTGGAGCTGAGATAGCGGATGCTTTCTGTGACACCCTCACATTACCTCTTCACTACTTCTTACCTTTTAACCAAACTGATACCTAAGGGAGCTTTGCTTTTTTGGCCTCTCATACTGTGTTACGTTTGTGTAGTGTTCCCTGGAAATGATTTGATAGTTGTCTCACACCTGTACTTCTCAATGGCAGCAACAATCCAAAAAAATGAAACTAGTGTTGATTGCAGTATTTTAATTGGAAATTTTGAAGCATCTCTAAAGTTGCTTGTCACAGTATGATTCCTTAGATGTAAACTGAAAAGAGCATTAAAGCAAGAAGAGAATGGTAATAAATAGTGCTAATCAATCAGTGAGCATATGGATGTTAATTATTTCGGCATTTATCGGTGACTTCCATGAGACTGTTCTAAGTTACATCCATGACTGTTTTATTAGGACGAAGCTAAGCCAGGGACAGTCGTCCTTCACGACAGGACAGTGTGACCACAGCATAGGGGCAAAACAGCATTCGCTCAAGTGCCTGTTTGTTCCATCTCTCATCTCATTTATTTGAAGTTATTGTTTGGGTAGGAAGTCACTTTTCCTGGTTTCAGCTTTTTACTAGTTTCATGAGTACAGAAAGTGCTGATGTTAAAATTGTTATGAGAAAAAGACGACTTCTCTGCAGGATCGCGTGAGGTGTTTTGCATACCTTGTGAAAGAGGTAGTGAGTAGTTATATTTAGTTGTAGGAACTTATAACTTGCATGACCAAAAATACCATTTGGCCTTAAATTATCAAATGTGCCAAATGACATTTGTTCATACAAATATGTCTGTTTGCTTTGTTTCTCTCTATTGATGCATTAGTTTAACCAGAAGAAAAACAATGACAAAATATAACTTATCTCTCGGTAAGATATAGCACTGGTTTGGAATTGAAAGCACTACATGGAAGTATATATTTTTCATTATATGATTATGAAATATGAAGATGAGTAAATTGTTGTAATGGCCTGTTTAGTCATATTAATGTTCTATATTACAGTAAAAACTATGTTATACTAATTTATTATTATTATTATTATGATGGAATAATTTGGTAATTTAAAGATTTTGATAATAGTACTTAGTATTATAACAGTGTTAAAAATCTTTGAATCCTGTGTTCATGTTTTGAATGTGCATGGACTTTTATTTGAAGTTTCAAAAAGAAGAAACATTGTACTGAGGGTTAGGTGTGGATATATCTTTTGTCAGGAATTGCAGAAGACATCAGAAAATGTTGAAAGTTAATCTTACCTTTCCCAAAGTGTTCTTGTATATCGAAGTTGAGTCTGCTGATGGTGGTGTTACTGCAACAACAGAAATGATCAAATTAACAAGTAAAAAACACCGGAAATCCAATAACAATGTAAGATTTCACCACGTACAAACAGCTATTCTGAAAGAGTACAAGTGTTGCACAAAAACATGTGACAGGCAAGATAAACATGTTGCAGGTATGTTGCAAGTATGATGTGTCTAACTGTAATGTGAATCATCTTGAATCATATTAATCATTGATCTATACATTTCTTTTGGTTCAGACAGAAAAGCAATTATGGTGTATTTCAAATTTTAACAACCTTAATGGCTCGTTTTGTACATGCAGAACTGAACACACAAACCTCAGTTATTACCCTGAATTCTGTTTGATTGCATTTGAACAGCAGCAACATGCCGGTAGGGTAACTGGTTCTTATTTTTAAGAAATTGTTATTCTATTACAACCCTGAAATTCAGAGATAAAGCTTTTCAAGAATGAAAGCAGTACAGAACAGCTGGGTACAATTTTTTTGATGTTTAGTTAAAAGTTGCTGGGACCCTGGATGCACATGGCTGGTTTTCTGTGTAGAGAGTGAGGACTGAGCGCAGTCTCTCCCAGCTTTCACACATCTTGGCCACACAGCGCCTCAGACTGTCTGGGTTAAAACAAATTTTTAAAAAGTATCCGTGTTTCTGGTGAGTTCGGCTTCTAGCTGTACACATCGACATCAAAGACCTGGACTCGCTCCTGGCGAGATGGAGCTTTGGCTTGCATCACGCTTCAGCATTTGATGGTTTGTCACTTTCTCTCCATGTTCCTGTTCTCCAAAGCTGCTAAGGAACCGCATCAAGGTGGAAAGTTAGCCCGCCATTGGAACATAGTTGGATCATTGAGGATACTAGGAGATATGTTTGATAGAGAGAGCGATTGGCCAAGGAAGACGAGATGTTTTATGGAGTTGAGTCACTATCTGGAGGCTTGGGAAAGGACTCAGTGTTTGAGCTCAGTAGGGGCTCACTGCGTTCCTGGGGAGTGTGTTGTCGACACCGTGACTTGAGAGGCCCTAGATTGATGATTATATTGTCGGGTCTCCAGTATTCGTTGACTAAAAATTTTTTAGAGCGCTTTCAAAACTTTGTGCAATGTTACTGTGCAATACTGTGTCA
The DNA here is from genome assembly GCA_026779605.1 of Mormyrus hasselquistii. Taxonomy (NCBI): domain Eukaryota; kingdom Metazoa; phylum Chordata; class Actinopteri; order Osteoglossiformes; family Mormyridae; genus Mormyrus; species Mormyrus hasselquistii. The sequence continues at coordinate 3,097,305 of JAODKE010000040.1, read as the reverse complement.
AACTGTGATATTTAGAAATGGCTCTTTAAATACTTTAAATAGCGCAAAATGCTATTTAGCATTTAAAGGCAACCCATAAACTTCTGCCTACTAAAATATCCACTGGAATGCCTGCTGCTTATAGCTGTAGTGTTTCTGCTTGTTGACTTCCACTTGTGCAGTGGTTCGGATGAACATGCGTTTGTTGCACAGAAGTGCATGCTGGGAAGGATGAGGTGATAGGTTAGCTTCTGTATTCTGCCGACAGCAGCCCTTCAGAGATGCCATTTACTTCCATCAGTAAGCTAGTAAAAATCAGACCTTCTTATTACCGGTTCACATGTTGGCCTATTTCCATCCAGCAGTTGTTTCATAAAGTCATCAATGACTAAATTATTACATTTCAGAATAAGGACCTCATTATATAACTCATAGCACAAATGTAATAACTATTGGAATCTTAGAAAAGTTTTATTACTAAAAATATTATTTTCATGACATTTTTTGTGAAAATGGTGTTAACTGTTTACATCCATATTTCTGATAATATATTTACATTTGACTTTTTATTGTTGGTTTATGAGTAACGAAGTATTGATTTTTGTTGAATTTGGTCATTTTAAATGGTTACTGACTATACAGATACGTTTTACACATGAGGTAACACATGTACCTTTAAGGCCATACAAGATTTAGAATTATGCTGCACAATTTCTTTTACGAAAACCCCAATAAAGTTGTCTATTTTTGCTCATTCATCAGCTTGTTTTGTGACCTGCTCCAGCTCGCAGCCTCACATTTTTCCTACTCCTGCTTCCCCCTTTTCCGCTCTCCTTTTCCTTACCGCAAAACAAGCCCCTCCCTCCGCCTCACGCACACAAACACCCCCGAGCTACAAGCCCCCGCCAGCCGCACAGCGCCGACACAAAACGCGCCGTCGTGCCATCGCTTCCCCTCCGCCCGCCCGCTCTCCCTGCGTGTTTCCCGGTCTCTGCCCGCCGCTCACCCCTGCGGCCGGCCGCTGTCTTTGGGACAAACACTCGCGGTGGGTTCGACCTCATGGAGAAGAGGGGGGGTGGGGGGGGAAGCAAGGGAATGAGAAAGAGATAGTGAGGGGAGGGGGGGGGGCACTAAGAAATGGCCAGGCTCTCTCCTCCTCTCAAACACCAGGACAAAAAAAGAAAAGTAGACTGACAACTGTGAGTCCCTTTCTGTGTCTCCTCTAGGGCCAGTGTGGAGTTTTCAGTTTGATTGAAGGTCTCTTTTCTGTGGTGTATGGTGTGAAAGCTGTCCTAATTGAATGATAAAGTGCCCCGGGATGGATCCCGGTGAATGGTTAACAATGCACAGCTTGTGTGTGGTAGTGGGACTTTGGTTCAGCTCCAGCCTGTGCCTCTCCACTCCGAGAGGGGGTCTATTGTAACCCTCTCTGCTGGACTCGGTCACGTGACGGGCCACAAACTCCATGCCCCCCCCTCCCCCCCCCGGCCCGGCCCGGCCAGGCCAATCGTGGGCGGCGGCTCCCGTTCACGTCGCCCATGTGGCTTTAGTGTCCTCATTTCTGTATGTGACTGACTTTCAGAAGTGATCCATGCACCGGTGGCTGGGAGAGTAAGAGCAAAACTCAAGACTAGCGGAAAGATCGAATTAAATCACTTGTCATGGTGTTAATGTTTAAACTTAATTGTTGAATGTGGGGAAGAACCAAACTGCATGTTATAAGTGTGAGCAATACAAAAACTAGGTGTTCATGGTGACGGAAAGCTGCTGTAAAATATTATGAAAACATTGAACAACCATTCCTGGTAGGAACATTGTTTCAGGGCATTTTTGATTAGTAGAGACGACTAGAAAATGTTCTTTTAATCTGTTGGCTCCTTGTTTTATCCCTCAAGATCTGGCCATCATGCTGTACTGGGTCATTTTATCCTCAGTGCATCGGTTTGTCTTACAGTCAGAACCCCTTCAGTCTGGATTTTAGTTCCTTCGGGATGCTGGACAATATTGATAATATGAGATGAAGGAAAATATCTGAAGCCAATCGTGTATTTTTGAATAAACATGGTTATTTATAGATCATTTTAAATCGGCACATGAATCCTACATATGTTTGAAAAGGATGCCTGCCTATGCATGATTAGGGTCAGTGGTGAAACATTGAAGATGAATGTTCTTGGCGCTCACACTTGGTGTTACACTTAGCCGTCTCAGTTTGCGAAGCCGTTAACATGGAGTGATTAACAAGGAAAAAAAAACTTGTTGACTTAATGTCAAACTGCATTGCTTAGTTAACTAGCTACATTTATGAAATCACTTTAAAGGAGTTTAAAGTGGATTTTCCTGTTATTTGTTAATTAGCTTCTGGCATAACGGCATCTCTTATTCAAAAATGGTTTACTCAAACAGCCAATTCGTATGATGCACAGAAAAACCTGCAATTGGGTAGCTGAATTTCCAACTGCGTGCCGACTGATTCATGCTTATACTGCTGATAGCCTATTATTTTTGTAGACTGAAGAAAAACCACAGTGCTGGAGGAGAATTGTCATGCTTTTTTCCGTTTAGCAGCTATTTTGGATGTAGGTTTATGGCAGTACTACAAAGCAATTAGCTTGTAGGGAACTGTAAAGGTTGTGTCACCCTGCTGATTTATATAATTTTGATTTTGCAGAATGGCACTAAGTCACCCACAAAAATGTAACAATTAAAACTCTATATAACTTTATACATTTTTAGTGCAAAAGACTATAATATCCAAAAATCTCAAAAAGAACCTTTTTTTAAATTTCAGAAATCTTAATTGTTGAAAAAAAGATTATTTTACTTGACTTGTACTAACTTTACATGTTGAAGTAGCTAAAAACAATGGAGTCTATCTATCGATGAATTCGCAGGTTAGCAGAAGCAATAATGAATTTCATTACATATGGTTACTAGCTGGCTAAGTGGTGTGATATTTTAATTAGCCTGGTCTTTTTTAATTTTCCCCAATTTACTTTAATTTGATGATAGTTTGTAAAAGTGGTTTTCAAACATAGGTATTGTCAGGTAGCTGTCACACGCTTCCGTAGCCTTCAATTTTAGTTCTGTATTTTTTGCATGATGTGTCCAGAACAGACATTGCCTACTATTTATTGTTTCAAATACATTTTTTTAATGCAAAAGTATTTCACTGACTCAGCAGGATTCCCTGCTTTATTTAACCATAACTCAAAACATCTTTCAGCCATAGAAATTTCTTGCATGAAATCATGAAATTCAGGCCGGCAGCATTTATAAGGTATTTTGCATCTGTAAAAGCACATTGTAGGCTTAGGGATGGAACGATTTATTTTTATAGCATTTAACTGGAAATAGTTGACATGTTTTTAAATATTTTTAAAAAATTGTTTGCCAAAAAAGTAAAAAAAAAAAATCATTTGGAAAAGAAATCATTTGGGGACTCGTTTAAACATGATAAACATACCTGATGTATGTGTGTTGTTCCTTAGGCAAGTACCTGTGTAGCCGCACACACACACACACACACACACACACACACACACAGAGGTTTAACAGTATTGGTGTGTCATTTTCCCTCCTCTGTACCCATCTACACATCTATTGTAGAGCACAAAGCAGCTGTGCTTTGAATGGGAATTCTCTTGTTTTTAACAAACACATTCAGACTGTGTTCACAGCATCTATATGCAGAAGTGCTTCCTTTGGTTTGTCTGAAATGATGTCCTCTCACACCACACATTTAAATTTGCTAACCCGAGTGTTGAGCCGTGTGTGTGTTTTCGAATGTATCTAATGGTTCCTCATGTGGACGTACGCGAGTGCGCTTGTCTGGAATGTGAAGTTAATTTGCTCGTCAGGACGAAGGACAGAAAGTGACACCCTCCGCGTCTGTGACCAAGCTGAGCATTAAGAGTAGCAGACAATCTGTTAACTATTTTACTTGTGCATTTGAAACCTAACCCCGTTTTCCTGCTCCACACACTCCAGCTGTGTGACACACACACACACACACACACACACACACACACACACACACACACAAGAAAAAAATCAGGGCTCTGCTTGTGCATGTCTGTAGGCATGTGCACGTGGGTGTGTGACGGCGGAGTAGAGATGTGAAAGACACCCTTCCGGCGCCTCTCACCTGAATGTTTATGTGCGATTGTAGACATTAGGTAGGAAGAAGGGAGAGTGGAGAGTATAACAGGTGTGTTAATGCAGGGTACCTGTGCAGAGAGCCTATGGCTCTCTGTGGAACCTATTCAGGCTTCCTGTGAGAATCATGATTTCTACAGATATAATGGCTTTTTTTTCCCCAGGCAAAGATTACTGATTTATGATGATATGCTGGTTTACAGTGAGGCAGATTGTCTGGGACCACACTCTTTATCAACTGAAGTTTCTTACCAATTTCACGTGACCAAAACCTCCAGTTTTACTATTTATATACTGTTCAAAACTTCAGTTAATAAAATAGTTTACTCTTTCCATCCATCCTTCTTCATTCAGCTCAGGATCATGGGGTGCCGAGGCTGTCAGTCCATCACAATGCTGGGGGCAACTGAGAGATGCTAGTTCACCTAACTGCATGGTACACTTCGAATAAACTTGCACACCGTGGGGAGAACATGGAAATGTTCTACCGTACTAGCAGACTGAAGTTTTGATACTACTCAGAATTATGTATAATCTGACTTATTAGAAATGAATTTTCACTTCTGAAACGCAAAGTGAAAGGCATGTAATGACTCTATAATCGAGACAGATACTGTTGTAATTTCTGCTGTCGTCTTGCGTCTTTGCTGTCCGCCTGTCCGTTTGCATCCCCCTTCCTGCTTCTGGCCACAAATGTGCATCCTGGGTATCCGGCTCTTTTCATTGCGATTTTGCCACTGGATGTCCATGGTTCAAAAAGTGATTGTGCTTCCAACAATCTGAGGAATGCGGACTCTTCACACATTTTTGGGGCCCTTCTATTCAGGACTGCTCCTTTTTTTGGGCGATACCTTTAATCTTCTGTTTCCTCTACGGTCTACTATTCAGAGCAGCGAGTGGGACCCGTGTTTCTCTGCAAAAGGTGTGAAATGGTTTTCTGGCTAACAAAAGCGAAAGAAGCCGGCCAGTGAAACCTGGTGTAGGTTTCAGTAAACAGTGGGACAGAACAATGGCTGTCGTTTTACACCGTGCTGACACTGCCAGACTTGAAGACTGTGAATGTGAAATTGTATTGACTCCAGTGAGTCACAGAAGAAGGCTGTTGATCGCAGTTGTAAAGCTGGCAATGAAAGCTGAGGATTGTATAATTGTTAACGGAAAAGTAGTTTTTCCTTGTTAATAGAGAAAGAGGGTAACACACCTACAGTGGGTCATGAATTGTAATTAGTTTTCTTTAAATGAAATTCTGTTTTGATTGGGAAAAGGACAAATTGTAATTGTATCAGATTTTTTTTTAACAGTAAAGCCATTTCTTGTGCATTTTTTAATATTATGTTTATATATTATTTGCTGTTTGATGGTTACGAGTGAGAATATTATATATATAAAGAGAACTCAAGTTGGTGACACTGTTCTTACACCCACTCACTAGTGCGAAAAGCTTGTGTGCTGAAGCTGGTATCTAGTTCTGTTAGTGGAAGCAGAAATTAGCAACCAGGAAATGCAATATTTTTTGACGCTTCCTAGCCATCAGTCTTGCCACTTCACGCCAAATGGAGGTGGTTGGTGTCCCTGAAAGCACACAGAGATACCTTACCAGTCTATTTGTTATATATTTATATTCACTTATAATCTTATTCTGATTTTTGTGAGGAAAAGGGGATTAGAAGTTAGAATTTCATTGTACAGTGAAACTGCTTGTTTTCTGTGCACATGACAATGAAACTCTACGCTCTAACTCCATATCTATGTGATATAGAGGTCTTCATAGCTTTAAATTGCCCCCTGAATAGTTACAGTATACTCTAAAGTTTCCAGTGTCTGTGTTAAAAATATTAAGGCAAATGTGTGTGTGTGTGTGTGTGTGTGTGTGTGAGAGAGAGAGAGAATGGATTATTTTTAAATTACATTGAAGTTCTGAGGGCCATTTTTCAGGTCGCCACAAAGATCTGTGAATGCAATCAAAAAACTGCCAAAAGCCTCATATTTTGTTTGGTTTGATTACTTATGGTTATGGTTGACCTGTGTGTGTGTGCATATGTGTATGTGTTACTTAGTACTGGGTAGGAGCCCCTTTTACCTACAGAACAACCCAAACTATTGACAACACGCACTCAACAAAGTGCTGTGAACTTGCATTATGGCGTCTGGTCCGTGACATTTTTGCACTTGTAATCTTCCTGTTGGCCTGAACGAGTCTGGCCATTCACCTCTGATCTCTCTCCTTAGCGAGGTGTTTCCACCCTCAACTCTGCCATTGACTGGATCTTTTAATTTATGCCAGCATCCAGGCACATAGCAAGCCCCCCCCCCCCCAAAAAAAATTGTTTACTGCCAACCAAAAAACATCTATTATTATTTAATCTATATTTTTTTGTTTTTATGCCCTCAGAATTTGCTGTAAGCACCCCCTCCACCACCAGACACTAAAGTAAACTAAAATAATTTGTGACTACAAGCAGGACACCATCCTCTGGAAACTCTTGACACTGTACTGCATGAAAATATGAAAATCCCAGTATTGCAGTTGTTGCTGAGATACTGGGACCATCACAGTCACACCACATGCGTGTTGTCCATTCTACTGCTTTGATACAAAGTAAGTGACCCTGCTGATCCTGCATTCACAGAAACACTCAGCTGTGCTCGTCTGAGTCTCTGTTTGTAGGATCAGGCTGTTCGGGTTAACAAGTATGTGTCCCTTTTAAAGCGGCTGCGAAATGTAAGAAAGTCTTATCCATCCATTTTCTGAAACCGCTTGTCTGATTCAGTGTTGGGGGGTCTGGAGCCCGTCCCAGAGGGCAGTTTGATAATTAACTTCTGCATGTTTGATTGATTGTTTGTTTGTTTATTTATTTATTTATTTTGGGGTGGGGGCCAGCGTACCTGGAGGAAACCCCACTAAAACATGAGGAGACCTTGCAAACACACACATATAACGCTGGCAGAGACCTGAACGCTGGTCTCAGGGGTGTGACCAGCGATCCTAACCACAGTAGCACCCTGTCACCCCAGACAGTCTTGTATGTGTGTCATATATCAAATAAGATGGTACAGATCTTGGATATGACTTTACAGGCGAGCGTATTGTGTCCATTTACTGTGGGAAGAGGCTGAAGGGAGAGTTCTGGCACGCGGCCCGTTGGCAGGATGCGGTTCTGTGCCACTGCCGGGACTCCCTGCAGACAGGGCTTTCCCTAAGCGCATCTTCCTGCCACCCCATCTCCCCCCCCCCTTGTGCACTCGCACCAGCACACAAGCGCACATTCACACGCACACGGGTGGCGGAAATAACACTGTAGTCATAGTGCATTCGTGAAACAGAACCTCGTCTCTCCACCCAACCCCGAGTGGTTTTTAAGACAGATATGGGGAGCTTCGAGAAATAGCCCGCATGGACACGTCTTGTGAGCATCTGGAAAACACTGCATGACATGAAAGAGGTTTAATCCCCCTATGCAGCCATTCCTGTAGCATGGGCTGGCTGGTTGCTGGCACTCGATCCTCCTCATCCCATTTCAGTAAACTTATAACTCTTCCATTAATTGTGGCAGGAAAGGAACCCTCGCTTAGATTTTCACAGTTAGTTTTTATTTTTCTTCTTCATCGCTGGAATCTCCGGCTCTTCGCTGAAATGCTGCAGTGTTTGCAGTGCGTGCTGCAGTGTTTGTTTAAGAGCGAGGGCTTGCGGTGCACCCGTGAGCACTAAGATGGATATATATGATTTGTGACAATCAGCATATGCCTCCAAATATTTCAGCAGGGCCTGTGGTCAGTGAAATCTGTGAATCTGATCCAGATTTCGCAAATGTAACGCAGGAGTCTCACTTACTGTAGATTCCAGCAATCAGGTGGAGAGATCCCAGCTGTGTTAAAAAACAGCACAGCCCATAATTCAGATGGGAATCTCAGGAGATGGAATGGAAATTGGATAATGAGAGAGCAAATCTAGAGGAAGTAGTGTAAGCGTCTGTGATTCATTGGCCCAGTAGATTTATTTCTCGTGTCTGCTGGTCCTGCTCACGGCTTTATGATGTCAGCAATGGAGTTACGTTGAGAGCGGAGAAGATGTTTTGATGTCCCACCCAAACAAGAAGAGCGACTGTCGTTTCTGTCGGCCTGGATGCTGCTGCCTTCTTCAGTGCACGGGGACCCACAGATAGTCCACAGGACAGTCAGGCAAGGAGCAAAAATGTGGACCGGCTGTGGGTCCCCAAGGACCGGATTGGGAGACACTGACCTAGCCTGTTTATTTTGGTATCTAGACGGATCCAGTGCATCACTGTGGTGCCGACCACAAGGCGAGATTAAAGAGGAAGGAGTGAGTGTTCCCGGCTTGTGCTAATTTCTGGTGTTTGCGTTGGCATGGAGGGTGGATGTGGGAGCCTTGGAGCTTCATTCCCCTTGTTCAATAATTGTGTGCTCATGCCACGGTGCTCTGGCTGTTTGTTTGGGGTTGATGAAAACTTTCCTTCTCTTCTGTATGGGAGGGGGGGGTTGTTAGTCATCACGTGTTGTTTTTTTTTGTTGGTGGTGGGGTAGAAGGTGTAGAGTAGGTGGTTGGCCAGTACTTTATTAGTATTATACACCCACTGTTTGGGAGAGATATTTAGATTAAATTAGACTATATGAACATTATTCATTCCAACGGGAGGTTCTCACAGGTGTCCTACCATCTTCCATCACATGGTTGTGGAGAGCTTGGAGCACCGGTTAAACCCGGTAACAGAAAAAACAAATAATGATCGAAAACGCGGTAAAACTCTAGTAAAATGACACATGTCAAACTCCACTGAAGTTAATATCCCTCAGCCTCCAAGAGCAGCTATATCGCTGACAGCAGCCCGAGTCACAGTCATGCCACCTGGTGACATAACTGTCAACAATTTGGATTTCCCCTCGTCTCCTGGACACAAACTGGCATCTCTACTTATCAGGCATCCGATTTATGAAGCGTGGAGAATCCGTGAGTGCATACTGACCAAAATTCACGTTATTGTGATTTGAGCGCAGCCCTTATGCCGAGAGTATCGCTGCTTCGTTTTAATCGGACCTCAGCTGTGTAGAGGTATTGTACCTAGGAGGTACGTGCAGCCTTTGGACAGGTGTTTAGGGGCTTGTGTGGTTAAACGGATTGTCTGCAAAGCAGCACTCTGCCTGCCAGGGAGCTGCCACAACAAGGTGTGATCCGATCAGCCCGCTGTAGATCTCACTGCCTCCAGGCTTGTCACAGCATTGCAGTGGTCACTGCTTATCTGTGGTTCCCCACTTCTGCTAAACACACCCTTACCTTTAAAGCTTTACCTTCTCTTGTATTTTCTATGTATAAAATGCACAAAACGAACCAATGAATGTTTTGATGTATTTGCCATCGCCAGAACTTGCACCTGTTAGTCAGACTAACCTGCTATAAGCTGCTTGGAGTTTGCCTGACCAAAACTGAAACAACCGCAGGGTAATTTTCAGATAGTGTGTAATATGTGGAGTTTTTCTGGAACTTCTCAGTAATTCTCTGCTAAAACCTGTGCTTCACATATCCAGAGGCTGTTACTCCAGGTCTCACTTGACGTTGAGCAGTTGCCAACCCAGTTCTCCCCCACATTGAGACATGCAGCTTTGCTTGCACCGTTACCAGCTGACTTAGCAGCTAATTATCTGTCCCTTGATTAACTGGCTCAGATATGCAGGTGCCAGACACCAGAACTGAGCACTGAGGCTGAGTAGGCGGTAAGCTGGGCCATCTTGCAGCTAGTAAGACCAAATTATCTTTCATCCAGTGTCTGGAGCAGGAAGAGTTTAGGCAGCAATCTGTAAAGTCAGTGTTTCCTAGCCCGGTCCTGAGGGACCTACAGTAGGTCCACGCTTTTCCCTGCCAGGAGATCAGAAGACCATATATACTATAGTACGTTGCTGATTCTTTAGGCTTTGTCAAGGCAGACTTAAATAAGAAAGGAGAACAGCCCTTATTGTAACCTCAAACAACAAAAATATCAAGATGCATATATAATTCCATTTACTAACATTTTATTCCAGCCAATGATTTTTCTCCCATATGTGGTAAATTCCAGTGTGCACAATGTGGGATTTAGTAGAAAAGTATTTTACTCTCCACTGAATATATCAGATCGAAGTTACAGGTTGTTTTGTGTAAATTCCCGCACTTTGGAGCATAAGGACACATGGGCTTTATGTACAGTTATGTAGTTATGTTTAGTGCCTGAAATGCAATGGCTGGCTGATGTGCATGACCAAATGGCGGGTCTGCCCCCCGCCCGTACCGCAGCCGACTTGAGTTCCTCCTTCTATGTACTCTTTGACCCTGTAGCCATTATGTCCTTTCACATCTGAAATTCTTGAATACACAGGTAAATAAACAAAATATTTCTGCATGCATGTGATATATATATATATATATATATATATATATATATATATATATATATATATATATTAG
>JAODKE010000040.1:3054013-3086614 GCA_026779605.1 Mormyrus hasselquistii | reverse complement strand
GGGGCCCCGGGTTGGTGGAAAAAGGGCCGAGATCCCCCTTGGCCCCCCCCCCAAATTGGGGGGGGGGGGGGGGGGGGTTGCTGGTGGTGAGACATGCTGGCTTGCTGGCGCAGATTAGCAGCATCAGGTTACATCGTTTCTTGTGGCAAAGGAAATATTGATCTGTGGGGGAGATTTAATAATTAACTAAACATGTTGCGGTCCAGTACTTTGAGACCCCTCATAACTGGTTAATGAGCTAACAAAACCCTCGTCATCCGCTACAGAAAATGACTGATCATCTAATATAATCATCTCCATTATTTCAGTATTTGTGTTGTTAGCTGTGTTGCTGCTGAAGTTGAAATATTGGCAAAGATTGACACACTGGACCGACGGCCAATGTCTTAAATTTCAACAAATACCAATATATTGTAAGCTGTGTTCAAGTGTTACTTCAATATTAGCGCAAAGGACAGTTTACCTCCTACACATATCTTGTCTGTGTTATTGAAATTGGATTCAAACTGCAGTAGTTTATCTCCAGTCTTTCCTGATCTTGAAATCTGATCTGTTTGTACAGTTGAAGCTGCATAAGCTGTCATATCTAGTGGTGTTTGAACTGTTACTTTTTGTTAAATTGCACTCATTTTATATTTTATAGTTTGACATTTATTTATATTTGGAAAGATTTTTGATTTTATTTGAACATTTTTTTTCTTTCTGATTGCATTTGTTTGCTTTTTTGGAATTTGTTTTTTTTTTTTTTAGTAATTTATTAGTTTGTTCAACAAATTGTTAGATTAGTCAATCCAAAAAAAAATAATCGCCTAATTTAATCAGTACAGAAATAATTAGGTGTAGTCCTAGATTTTATATAAGCTTCAGTTCCTTAAGGTTTATTTTATGATGTACTTATTGAGTGCTTCATGTTTATTGATAGATTAACATTTCGTTCATATTCTTTTTTTTATTCCTCTCTCTTAAGAAATTTAGTTCTTGACTTACAAAATGTTCTCTCACTGTTTCATAACATCTGTGCTCCTCTTTTCTAGTTTCTGGCTACTTTCTGGGTACCATGAGTAACTAACCCCCCCCCCCCCCCCCCATGACAGGACTGCAGCGTGTTGGCCTTTGTGCTGGACCACCTTCTGCCTAATACCCAAAGCTCCGAAGACAAGGACACCCCGGCTCTGGCGCGGCTCTTTCTGGCCAGCCTGGCAGCTGCTGGCACGGGCACCGATGCCCAGGTCGCCCTGGTCAATGAGGTGAAGGCGGCGCTGAGCCGTGCTCTGGCCATGACGGAGAGCACTGAGAAGCATGCTAGGTGAGGGCAGGCATCTGTGTGTCCTCTGTCTGCACCTGTGTCTGTCACAGGGATGCTGTTGTGTTGTGTTGTGTTGTGTTATGTTGCGCTGTTTATACAGGTATGTGAAAAACACTTCTCCTTTATAGGCAGAACCTCCAGTACTGTGCTGAACTTTTTGGCAGCTAAGGAAAATGTTTAAATGATCTTCATGTTGGTCTGAAATGATGTCTGTTGAAGTGTCAGCTTGGCTATTTCAACACCTCTAATATACATCAGTATATATTGCGACTTGACCACTGGTGTACTTTGGCTAATCATTACCTCAGTTATTTAGCCGGTCACGTTAGGTGACCTGGTGGTGGAATTTTACGGATGCGTGGAATGGCAAAGGTGTCCCTGAGGGGAGGTTTGGGACCTGAAGAGTTGTTCTAGTTATCCAAGATATCAGTAGCATTTTTTTGAGAACAGAAGAAATTCCTTTTGTAACGTTGCATGTGTTCTAATAATTTTTTTTTTGTTTCCTGAACAAATACACACTTACTACTAAGATGAGTAGCTTTAAACTTTTTCCTTTGCCTAAACCTTTTGCCCAGTACTGTACATGCAAGGTTAGGACTCTGCCAGAAGTATGTCTGTGTCAGTCAAGCATTAGCCGCCATAAAGTCTGGTTTCTAACTCCTTCACAGGCTCCAGGCTGTAATGTGCATCATAAGCACAATCATGGAGTCCTGCCCCTCCACCTCCAGCTTCTACAGCACGGCCGCTGCTAAGACGCAGCACAATGGCGTGAACAACATCATCCGCCTCTTTCTGAAGAAGGGCTTGGTGAACGACCTGGCGCGTGTGCCCCACAGCCTTGACCTCTCCAGGTACTGTTTTTATCCTTGCAGTGACAGGAAATAGTATTCAGCTCCTTATACTCTTGAAAGTCTCAAAATCAGGGACTGTGATGCATTAAGCTGAAAATTTCCTTTATTCCCACAGCATTCTGTACAGAGAGATACCCACAGCGTAACGAAATTTAAAACTAATCATTTGATAATGCTATATTATTGTAATGAAACTTTATATTTTTGTAATTAAAAATCCCTTGTGTGTAGTTTATCATTTTCCTGGCTCTTTAACTGAGGTTTTTAGTAAAGTTTTAGATTTATCAAAAAATAATCTTAAGCATCTTATTTAGATTGCTACATAGGGGCAAAGCAATTTCTAATTATGACTTTTTTCCTCTGTCCGTGTTCACCATGAATATAGGCCCTGGTTGCTGGCATGGTGTTAAGTGATCTTCATAATAAAAAACTTTTTTTTCCCCCTTTTTTTCCATCCCCCTAGTTCAACACTTGGTTGGCCCACCTCTAAGTAACTTAGTCTTTTTTGTTAAAGTCTCTCAGCTTCACAAACTGTCATGGAGCAATATTTGCCTGTTCCTCCTTGTAAAATTGCATTGCCTTACAAAGGTTAGTTGGGGAATGGCCATGAACAGCAATTTTGGGCTCTTGCCACAGTTCTTCAATGGGATAAAAGTCTGGAGTTTGACTGGGCCATTCAAGGATATTTATTTTTTGAGTCCTGTGTTGCTTTGTGTTTCGGATCGTTGTCCTGTAGAAAGGCAAACCTCCCCGGTTTCAGTGTTTGAGCAGAGGGACACAAGCTTTCATTCATGACGTCTTTGTATTCTGCCCCATTCATCTCCTCGTCACTCCTGGTGAGATCACCAGCTGCAGCTGCTGAAACACATCCCCAAAACATGAACTACCCCTGCCATACTTCAGTCAGCATGGTGATACCTGACTGGGGTGCAGTGATTGATATGCACCGCACATACCACTTAGCATTCAGGTCATTGAGTTTAATTATTATCTCAAGACCTGCCAAATCTTTGCAGTGTCCTCCAGGTGACGTCTTGCAAATTTGTGGACAAAGATATGGCTGCTTTTTCCTCAGCAATCACTTCTTGCTACTCTTTTGTAAAGGTTCTTTTTATGAAGTACTTTGGTGACGGTTGATCCATGAATAATATCTCGTGGCCACATTTGAGCTGAAGTTACTAAGGGTATGAGTCCTTTAATTGGATATATGTTTTTTTGCAATGTATTGAGAACGTTGGAGTTTTTTCGATTTGATGGCGCGCTCAAGGCTTTGGAGATCAGTGGAGAAAACCAATGTGATTCATTTGAACCTCAGAATCGGAGACGACAAAATGTGATGCAAGTTGGGGGGCTGAATACTTTCTCCAGCCACTGTATTTGCCCCGTTCAGGGCATTTTGTCGTTCCATCCTGTGTGTGTTATTTTTTTTTTTCTGGATTCATCTTAATGTGGCTTTAATGTACTAATAAGGCACCATGATGTTTAAGCGTGGCAAATTTGTTTCTTGTCTTTTATTCTGAATATTGTTGTGTCTTCCTCCCTCCCCTAGTCCCAACATGGCCAACACGGTGAATGCAGCATTAAAACCTCTGGAGACCTTGTCCCGAATTGTGAACCAGCCCAGTAGTATTTTTGGGGGTAAGGGCAACTCCAACAAGAGCAAGACAGAGCACGAAGTAGTGGGCACAGCCAGGGACAGTAACAGTGCCACACAGGAGCCAGGTAACTCATGTGCGCGCACGCACACACACCCCACACACACACACGCTTTTATGTGCTGGGAAGCGTCCACATACTGCATCATTAAACCATCCACGCATCCGTCCGTCCATCCATCTTCTCTACCCGTCTTTCACTTCGTTTCTAGGTGATACTGGAGAGGCAGAACCGGTGGAGGGCACTGCCCCTGTTCAAGGAACAGATGGCGACCTCATGGATGGGGAGACTGAGGGTGACACCGTGGTCATTGCAGAGCAGCCAGAGGTGCTCAGCACCCAGGAGATGCAGGTGCAGCTGCTGTGGTTTTGTCAAGATGTTTTATAAAAATGTAACCTTGTAAAGCTGCATGTTGAAGCATCTAAGTGTGGCTGGAAAACAGTTTGTTCTGTGATTGGCTGCCACACGGATGGGCTGACCCAATCACGGCTCAGGAAAATCTGTGAACTATACCGATGGGTTATCAAAATTTGTAGAGTGGAACTCCTCCCCCTGGTCAGCAAAATATGGGGATAGGGACACCCCCTCCGGCATGATAAATTGTGAATAGCCGGGCCTTGTGGCTGGAAAGGGCGACAAACCCCTAGAATATAAAAGCAATTAACTCTCAGGATCCCAAATGCTAAACTTTCAGCAGGGTTAACTGCTTCCCTGAAACATGGAGTTTCTCAAGTCACAATGCAGAAGAAATGAAGTACATATTGCCAAAGGTTACACGGAGTGCTTTTGGAACTGAGGAATCGGCCATCCATTCCCAACGGCTGTTCTTCCTTCTACGCTGTGTGCAGGTGGAGAATGAGCTGGTGGACTTGATAGATGAGCTGTTGGAGAGAGATGCAGGAACTCTCAACAGTACCATCATCGGTAAGGCTCCTCTCAGGTCACATGTGGGAGTGCCCTCCTCTCCACAGAGTTATCAGAATCTGATACACTGCGTATCATGCCGCTTTCTCAGTTGGGCGGACTGGCGAGGATGAATCTCAGGAAGATGTGCTGATGGATGAGGCCCCGTCAAACCTGAGCCAGGCATCGACACTGCAGGCGAACAGAGAAGGTATATGTGTATGTGCTTTTGCGTCTGCGTCTGCACTGATTTTGTAGCTGTTTAATGACCGTCTGCTTTTTATGTGCAACATTCTTTGTAAAGTCCATTGCAAATATGAATGCTGCAGCCTTTTTCGGGTGTTCGCTTCCACCGCAGACTCCATGAACATCCTCGAGCCTGAAGATGAGGAACACACGCAGGAGGAAGACTCCAGTGGCAGCAATGAAGATGAAGATAGCCAGGATGAGGAGGAAGAGGAAGAAGAGGAGGAGGAGGAAGAGGATGATCAGGTTGGTGTTGAGTAAACATGAAGGCTGCAAAATTTGTGGAAAATGATTCTTTAGTGAGGACTAATCTTTTATATGGGAGAAAGGAAAGTTTCTTTGATAGTTAATATTGCTCAAGTGACACAAGCAGGATTTTCCTGTTTAGATGATCTATAACAGGCCTGAGTGTGTATATATATATATGCCTGAAATAAATGCTACAATTTAGCGAGGTAAATTAACTACGTACTATAACATCTCTAAGGGAAAGAAAAGGAAAAGGCTGAGTAAGTTAGAGTACAAAGTAAAAAAGTGAATCAGAGTGAAAATAAACTGCATAGTTTTACATTAAGTCACTTTTGCATTTCTTCAGTGACTTAAATCAATTTCCAAGTTTTTGCGCATGCATTGCGCATGCATTGTCCAAATCAGGCTTCCGGTCCGAAATATGCAGAATTGACCCTGGTAACCTTAAAAGCCCCAAAAATATGATGGGAATAGATTGAGTGTGGTCTAGAATACTTGTTCAATGCATTATCCTGACCTCAAATGGAACTTTACATTAGGCTATGCATTAATGTTATTGTTTAAAAATTATTTGCACGTGTTAAATTTGACAGCCCTAGAATGTATATTAATGTCCCGTGCTTTATAGGATGATGAAGAGGGTGATGAGGATGATGATGACGAAGGCTCTGAGATGGAGCTGGATGAAGACTACCCCGACATCAACAGTGCCCCTCATATTCGTTTTGAGCGATTTGACCGTGATGATGACCTCATCATAGAGTTTGATAACATGTTTTCTACAACAGGTGCGTTTCTTCACTTTGATTAACCCGACAGTAGTCGGTTAGTCACTTTTTAAATGTTTGTGTATTTAGCTATTTCTGAGGGTTCATTTTTATGGGCACGTTTTTAATTGGATTAGTGAATTGATAGGATGGATTGTAACACCTGGCCTTCTCTCTTGAATGTGTCTCGCATTGATGTTTTCTCCTCTCCCCCAGCTGACATCCCTCCCTCCCCGGGTAACATCCCCAGCTCCCATCCCTTGATGGTGCGGCACGCAGACCACGGCTCGCTCACCCTCGGTGGCACAGGGGCCAGTGGCCGCCTGACGCAGGGTGTGGGACGGAGCCAGCGCACTCTGCGGCAGCTCACGGCCAACACTGGCCACACCATCCACGTGCATTACCCTGGCAACCGGCAGCCCAACCCTCCTCTCATCTTGCAGAGGTCAGCTTATGTTAATGGTCATTTGCACGATCCATCCCCAGCTTCGGGTTTGTGTCGGTCAATAAACAGAGTGGCTCTCGGAAGCTTGTGAACGTCGTGTGATGTAGAGTGACGTGCCTCTGTTCCTGTGCTGTAGGCTCTTGGGCCCCAGCGCAGCCGCGGACATCCTGCAGCTGTCCAGCTCGCTGCCCCTGCAGTCCCGAGGCCGTGCCCGTCTGCTGGTGGGCAACGAGGACGTGCACATCATCGCCCGCTCCGACGACGAGCTGCTGGACGATTTCTTTCATGAGCAAAGCAGCACCGGGGGGCAGGCAGGTAAGCTGGTAGTGGGACGCTATTAAGGTGTCTGCACTTCTGACGAAAACCTGGTACTTTTCGCTTCAGACGCTTCAGGTTCAGTGCCCCTGCCTAGCAATGATCTCAATTCCTGCCTCTTTCTTAGGCACACTCTCCAGTATACCCACAGCCTTGACCCGATGGACAGATGAATGTAAGGTCCTGGATGCCGAGAGCATGCATGACTGTGTGGCCGGTGAGTCTCGGGCCCCCGTGAGGCAGCAGGTTTTCATAATAAATCAGCGAATTCACATGTTGTGAATAGGGATACATTTGTGTATTAATGTTCTGCCATTACCGTCATCCTGTGCCCAGTGGTGAAGGTGCCCATTCTTCAGCACTTGGAGAGCTTGCGGGACGAGGAGCTTGAGGAGCGAAGAGAAAAGAGGCGGCGGCAACTGGTCGAAGAGGAAGAGGCCAAGCAGAATGATAAGACCGGGACTGGAACAGAGGAAGGCCATGAGCAGAGTCTGCAGGTGGGGGGGTCGGCTGCGTCCAGCCGAGGTATAAGGGCCACACAGTGGAGGCCGTGACCCCCAGCCCTGACAGTCCTCCCTCTCTCTCTCTCTCTCTCTCTCTCTCTCTCTCTCCAGGGTTCGGCGCTGAGAGCCGTTAATGACGCAGGACGATCGGCTGGTATGGCTGCTTGTCTTCTGGCTGTTTCATGTTTTGTTTTTAAAGCTTGTGTGAAGTCTTAAAAGGCTGAAGAATTTTTTTTTTTCTAAAAATGCTACTTTTGTGGAGTAATCTCAGGTGCTCCTGTTTCTGGACAGAGCAGCCCTTTCTCTCACAGAGCAGCGGAAATGGACGCGATCCCGGACATACCATGCCCTTCTGCGTCGTGATGCATACTGTGGGCTGAGGTAGTAGTTTGTATAGTTTTAGGATCATACCAGATCTGGGAGATAACTATACAGTCTACTGTCTTTCCCACGGTAACTGCACATCCTCGTGAGTTTGTGGCAGCCGCTGAGCAGGAGCCGTTCTCTCGTGCTTTTGTGGGAGCTGTTATGAACATGGTTATGCACGATTGCACTTTCAAACCTGCTTGAATTAAGTGCTTTTTTTCCCCCCCTTATGGGAATTGGTCATTTTTTTCCTGTTAATATTTTGTGTGTGCAGTATTTAAAATATGTAAGTGTGTGTGTCTTGCTGAGTGTGTAAGAATTAGGCTGGGGCACTCTGGTCTGTACTGGGTTGAGGTAGTAAGTTGTGTTGTTGCTGGGGACTGGGATGTCGTGCCCCTCACTGGAGATAACTATACAACTTACTGCCTTCCTCATTGCACCCATTGCAGCGTTTATTTACCCTCCTATAAAAATGGTTTAATACTGCTTTTACGAGCGCAAAAACATAAACACACTTCCCCCTCTGCAGTCTCATTCTCTTTTTAATTAATTTTCTCTGTCGCCGTCTCAGAAGCCGAGCAGCCCCAGTGTGGGGTTTCGTCCTGCCTGGATCCGGCCCGCTCGACCGAGGGGTTCCTCACCGCGCCGCCATCGGGAGAGGCCACGCCCACCACCTCTGGTCCCTCCCACGAGCCGGCCCTGGTCTCCCTGGAGGCCGCGGTGAGCCAGCAGGTGCACCAGCCGATGACAGACCTGCTGCTGGCTGAGCCGCAGGCCAATTCACTGGTGGCGCTGGCCAGTGCCGACCTGCCCGAGGTGTCTGCGCCGGACAGGCCCAGCTGTGAAGCAGAAGCCTCCCAGATGGAGATGTCTCCCGCTCCCACCATCGGTACGCATGGCAAGTCAATCACCCTCATTCATACAAAAGCCATAATCCTATGGCATTACCATATCATCCTGTCATGAACTTCGCTGTATGTGAATCTCTGGTACATGCATCATCACGTCAGAAATCTTTCAAGTTTCTAAACCCCCGCCCCGCCCCCCAAAGAACTGGTTCATCTGTGCGTACAGTTGGATCAATAGCAAGAATGGACCTTCTTTTTAAATTCAAAGCCAATAGTCGATAACGTTCTCTCTCTCTCAAAATGTAAATATTCAGATCTTCGTCAATATGTTTTTGTTAAATCGTGAAGAGATCCACCAAATGCATGTGTGTGTTTTCCTCAGTGGAATATAAATAAAACTCCATACGATACAGACTTTGATGTTCATTTACCCTCAGCTGTTACATAACCTCTGTGATAATACACCATTTGGCTTGTATTTGTATTCCCCAGATGGGTACAATAGAGATGTACAGCACGTTTTCATCAGATATCAAAATGTGCAAAATGATAGAACCATACAATTTTAAATTTATGCTCCAGTAAAATCCATAGATTATATCGTACATGCAGTAATCCAACTTTACCTGACCGGGTGTTTGACTATTAATGATCCCGACTACGTACCTGCGCTGGATATCACCGGCACGCCACACGCCTTGTGGGCGGAGCCTGCATGTCCGTTATAGCCGAACAAAACTACAACTAAAAGCGGCCCTGGGGACTAAATCGTTTGTCCATCATAAGCTGAATTCTGTTATATGTGAGTTCGCTATATCCGATGCTTTTCCTGCATGTGCACGGTCAGAACCAGCGGACCTCATCCGTTATAGACGATATTCCGTTATAAGCAAGTCCACTATAGTGGGATTTTACTGCAATACAATACTAATGTGGGTACACCAGACAATATTACACAAGTCATTTTTATTAGTAATATATTCCTCCACTACTGTGGAAGAACGATGCGTAAATGACTATAGCAGTGTTTTATTATAATTCCAGACAACATTTGTTTCCTTGTCTCCTACAAAAGAAGAAAATCGGAAATCATAAAAAATAATTGCCATAAATACACAATAGAGATGTGAAACTAATTTTTGCAAAGCCCTCATTAGATTTTCATAGTGCTGGTAGCAAATTCTTAGTCAATGGCTATGGAAAGGGTAGGTGATTCATAGGTGAAGATGTTTTCTTGTTAAACAGGAATTTATATATTAACGGGGAAATTTTTTAAAAACAAGCAGTAGAACTATATTGGTACTATTGCTTTGTAGGACTGAGCCCATTTTCCCCCATCTTGGAATGTTAATTTTAATTTATGTTCTCGATTCCTCTCTGTCCGATAGCCTCCCTCAGCCCTGAGAGGGTAGAGAGCTCCGAGCCCCTGGCAGCAGGCGCCTCACACAGGGAGGGGTCACCCATGGACACGAGCAGCCCCGCCTCGGCCATGCAGGAAGAGCCTGCATCCAGCACGGCGCAGGCCAACCACGCGGCCCAGGAGCTGCCGGCGTGTCAGGATGGAGCTCAGGCTGACAGGCAGACCGAGAGGGAGGCAGGGTGAGTCATCAAGGATTTAAAAATAACTATAACTAATCACAAAGCAGCTCTTTAAAAAGCTCAGAGTGTTTAATTTATGAGCAAGGACTGATATGTAAAATGTGGTAACGGGGTTGTCTGTCTTGCTGAACCCCCCCCCTTGCGCCCCCCTATGTGGCTCTGCTTTGTTCTGGACTCAGTCTGGAATTTCTTTCTCCGCAAACCAAAAAACCCGTTGCCGTGCATAGGGGAGCGAGCCAGTTACATACTGACTGCCAGCACTGAGACTTGCCAGCTCCTCCCATTTAACACTCAGCTCTAGCACCATGTACTTCATGTGTGAAAAGAAGGAGTCGCCGACACCATCTGCCTTTTCCTCCCTGATACTCACAGAAAAATGACTGATGGGTGAATCCAGCAGGGTCTGTGACTC
The DNA here is from genome assembly GCA_026779605.1 of Mormyrus hasselquistii. Taxonomy (NCBI): domain Eukaryota; kingdom Metazoa; phylum Chordata; class Actinopteri; order Osteoglossiformes; family Mormyridae; genus Mormyrus; species Mormyrus hasselquistii. Next base: position 3,076,148 of record JAODKE010000040.1, on the reverse strand, counting down.
TCTAATCCGTTCTCCATCAACAGAGCTGGAGTGTCCTCTCCCAGTGAGACCCTGCCTCAGAGTAACAGTGGAGACGGCCAAGCCCGGGCCATTGAGGAAGAGCCGCTGCCTTCCACCAGCAATGAGGAAGAGGACCCTCTTGCTGGTTAGTCTCCAACTGCCAGAGAACTGGCTGCTTTCCCACCCTAAACCATCTGTCTATGTCCTCATGTTGCTGGTCTCTTGTTTCTTCTCTAGGAATCAGTCTACCTGAAGGGGTAGACCCATCTTTCCTGGCAGCCCTTCCAGAAGACATCCGCCGGGAGGTTCTTCAGAACCAGCTGGGTATCAGGCCTCCCTCCCGGCCCCCCGCCGCCCCGGCACTGCCCACATCCACAGCAGCCGTGCTCGGGGGCAGTCCTGGCGTCACTGAGGTCAGCCCAGAGTTCTTGGCTGCCTTGCCTCCTGCTATTCAAGAAGAGGTCAGTATATCTGGAATTTTCTGGGTACCCCGAGATCAAGATTAGGGTTTGGTGCTTCAGCATCCTATTGGCCTTTTTGTATTTCTTCCCCGCACTGGTGTGAGTGGGACATGGAAGCATCAACATACACACCTAGATCTTTCTCGTAATCAGATACCTTTATTTCAGTGGAACCCATAAAATGTCTGTACTTCATATTTCTGCTCCCTGCATGGATTTCCTTACATTTATCTGTGTTAAATTTCATCTGCCAAGTATCAGCCCAGTCGCTAATTAAATCCTGATCCCATTGTAGCCTCTGTGCTGCTAGATCAGTATCCGCTACACCACCCACCTTGGTGTCGTCTGCAAATTTAACCAGTTTACTGTATGTATTGGTATCAATATCAATGTAAATTAGGAACAGTAGTCGTCCTAAAATTGAACCCTGCAGTTCCCCACTATGAACGCAGGCCCACTGTGACATTGTGCCTCTAATAACTACCCGTTGCTTCCTGTCAGTTATCCAGTTTTTGATCCAGATACCACAGTTCCTAAAATCCCTGCAGTTTTGAGCTTAAGTAAGAGCCGTTTGTGGGGGAGAAAAATCAAAGGCCTTCTGGAAAGTAGATCAGATCGTAGGTCTTTTTGTGATCAATTTCACTTGTAGATTCCTCAAGGAACTGAAGTAGATTTGTTAAACAGGATCTGCCTCTCCTAAATCCATGTTTGCTATTGCTCAATGATATTTGCATCCAGGTAATCTACCATTTTCACTTGGATTATAGCTTCCATTGTTTTTCCAGTAGTAATTGCGGAGTTAGTTGAGCAAACTGGAGTAGTTGGTTAATGCTCGACGGGTTGTGTGTTTGACTTGCAGGTGCTGGCCCAGCAGCGCGCTGAACAGCAACGACGGGAACTCTCCCAGCAGCCAGCACAAGGCGACCAGCCCCTGGACCCTGTCACCTTCATTCAGACCCTACCCTCTGAGCTGCGGCGCAGCGTGTTGGAGGATATGGAGGACAGTGTGCTGGCTGTGATGCCACCTGACATTGCGGCAGAGGCTGCTGCATTGAGGCGTGAGCAGGAAGCGCGACACCGCCAGCTCATGCACGAACGACTCTTTGGTCATAGCTCGTCCTCCGCCCTCTCTGCCATCCTGCGCTCGCCTGCCTTCAACAGCCGGCTGGGAGCTAACCGTGGTGTGCAGTACACCCGCCTGGCCGTGCAGAGGGGTGGGGCCTTCCAGATGGGTGGCACAGCTAACCACAACCGGTGAGAGTCCACATGATTGTAAAAGTCTGCTGTCACAGGTCGGGAGTTTGGGTCGATCAGCTGTAGCACATCAGAGCAAACTGGTCATGACTGAAGAGTACTGGAGAAAGCTTCCAGTCGTGAGTCTGCGTATCGCCGTCACAGCAGTTTTTGTTCAGGATAGGGTGAGTGTGTTATGATATGCTGGCTCAGGATTTTGAAAGCTTCAGAGGAAGTGAGTAATGGAGGTCAGGAAGTACAACTCTGGTAGATCGAGGTTGTTTCAGGTAAGGGGTCTGTGACATTTGGGCTGACACAGGAAAGGAACTGAATTGCAAAATTGTCCTCATGTTTTGGGGATGGAGATGCTCAGATGGACGGGAGACTTCAAAAGTGGTTTGATGCCAATGTTCTGATTCTTTGTAACAGGCCTGTTAAAGTGAGTCTCCTTTTCTGTAACACACAGGCTGCTCTGTATCAGATGGTGCTGCATATGTGTACCCATGCCTCCTTTCCACCAATGCGGTGCCAGAGCCAGTGTCGGACTTTTTCCCAATCCAGAACTAGTTCCATGTGTTTCCACCACAAATAAATAGCCCTAGGCCAGGAAGAACCAGCTCTGGCACGACACCACAGAAAAGCCGGTCTCAGAGTTTGGAACCGTAACGTCAGTTCTCACACACACAAATCTTCTGTATACCTGGAAAATTCAATCTATAACCCATAGTTTTAATATCGCCAGTACCAGCAGTGAAAGAACTTTGCCAGCTTATTAGCAGAATATTGTTGCATTGTTTTTCATTCAGTGGAAAACGATAGATTGGCCACATTTAATAAATTATAAATATGTTGCAGGATGAATAAATTATTGTGGCACCCGAGTGGCGAAGAGATCATGGGGTGGATAGCAAAATTAAATTTTTGAGTCTTATTGCGCAATACTTAAAAGGACAGTAGTAAAACAGCAAGAGAGAATAACAAACAGACAGAAGGGAGCTTTTACGGAGACAAAAGTGGATACAGGCTACTCTGAATTTATTAATTTTTTTTCCAGTTCAGCTGTTTACAGAAACTTAATCTGAAACGGATCAAAATTAATTACAAAATGGGATACTTATGAACCTTTACTTTATTCTCCCTTCTGCCCGTGTAATATTTCTTTTCTGGTCTTTTTTGAAACTGGTGGAAATGTGGGCAGGTTCCCAAAAGGCACCAAACGAGAACCAGCCCATCTTCGGTTGGTGGAAATGAGGCATTACAGAGGTTGTGTAAACACTATATGTTTGTTCCTTCTTCCTCCCCTCCCTCAGTCCATCAAGCTCCAACGTGGACTCCTTGCTGCGCCTTCGGGGGAGACTGCTGCTGGATCACGAGGCGCTCTCCTGCCTCTTGGTGCTGCTGTTCGTGGATGAGCCCAAGCTGAACACCAGCCGACTGCACCGCGTGCTGCGGAACCTGTGCTACCACTCGCAGACACGTGGCTGGGTCATCCGCAGCCTGCTGTCTATCCTGCAGCGCAGCAGTGAGAGCGAGCTGTGCGTAGAGATGGCCCGCTCACCCCACGGCGACGAAGCCAGAGGCAAGCGCGCTCTGGGCTCGGCCAGTAAAGGCGCCCCGCTGTCCTCGGGTTCTTCCTCGTCTTCATCGTCGTCCTCCTCGTCGCTTTCCCCCTCCACGTCGTCCTCGTTGGATTTGTTGAACCGGATGGAGGCACGCAGCTCTGGGCAGCTCTCCTGGCTTTCGGTCTCCATGGATGCCGCCCTAGGATGCCGCACCAACATCTTTCAGATTCAGCGCGCTGTGGGCCGCAAGCACTCGGAGCGCCACCCAGCTGGTACCGGAGGAGGCGCCTCCGGCATGGGGGGCGGAGGGGGAGGAGTGGCCTGTGCGGGCGGGGGCTCCACGGTACACATCCACCCGCAGGCCGCCCCAGTGGTGTGCAGACATGTACTCGATACACTCATCCAGTTGGCCAAGGTGAGTGAGAGTTCGAAAGCGCTGCTGCATGTATGAGGTGCTGTGCAGGATTTATTAGAATTTTTTTTTTTTTTTTTTTTTTTTTTTGCAGGTCTTCCCCAGCCACTTCACTCAACAACGATGTAAAGACTTGTCCTCTTCCTCATCATCTGAGCTGGACACTCGTCTGTGCACGGGGTCGTCTTCGGGGTCAGGGAGCGGAGGCAGCCGGTCTCTCGGCGCTCCCCAGACAGTCACCTGCTCTGGCCCTGCATCCAATAGCAACTCCATGGCTGCCTGTTCCACCACCAGCTCATCCATACCCCAGTCCCTGGGCATCTCCACAGACTTTTGGGATCTGCTGGTGAAGCTCGACAACATGAACGTGAGCCGCAAGGGCAAGGCTTCAATGAAGACTGTGCCTCCAGGGGGCGCTGGAGAGGCAGAGGGGGCCCAGGGCAGTTTGGAGGCGTCGCCCTTGGGGCAGCTGATGAATATGCTGTCCCATCCGGTGATTCGCCGTAGCTCCCTGTTGACGGAGAAGCTGCTGCGCTTACTCTCGCTCATTTCCATCGCGCTCCCTGACAACAAGGCGACCGAGACGCCGCCTCCGGCCGCCGGTGCCCCTGCAGTCGCTCCGGCTACCGCGCAGCCAGTCTCCTCAGGTACCGGCGCGGGGCAGACTTCGGCGCAGCTCTCGGCGAATGCCGCTCCATCCGCCTCCGCCTCTACCTCTACCACAGGTCCATCTGCTGGTATGTGGAGAGTTTGGTTCCTGTTGGGGCCAATATAACCATAATATCTATCCCCTTCTTGATCCAGCCCTGTTAAAAAGCCGCTGAACTGCAGTCTAGATGTCTTCAGAACTTTGGCTTAATAGCTGGTTGTGTATCAGGCATGTTCAGCTGGGTGGTGTCATCTTTTCTTAAGCCATCTTGTTTTGTGGGTTGTGGTGCTGCTTACAGATCAGCCATGAGTAGTGCTCATCGATAAAGTTCCCATGTTCTGGCATGTTTTAGGTGTAAATTGTTTTCGAGTACTGGAGTACTTCGGGTTGAGTACTTGGTAATAAACGTGGTGCATTCTGACGGCTGTGGTGTTCTGTTTCAGCAGTGAAGCCACGAGTGTCTGTGAACAGTGTAGAAAGTGACAGTAAGCTGGCCTCCACGGGTTTGACTGAGAAACAGCTGCAGCTGTCTGTGGAGGTGAGTCTTCATACTGTGGCTTCTTTGCCCTGTAATCTGAGACTGCCGCCAAAGCTTCTACTTTAGGCTTTTTTGCCAAGGAAAAGGTGCCAGTTACTGGGCTTTTCGGCTTAGTGTTGACCCACAGTCCCACGCTGACGTAAATGTGTGTCATGTGGCATAATGTTTGCTTCCTATAAGTTTTCTCTATCGGACCTTGTCAACCGAATGTTCTTGCCATCCTTCCCCAGGTATTGACCTCGCACTCTTGCTCGGAAGAGGGTTTGGAGGATGCCGCCAACATCCTCCTGCAGTTATCCAGGGGGGATGCATCCACACGGGACACCGTGCTTAGGCTGCTGCTAAGTGGGGCGCGTCAGTTGGGCTACACGCTCTGCAAGCAGATTGGTGAGTTTGCGTTGTTGCCCTGGATCTGAAAGTCTTCCCTGTGCTACCCTTCAGCCTTCACCTTTCTTTTCATCTTTTTCCACCGTTCTTTTGTTTGTTTTGATAATGTCTTCTCTCCAGTCCTCTGGGACCCCCAGACGGTCCACATTTTTGCTCCCTCCTGTCTGGGGGTCCCCGAAGAACTGGTTTGGGAAACACTGATCTAACAGTCAGTAGCTAACAGTCTTGTTGGTTATTCGTTTAAAGATGTACCTCTTTCAGGCCACTCTGTTAATTTATGCTTTTTCTCCAAAGTTGAGCTGCAAGCAGAAGTTCATACCAACTACCGATGCTTTCTGCGATGCTGTCCCTTAGACAGTGACTTATCTGTCCTCGATCGATCAGTCTTCTGACGATTGTCTTTGCCTTTACAGGCACGCTGCTGGCTGAGTTGCGGGAGTACAACTTGGAACAGCAGAGAAGAGCCCAAGCAGATAGCCACTCACCGGAGGCCATGCCCGATGACCCGTCCCACTCGGCACGCCTCAAGGGGAAGATGACCAGCAGGTGAGGGGCAGGGCGGTATCCCATGGGCATGAATTATGCAGGTCATGTTTTTTTCATGTGAATGTATTATGCAGTTTAACAATTAGACGCTACCAGCTGCTAAACTACACTGACCCATGTGCTAAGTGCATCAGTTACGTTCCGCTGTTATAACTATACCTGCTGTCTCCCGCGATGCCCTCACTTGGCGGGACCGCAGGTTCGATGGGGCAGAGAGCGTGGTCATCGTGGCAGCCCAGAAGCGCACGCTAGGGGGCCGCGAGCTGCAGCTTCCGTCCATGAGCTCCCTGACTTCCAAGACTTCCACGCAGAAGTTCTTCCTGCGTGTGCTGCAGGTGATCATCCAGCTGCGGGAGGACACACGCCGCGCCAACAAGAAGGCCAAGCAGACAGGCCGGCTGGGTGAGTCCTCAGTGGCTGGACTCTGTCGATTTTTACAGAGAATGTTTAAGTAGCTGTCGCAGACCCCCTATCTCTACCTCCTTCCTCATGAGAAATCGAAAAGGTAACAAATGTAGTGTTTTTGTTGTCCTGGTTGTGGATGCCTGCTAAGTATATTAAATAATTGCATAATTTTCACAGGTATCAAAGTATTCTGAGTCTGAATAACTTGTTATTTTTATATTTGTATTTATTTGACCCCTCTGAGGGTCATGCTGATCAGGGCGTACATTGAAGCTTCTGCAACATTTCTGATGTAACAGCCCAACTACCAGCTGTGGATCTGGAGCATGTCTAGTTTCTGAGAATATTTTTAATTATTGCAGCACCGTACTATTCTGTGTCACTGAATTATAAACATCTGTGGCAGGAGGAAATGCATAAACCCTAGGCTTCTGAATGGGGGGCTTCTGAATTTGTTCTGCAAGCTGGGGGGGGGATCTATCTGGTGACCTTTTCTCCACCCGCCCGTCCACTCAGGCCCCTCCAGTCTGGGCTCCTCAGGCCTGGGCTCAGCCAGTAGCATCCAGGCGGCGGTACGGCAGCTGGAGGCCGAAGCGGACGCCATCATCCAGATGGTGAGGGAGGGGCAGCGGGCACGCCGGCTACAGCAACAGGCCCCCCCATCATCCTCTTCCGCCGCCGCCGCTGCTGCCCCCCATCCCCCGAGCACGGCCCCAGCCAGCGTCACCCCCGCCAGCACGGCCAGCATTGCTACGGTTAGCATGGGCGTTAACCAGCATTACACACCATACTCAGTCCTGACCCCTGCCTATGATCGTGTGTGAAAGTTTGACCGTGGACATTATCTTTTATTTTTTAATATATAAATGTGTTTTCTGTCATTCAGCCGAATACTGCTACAGTAGTGCAGGCACTTTTGGAGGGCACCTTATGGTGCTTTTCCACTGGCATACAGGAACCGGCCAGTACCCGAGCCGTACCTGAGAGAGAGATTACTTGCAGCTTGATTCCACCGAAGAGGGGTCGGTTCAGTAAAGATATTGCCAAAGACATTGCCAAATTTGAATAGTCACAATGACGCAGGACTGTAAAACAGATGCTTATTTACCGTTCACACAGTATACATCAGAATTTTCCACGTGCATATTTATTTTTACTGTGTGCTAATTTCCGTTGGCACGTCTGATGCTTGCATAACATGGAAAATATCACAAACTAGCGGAATCATCATTCGATTTTTGTAAATTTGCGTTATTAATTCATTCCTTAAATTTTTCAACTTTTCTTTTTAAGCAGGAGGTTGGAAACTTACAAGTCCCAAATTTTTGGGAACTCATCGCAATGTGCAATACTACCAGTAACAAATAATATGCAGAACATATTTTCTTCAGCTTATCCATGTTTATCAACACAGATCAGTATCTCCATGCATTTCATCCGACAGTAACGTAGCCAGCTCAGTCCGGTCATGCTTTTCGCTCTTCCACAAAGCGGGGCCTTGTCGGCTCAGGCGCGGCATGGCTACGGGCCGCATACTTTTGTGACGTCACTTCAGTCTGAGTTCGGTTCCTGGCGGCAGTGGAAAAGCGCCATTAGAAACAGCCATGATTTTGCACTTGTGCCCCCCCCCCCTCCAAGCCAGCTGGGATCTGACATCCTTGTTATTGCTGATCCAAAGAAGAACGTCATACTACGTACATTTCTGCATATACTCACATGCAGCTTGCCCTTGTACAGTCTCACATAACATACATGGACATACGTCATGCTCTCCTGGCTGACTGACTCGGTTGTGAACATGCTGCTGGCTTTTTCTGTCTCTCCATCTCTCTCTCTCTCTCTCTCTCTCTCTCTCTCTCTCTCTCTCTCTCTGCCCGGTTGACTTTGTGTCGCTTGAGCTGCCCCCACCCCCCTTTGCCCCTCCATACTCCTTTCTCTTGCTAGCTTATTGGAGCATGGCAGGCAGTCATTTGGGGGCTTTTCCCCGCTCCCCTCAGAAACCCCTTTTAAAGTATGTGTGTTTCCTAACTTCACCTCTCTTTTTATTTCTCCCACTCTTTTATTCGTGCTCTCTCTCCCGATCCCTGGCCCCATCTGTCTCCATCTCTCCCCTTCTCCAGTCGGACGTCCCAGCCGTATCAGAGGCTCCTCCGACTCAGAGAGACGACTCCCCGATGGATGTGGATCAGCCGTCCCCCCTGGGCCAGGAAGCACAGGCACTGGGTGAGGCTGTGGGCGCCACTGCTTTTCGCATTTTGTTCATTATTTTATGACTCAATCTTTTTTTTCCCCCTCCTTCCTTTTAAAAATGGTGGCATGCAGTCGGTATGGATCTTCATTTCGTGTCATTGCTGTGGATGATTCTGCAGGTGGAGAAGCCAGTGGTCAGCTGGAACATGAGGAGAAGCTGCCTGATCTGCCTCTGCTGAGTGAGCAGCTTCTCCTGGATGAGCTGTGGGACATGCTTGGCGAGTGCCTGAAGGAGCTGGAAGAGTCTCACGACCAGCATGCTGTGCTGGGTACGCAGCTTCATACTGTAACTTGCAACGTCAGGCGAAGCCGGATAAATATTCTCATAGCAGTAAAATAATGTTTATAATCTTATCCGCAAAGGGCCGGTCTGTATGCGGGTTTTCTAATTAGATAACTAATTAGAGGACTGATTGGCTGAAGAGTCCTCACACCTGGGTTTGAACAGCTGACCTACAGGTTATCCCAAAAACCCACATACATACCAGCCCTTTGCGGATAAGATTGGCCACCCCTGGTTATATAATAACGATGAACAGATTGATAGCTGATGTCAAGAATCATGGTTTTTGTGCTGCTGTCTTGACCCCGCAGTTTTGCAGCCGGCGGTGGAAGCTTTTTTCCTGGTGCATGCCACTGAGCGGGAGAGCAAGCCCCCAGTGCGGGACACGCGGGAGAGCCAGCTGTCTCACATCAAGGACGAGCCTCCGCCCTTATCCCCGGCGCCGCTCACCCCGGCGACACCCTCCTCCCTGGACCCCTTCTTCTCCCGCGAGCCATCCTCCATGCATATCTCTGCCAACCTGCCTTCCGATACGCAGAAGTTCTTGCGTTTTGCCGGTGAGCCGGTGCACGTCCTCCTCCACTTCATTTGGAGGTTCTTAATGTCGCATTGTGTATTTCCCTACTGTATTCAGCGCCATCTCTCAGTGCTCACAGTCTTTCCTGTTTGACAGAGACTCACCGCACTGTGCTGAACCAGATCCTCCGCCAGTCCACCACACACCTGGCAGACGGTCCCTTTGCCGTGCTTGTTGACTATATCCGCATCTTAGACTTTGACGTCAAGCGCAAGTAGGTCCCCGCCCTTCGCCCAGTCCGTCTCCGCCCATGTGTGCATGCGAGCTGCGCTGTGTTTGACGCATCCTGACATGCGTCTTTCTGCTACAGGTATTTCCGGCAGGAGCTGGAGCGTCTGGATGAGGGCTTGCGGAAGGAAGACATGGCTGTGCATGTGCGTAGGGACCACGTATTTGAGGACTCTTATCGGGAGCTACACCGCAAGAGCCCAGAGGAAATGAAGAATAGGCTGTGAGTTTATTCTGAATTACACATTCTCTCGTGCACACTAAATACGCAGGAATGTTTATCTGCAGTTTGACTGTGGTACTCATGGTACTGCCTTGAGTGCTTGTTGAGGGTAACTCTTACCATTTCTTCTAGCTATATCGTATTCGAGGGAGAGGAGGGTCAGGATGCCGGCGGTCTACTGCGCGAGTGGTATATGATCATCTCCAGGGAGATGTTCAATCCTATGTACGCGCTCTTCCGCACCTCGCCTGGAGACAGAGTGACCTACACCATTAATCCATCATCCCACTGCAACCCCAACCACCTCAGTTACTTCAAGTTCGTAGGACGTGTGGTCGCCAAGGCCGTTTACGACAACCGGCTGCTCGAGTGCTACTTCACGCGCAGTTTCTACAAGCACATCCTGGGAAAGAGCGTCAGGTACACAAATTTCCGCATCTTTTGCCGTTTTTTTTTTTTTTCCTTTTCTTTGACTTGGATTAAAATGCGGTTATCCAATATATATCTTCTAAAATGAAAGTTCAATTGAGCGAATTCTTAACAGTATTTTAAGTATATGTTAAGATCCTAACCCAGTTTTGTAAATTATTGTAACCAGTAGGGTTGCTGGTGATTGGTCTAACGTAACATTTCACAAACATGTCATAGGCCCGAGGGAAAACGGATGCACAGAGACAAATTTGTGAATTTTTCTTTGTTTTTCTTTGTTTTTGTTTAAAAAATGCCTAAGTAATCAAAAGTGTGGCTTCGCAGGGTTTCCAGGCCGCACCTATTTAGTTGCATTATACGACTGTTTTTGGAGACAGCAGCTAAATTTTATGACTAGGCGTACCGGTGCGACTTACAAATGACCCCCTCATACAGTGGCTGTCCACGTCGTCGTAAATCACCCAGCGAGAGCGAGAATTGGTGTGTATGTGTGTGCATGTGTGGGTGAGCCAGATTACTGGAACTCGGTCTGGTTCACTTCCTCAGAGGCACTGCTGAGGTGGTGCTTACGGTAATAAATTTGCTGATTGCTTGACCACAAGCACCGGTGCTTGTATGTTGCATGGAAGTGAAGAAAAGCACAGAGTAGATGGTGTATTTTTGTACTACAATACAGTTGAGCAGTCAGTGCCGGGAGAGAAACATGCCAGTGCTTATTAGCAGGATAACGTTACGTTATTTCTTATTCCGTGGGAAATGATTTATCGATCTGCTGGCCAGATTTATTTCTGATTTTGTAAACGTATCGCAGGTAGTATAAGTAAAATCAGGGCTGTGAGACGCACGCATTTCAACCAGTTCAAACCTCTCACATGCTCACGCGTTTCTCACGCTGAGAAAAAGGATAACCGAGGTGCCCCATCATATAGGATTAGTGGACGAGATGCGGGCATCCGAAGTGAAGTTTTCCCACCAAGCTCATAGCTGTCCCCCGTCGAGTTGGTCGATAGCCACCTTCTAACCAGAATCAGAAAATAGCATTTGTTGCGTGTGATCCTGCTACAAGCACGTTATTACATGGATGCATGCAGTGGGGAGGGTGGAAGTGGCAGAGCGAGAACTGACGGATGCGGTAGGCAGGGCTGTGAAGCTTCACGCATTGACGGTGAGACGCACTGCGCCTCTATCAGACGTCATCTCATTACAAACTTTTGATGAAAATTAAGAGCCCTGGTAGAATGTACATAAAAGGCTGTCTCCCATTATGATTACGATTGATCCCCCCAGTAAGTAATCAATAACTAACAAAACAACTTATTCAGGTAAAAGATTAGTGCTGTAATGTTTAATATATTCTTGTGAAAATTGATTTAAAAGCATATTGGTATTGAAAGAAGTATTGTTTAGGAACTGGTATCAAAATCAAGGTACCGTCCTGGTTTTAGTATTGCAAAATTTTGTACGATGCCCAGCCTTAGTAACAGGTAATGAATAATCGGCAAATATCACTAGTTACTCCTCCATTAAAACCAACAAAATGCATTCCATACATAAATTACACAGCCCAAGTATTGTATTTAAAATTCATAGGTCAGCTACACCATGACGTTGTAGTTGTACCTATTGTTACAAATGGATTTTGGACCTGCACACCACAACAGACGCTTATCGTATCGGCACAATAACTCAAAGTATTTGACAGGCGTTTTTCAAAACTTCACAGAACCTTTGGGTAGGAGAAGGTCTGGAACTGATTGAATTTTGAGACACACAACACCACAATTAATGCAGCACCGCTTAGTGGCAGCAGAGGGAATGGTAACCGCAGGCGACGCTTGTCCTTGTGGACGTGAACTTAAAGTATATGATGGACCTTATTACCACTTCGATCCGAAACCATTACATGAATTTGGATCGAAATTGTACTGTATTGTACAGATCTCACCAAAACTGAAGCACGTAGCATTTCCAAATGGCACAGCAGCTGTAGGTTACACTATAACTCAGTGTTCCATGGAATTCACCTAAAACTTCTATATCGATATGTGTTATCATTTTGACCCAATCTGTGTGGAGGCACATTAAAGGACAGACGGAGACTGTGAACTTTATTGCACTGGGGCAAGTCACACCATTGAGCTCTTTTTGGAGAGGTGGGAGGAGGGATTTTGAGCTTTTGGGAGGAGTCGGGATTAGATGTGGGAGGGGTTATGAGGCATCCTGGGATCTCATTTACATGATCCGTTGAGTTTTAAGAACAATTGTGGAATGAATGATTTTTAAAACCTGCTGAGTCAGATTGCATGATTAATGGGCTTTGAATTATGATCCACATTCATACCCCTGTGTGATTTCATTCTTGGGCAATATTTCCCTACCTTCTCTTTCTGCCACAGCACACTTTCCGTATGACATTTTTGCTGTTCCAGGCCTGAATTATTATGAATTATTATGATCTCCATTCGTACCCCTATGTAAGCTCATTCTCGCCTGACACGGATTCTGCTGTGTTTGCATTTGCAGGAGATCGATCACATGACACTAAGCACTCCCTTGTTCTCAACTGTATCACTGAATAACAGGGCTGTGTTACACCATATGACAGGAAGAGGGGGCTGAGAAACGGCAATACAAAAGAGTGAGCAGACTAGGCTTAAGATATGCTAAATATGCCAAACTTTCATTTGGAAATGAGTTATTTGTTGTAAGCTTGGGGCGCCCTTACTCTTCCACAAAGTTCATGTAACAGTCACATGTTAGAAATGACCATATTGGTGGCGCACAGATGTAGAGGAATTTTGACCAATACCAATAACTGGTATCTCTGTAATATCACAGACGTTGATACCCGAGGTTGGTTCCTGTTTGTGTAATTTACCGAGCTTGCTGACTTAATCTGATAAAAGGAATGAAGTTACATAAATTCATTTATTCTGTGAAAACCAGGATCCGTCTGTGGGTTAGATTTAGTATTGAAGAACGGGTATTCTGAGACCCCTTGTACATGGTGAGCGAGCCGACAAAACCCCTTCTCTTGTGTCTTGTCCATGGAAATAGTTTGAAAGCATTAACCTAATAATATTTCCTGTTTATCACCCTTGGGGTCTGAGTAAATGCTGCACACAATTCTTATCAGACCCTTCCGGCAGCCGTTGAGAAACACTGCTCTAGCAGCCTGCCTGCAATCTCAGAGCAAATGCATTGTATGCAGTCTTTGGTTTTGAGCCAAAACTTGGTGCATTAATGGATGTGGGGTAGAAAAGATCAGGCCGCTTGCTCAGAACATCTCAATCCACAAAGAAAATAAATGCGTCGTCGTGCCTTACCGTGAACATTAATGCAAGATTATGCACTTTTCAGTGCTACAATTTAATTCAGATCCTTTCTCCTCTGTTTTTGCCCGAGTCAATATTTATGTCCTCATGTTTAAGAATAAATTACTAGATTTTAAGTGGTGTATCTTAAACATAGTAGAGGCCATTTCGTTATTCCATCTGGAAAAGAAAATCTTTATGCTCAGCAACTGTTTGTGGATTACAGCTAGGCATTCAAAATGGTCATCTCCTCCGCACTCATCTCTCTGACTTCAACGGTTCCCTCTGCAACTTCCTCCTTGGCAGACTGTGGCATATGAGCATAGGCAAGAAGACCTCTTCCTCCTTGACGCTCAGCATCAGTACTCCCTTAGGGTAGCATGCTGTATTTCCTGTATGCTAGTGACTGTGCGACTAGAAACAACTCAAACTACACTGAAGTTTGCTTATGATAACACTGTCATAGGCTTCATCAGCATCGTCGATGTGATAGCCTACAAGGAGTAGCAGTGTCAGGACAGTAACCTCTTCCTGAACATCTGCAAAACCAAGGAGCAAGTCATTTTGTACAAGGCCCAGCCTTAGTAACAGTACTTAGTACAGTGACTGACCATGGTCCTGCCCTCATCAGAGGATCGAAGCCCCACCAAAGCCTTTACTTCCTCGGATTTCTGTCGAAGGCCCAAATATCACCTGCAACTCGCCCCCTTCCGCAAATGCCTCATGGAGTCCTTAATCAGCAGCATATCATCCTGGTACGTCAGCTGCACTGTTCACTAACTACGGGGCTTTGCGGAGGGTGCTGAAGACAATGCAGATCACCGTCGGTACACAGCTGCCACCAGTTCAGGATATTTACCTCACAAGCTGCCTCAGAAAAACTAAAAACAGACTCTATGGGTCCATCAAGACCTGGACTTCAAGGCTCGGGAATAGTTTCTTCTCAGCGCTAATAAGAATCCTAAATACATATTGATAACCTTTTTAGGTATAATCCCAGTCACCACTGTTATTAATCTCACTGCTACTTTAACTTCAGCACCTTGTATGTCACTGTATATTTTATGTATATAGATACTCCTCATCCCACAATGGGGTTATGTTCTGATGAATCTATTTTGTGTTAAAAATATCATCGAATATGATGTGTTAAATGTTTGGCTAAACACATAAAACAGGATATGTTGCATTGTTAAACAATCTGAGATGATTATGTTCACAATCGCTACAGAAACTGGAAGCCAGGTTGGGTGGATGCTAACCATCATCATTAGAAAGTATCAAAAGGTATATTGTTAGGCCAGGATTGTAATTGAGTTTGACTGTCAAATGTTCACACTACTGTAAAGTTGAAGCTTTGTATAGGAAATCAAGGGAGGAGCATCTATACTATATACGTGATATGTAATATTGCATGTTATAGTTTATTTTTTTGTTACTACTACTTATTATGTTTAAGTCTGGAGGTATTTAATTGTACTTCTGCAAATAACAAAACTGTTGAGTTGTTAACTTTGGAAATAACCAGCTTTTTGTAAAAGAATGCAGTCACACAAACCCAAAACAGTACCTTGCATGTACTCAAAGCTCATTCATTTTAATAGTTGAACTTAGGCTAGTGAGGATTTTTTTTAATGGAATTGGTCTTCTCCATGTGCTGCAATTGTTCCACGCTTCTTTGTTTCTCCTGTCAGTTTGCTGTCTTAATGGGGGATATAAAGACCAGAATCCTTAAACACAAACGCTGATTTTCTATATTACAAACGATTTTAGCAGCACTACTTGATTCGTATGCACTGGAATGTCAGTGCGCTTCCATTGTGAATGTGCCAACATTTTGTTTATAGGTTAGTATGCATGATGCCTGAATTGTGTTTTTCCAGGTACACGGACATGGAGAGTGAGGATTACCACTTCTATCAGGGTCTGGTCTACCTGCTGGAGAATGATGTGTCCACCCTGGGTTACGAACTGACCTTCAGCACAGAGGTACCATGGCCATCTCCCCCATGCCTTCTGTCTACCTCACCCAACTCTTCTCACTCCTGGGCTTTACATTGATATACATCATTCTTGTTAATCTGTTATGGTCCCTGATACCAGCTATTTTTTAAAGACCTCAAAAGTAACAAAAAAGGAAAAGTAACCCACTCATTCTTGGCACAGAAGAAAAATCTGGCACACAGATTTGCATGTATGGAAATAATATAGTTAGTCTTGCTACCATACGACTAAAGTGTTCCTGAAATACCTTGTGTTCACTAACATCATGTATTAAAATATGCATATCCAAAAAACAGGGTTAGGGGAATGACATACTAAAGCTTAGTAACTTACACCAAAGAAAATGAATCAAGTAATAAAAATAGTGATAACCGTCAGCAATAATGTAACTAGGCGATTCCACTGAATTGGTGCCATTCGGTTGTTATAAATCGTCAAAATTAAACTTCATCTTTTTCTACACTGAATCTAGTAACATGTAACTATTCAAAATGTGCACTAGTCAGTCTCGGGTAACTTCATCTTATTTTTGGAACATGGTTGCGTTTTTCTCAATTTCTTTACTAAAAAAAAAAACAAATATCATTTGAAAATCATCAAGTAGTTCTTTTGTGTCCCCCCTCAAAGTGGTTATTTTAAAGAAATGATTGGTCACATGTTCACAAAATGTATTTTTCTGGGAAAAAAAAATCAATATACTAAATACTACTTTCAAGTTGTATTTTTCTGAATCTGAGTAACAGGACAGAAAGTAACAGAACTGAGTTTTATCATAACATTAGCAAGTTCATGAACTATAGCCACGTCATCAAACCTGATAGTGTGATGCTATTGAATACATAACAGTAACTTACCAGTAATATATATTCTTTTAATAAATCCAAGAAATAATTTGGGTAACAGGACAGCGTTGAGTTCAACCACCTCAGAAACACGAAGCTATCAGAACTTTTGGTTTTCTCGTGGTCTTCTGGTGACTGAGATGATAGAAGTTGCAGTTGACCATGACGCAAGGAATGTGTCAGTTTTTTTAGGGGCTGAAATGTAATCGGTAACAGTACTGAGTGAAAGCCTGGGGACACTAGTAAAATGTATATTTTAACTAGCATATTATTCATTTACTATAAGGAAAATGTATTTAAAGCATAAATGGGAAATACTATCAACAGAATAAGGTTTTTAATCATATTTTATGATGAAGTGTTGCACTAGTGAGCAGTGACAGGTGATACTCTTCAGTGTTCCGGGTATTTTTCATTAATGTTTTACATTGTTTGTTAAATTTGCAATGAGGACATTGTGGAGGACACTTTGCTTGATAATAGCATGTAATATAAAGCTACTTTCCATGCATATTTAAACATGTAATGTCCTGGGGACACCAGTTTGGTGGAATGGCCCAGTTATATGCATTTATATAAGAAACAATACATTAATAAATTATCATACACGTCCCCTATGGGTTTATGAACCTTGTGAGAATCGCCTGGTAAACCCTTCAGCCGAACATGCTGAACTTTGCTTGTAGTCGGGAGTGGTGAGCCAGACACGGTCAGCATACGACCGGGCATGAGACCGGGCATGCACACTGTACCAACCCAAAAGCTTATGGTATGTGGTGGGGCACTGAAGGCAACATGCATACAAGACAGTATACAAAAACAAACGTGAATTTTCAAAATTTTAAACTTGTACAACTTAAGACTTTGATCTGTGCACTGCGTGAATGTACTAAATGTTAGATTTTTCTATTTGAAAACGGGTTTGACTAATTTACTGAAAAGAACCGGTGCAAAAGAACGATTCGTTCACAAATCAGACATCGCTGTTTGTCGCTTGGAAAGCTACTTTTGTATGCAAGTAGTGTTTCTCATTAAGACTATATCGCATTGTAGTCCATTTAGTGCTTTTCCCGCCGACCTGAAAATTGCGTAAATGCAATTCTTGTTGTATTGGACTTGGATACTAATAAGTCATGTCAGTCAGTCAGATTTACGATTTGATAATCGTGTAGTAGCAGGATCTGTACAGTATTTACAGGGTTGTTCCACAGGTAAATGAATTGTAATCTTTGCAGTCCTGATATGTTTATGGGCAGTAGCTCTCCATGAATCGCACAGCTCTATTGCTTTGCCACCGTTTTGGATTCTACGATTTCTGAACAGTCAATTTTCAGCTGCAGACGTTACCAGAGGTTGTCGGGTTCGGGAGTAATCCTTGCTTTAGAGTGAAAACGATCCATAACCTGAAATAGAAGGTGTATTTGAATTCTCTGGCCACTGCATTGATTTGCCATTGGTCCAAGTGTTTGGAGTATATGAAGTTAGGCACCAGAAGCCCAGTGGAACAAAATGATAGAAGGGTAGGCAATTCCTGGTGCCCACTAACGTTGGTCTGTGAAGAACAGCAGAGAAACAGGAAAAAATAAGTCGAGAGGAAAAACCACAACCCAGCAGGCAGGTTTTGGGGCCAAATCTGGACCCTTTTCCAACTCACAGGGCTGGGAACAATTTCGATATGCTATTGCCGCAGCCAGAGCTTTAGCCGGCATCGTGTGCAGTCCGGAGCGTGTTCTTTTAAATATGACGTCTCCTTCAAGGTGGTGGCAGCAGCTGTGGGCATCATTGTAGTCCAGCCCTGCGTGATTCCCCCGGACCGGAGGCACGGGTCCTAGGGGCGTCGTGACCTTCCCGCTGGCCGAGCAGTTCGCATCTTGGCCATTGTGCCACTTGATAATTCCTAGGTGCCTTGACAGTTGGTCATCATGCTAATTATGATACTGTTGTGCCAACACAGTACTGAAAGTATTTCTTTGAGATGTGCAAAAAAAACATGACATCCTCAAAAAATAATTTTAAACAGTATCTTTGCCATGTCAGAGCAAATGAAACCTTGAGTTACACCAGTGTTGTACAGTACTTACCAAAATCTGCTCTGCCTGTTTGCAGTATCAGTCCAGAACCGCACCCCGAGAATGGTCTGACTGCTGTCATATTTACCTTGGATTGAAACAATCGACGATTAGATGAACTACCCTATGATAGTAGAACATGTGCTTGGCTTTCAAGTATGGTGCACTGGATTAAAAAACAACATTTTGTGCTTTGGTGATTGTTACCATCCGTTTACCATATTGGGATGCCATGGGTGAAGATGTAAACGCATTGTGTGTTAAACTAAATTAATCTGCTAATGCAGCAGCATGATATAATGAGCTTGCTTTGTTCATTAAGATGACCTCATATAGTCAAAGGATTCTTAAATTTCTCGAAGGGGATCAGCTCACAAAGATATGCACGGTCTGTCACTTTACTGCTGGCAATCCATTTATCAAAGTACCCTTTCTTCTGAACTCAGCAAAAGCTCTCTGCGACAGCATCCTACTGCAATTGTCCTGTGACTGAGCAGCACCGACACTTCCTGAACTTGCAAGTAAAGCAAAGCATTATCACACCATTGCTTAGGAGATGCAGTGTGCCCAAATACATTAAAACGATCATCCATGCTACTGTAACTGTAGCAACCTTCATTGGTTCCAGCTCCAGCCTCCTCCTCTTCAATTTGATGCTTCATCCAAACCTCCACCCCTCTAATTCAACTCTGCCTGCGTTGCACGTCTCTCTTCCTTAGACGTGAGCTGCAAGTTCTTGTGCACTCTTAAACAAGTATCACAATCTCAAATGAAAGAACGTTCGTTCAGACTTGAAGCGCGCAAAGTGAAGGACCCAAAACCACATCACCCCCAGCCTGGGCTTATACCTCCCAAACGTCAGGCCTTTCAGTTATGTGGACCCCTTCCATGGAATGTGTACTGAACAAAACACTCCCCACTCGACCAACCCTCCAGGCTTAGCTAATTTTAGTGTCTGCGTTTCTGTTGCGATACGAAAATATTCAGCTAACAATGAGATCCTGTATTTTTGTGCTGCTTCTAACTAGTCTCATTTTCACGCCTTGAACTTTTGTATAGTTTTAAAAAATTTTCCTGCACTACTTTTTACTGCTTTTTTAAAATCTAAAAGCCGAAATTGATTTTCTGCCAAGGACTAGAAATTCAAGTACACAATCTCCGTTTACCATAACAGGAGGCTTTATTAATTTTAGTGGAGCTTGTATCTCAGTGAAAGGAAGAATGGCTCCCCATTCCTTGCATACTTCATGTTGCCAGAATTGCTACAGATTACTGTGAGTGGCTTTCGACAGGCTTTAGTCAGGCTTCCGCCCTCACCATAGAACCAAGACAGCTCCTCAGAAAGTTCTGAATGACATCCAGCTAAACATTGATTCAGGCAAAGTATCAGTCCCAGTTTTATTAGATTTAAGTGACACAAGCATTTGACACAAATTGATCACTAAATACTACTGGATAGGCTGGAGTCTTGGGTGAACCTCACTGGAACAGTCTTGAGCTTTAAGATATATCTAAAGGGCAGTTGAAATCGGCAGCCATAAATGAAGGTGGGCACTCATTATTTGTGGATCTGTCCACAAGATCTATCCTAGGGCCTCTTATTGAACCTCTGTGTACTTGCTGTTGATCAAATTCTGTAAAATGACAATGTCGTAGTTACGTGGACGAGACAGATTGAACTGGCTGTGTCACCCAGTGTTTTCGGCGTCACTTTCCGTTCGTCAGGGCCTTAATCAAGTTAATTGTTGGATGCAGTACAATTTCCATCAACTCATCAAAAAGAGAACCTGAGGTGACTGGGAATGGGACACAGACAAAGGGGTTTGTGGGGGACAGTGTCTGCCATACATGTAGCATGTAAGAGAAGGCTGCTCTGAATCCCCTTATTAATCACTTTATTTGCCTTAGGTCCAAGAGTTTGGGGTATGTGAAGTGAGGGACCTGAAGCCTAACGGCGCAAACATCCTAGTGACGGAAGAGAACAAAAAGGAATATGTGCATCTGGTTTGCCAAATGAAAATGACAGGTGAGCCGTGAGCCAAGAAAATGACCAAGTGTGCAGCTACTTCGGTTCTGTGCTGCCGTCCTTGAGTAGACTATGTGCATCTTAATTTTCCTTCTGTCTCTCAGGGGCAATTCGGAAGCAGTTGGCTGCCTTCCTGGAAGGCTTCTATGAGATCATCCCCAAAAGGCTCATCTCCATCTTCACGGAGCAGGAGCTGGAGCTGCTCATATCGGGTCTGCCCACGATCGACATAGATGATCTCAAAGCCAACACAGAGTACCACAAGTACCAGTCTAGCTCCATACAGGTACCAGCCGTCTTCTATACCTTTTCGATGCGTCGAATGTCCCAGAAGTTTCTCTCTGAAGCATGTTATGCCTGTAGGTCATGTTATGTTCACTCGGTTGTGTGTTTGGACTCGCCCAACCTTTTCTTGGGGCAGTGTGTGGTGCTGCAAGTTAGGATTCTATGTCCGTGAACCAGAAAGTCATTGGTTTGAATCCCATGGTCAGTATTTCACCGTTGGGCACCTTAGTAAGGCCTTTAGCCCCCAGTAACTCCAGGGACTAAACTTGCTTTTCCAGTTGCACATCGCTTTGAATAAAAGCACCTGTCACATAAGTGTAAACCTTTTGGCAAAATGGTGTGGTGAAGTATATTTTTCTGCTCTTCTATATTCCAGTGTCTTTCCTGTATTTGTTTAGGATATCACCCCCTCCTTGTCAGTCAGTTTTACCTTTTTGGAATTTTCTGAATTGCAGTAATGTCAGACCATATCTTTGGAAGGCCTTATGTAACCTAACAGTATTCCAAGGATGACACTGTAAAAAAAAATAAATAAAAAAATGTGTGTGGTTGCCCAGACTTGGCTAAGATCATATCCAAGATCTAAGGATGTCTGTTAAATCTCAGTGTGAGCATCTTGCTGAAATAATTTGCCTTTTAGTGTTTTCTCTTCTGAGCCAGTCTCACTATCCTTTTCAGATCCAGTGGTTCTGGCGGGCTCTGAGGTCCTTCGACCAAGCAGACCGGGCTAAGTTCCTGCAGTTTGTGACAGGCACGTCCAAGGTGCCCCTACAGGGCTTCGCTGCCCTGGAAGGCATGAATGGCATCCAGAAGTTCCAGATCCACCGAGATGACCGCTCCACAGACCGCCTGCCCTCTGCTCACACCTGGTCAGTCACACACAACTACTTTTGTTTAGTTGTTACACACGGGTGCTGGTATTGCCCCCAGTACCCCATCAAGTTTTATAAAGCGATATACTAAATATAGACCGTTATAAGGAAAGCATAGTACCTTGTGCAATCATAATGCTAATTCTGCAAAGCAAAAAAGTATATTTCACCTACATCTTAAGCGGTCTCTTTATTGTTTTTATATTGCATTTGAGTACCTGTTTTTGCTGTGATTACCTTCTTTCCACAAAAGCAACCTGCTTTGCTTCAACTAGATGCTTTATTTGAACAATTTAGGTTAATTGCCATGTTCAAGGGTATCTGAGCAGGGCCCATCCTGGGACTTGCTTACTGACAGTCATCGTTTGACCCGTGTTTTTTTTTTTTTTTTTTCCCTCCGTGGCGCTCCACCCCCCCCCCCCCCCCCCCTCACCCCCGCCCGCCTGAGGCGGCGCGGTTTCGCCCCTCGCCGTATTATGAGGCTCTGCGTTCCTCTCTCCCCCGCCGCTTGCTGGTGCCGTCTCGTCGGTGCGCCCGCGT
>JAODKE010000040.1:3042447-3053079 GCA_026779605.1 Mormyrus hasselquistii | reverse complement strand
CACTCCGTTTGTTTCTCTGCAAAAGGTTTGGGGGAGTTTAATGTACTTAAGTTTAATTTTTCTTCTGGTTGTATAAAGTAGCAAAGGGGGTTTGTGTGTGTGAATGGGCTGGTTATAAAACTTTTGGAGAAAAATAGCCTTTGTAATTTTTTTTTTCCTTTTGCAAATTTGAAACATTGAAGTGACTTGCCTTGAAAATAGGAAATGCTTTTGGGGGGAGCTTTTATCTGAAGAGAGTAAATAAATTTCAAGCAAATGGAGAGACTCATCAAACTGCACCCATATGGGGAAAGTTCTGGGCATTTTTTGAAGGCGATAAGAAAATGTGTGATGGAGGAGGATGGAGATGTCCTGGTCAGAAGTCTGATTGTTGCAGATTGGAGTCCTAGTCTACAGCCCTTCTCACAGCTACAGAATGGAGGGTAGGTGGGTTGTACATTTTGGAGCTTGTCTTGGGTCTTAACATGCTGGGAGAAGGAGGCTGTATTAAATAATTACTTCAAGAATAAATAAAATTGAGAAAATGTTTTTTCCCCCCTGTATGTCATGTTTTTGAAATGCATTTAACAGTCATTGTGACAAGCTGTTTACTGTAAATGCATGTGCAATTTTAAGTTTAGATTTTGACACAAGTTAAATTCATCAGTGATTATAACACCAAATAGGAAGAAATGTCAGGCATACCCTGTCCTGAATTGATTTTTCTGACACACTATTCTGTCAGTTAGTAAAATAATCTGATGTACCTCTTAAAATCTGGAGACTTTTCCAAATGGCAAACCTTTGAAGAAGTGTGCCTTTTACACTGAGGAAAGGTACCATAAACCATGTAATAAAATGTCTATATTGCTTATTTGAGCAGAACTAATATTTGAGTAGATGTCATTTGATCAGCTTGGTTGGAATTAGTTTGTGTTTGGGTCACCCTCTGTTTGATGGCACTGTTTAAATTGTTCCAAGGGGACTTCAGTAATTCACCAAGCACAGCTAAACCATTGT
This sequence comes from Mormyrus hasselquistii, assembly GCA_026779605.1. Lineage (NCBI taxonomy): Eukaryota > Metazoa > Chordata > Actinopteri > Osteoglossiformes > Mormyridae > Mormyrus > Mormyrus hasselquistii. The sequence continues at coordinate 3,052,080 of JAODKE010000040.1, read as the reverse complement.
TTTTCTTTCATTTGTGGGGTTTTCACAGGTATGTGCTATTCCTTGGTTTCATTGTCATGCATTAGGATCATAGAATAAATCATAAAATAATGTATCTAATTCAGATGATCCGTCCTCAATGTTAGGCATATGATTTCTGTGGATGTTACTTCCACTTAAATGTATATCTGCTGGGTTTATGCAGCAGGCGTACTTGACTACCCAATTTTTCCATTTCCCTCTGATGGAGTGCAAATATATATTTTTGGAATGATGGGAATGTGTTCATGATCTCATTGCTTTAGGCTTTACTTTTTTTATGCTGCATTGGAAGGTCACAGTTTGAAGGGAAAAAAAACCTGAACATTGCATGCATGAAACATTTCAGTACTGGAAAGAATGCATTAATTCGTCACAAAATATTCCCCAGTACAGTTAAGTATGTGAACACTTAAGTTGCACTGTGTTCCACGGGAATTATAAAATGATTTAAAAAAAATTCAGTGGTCTGTTTGGAACAAGTTTAACAGGGTGATGTTGATAAACATTTCAAAATATGCACAATGTTCTCTGTTTGAATGTCTCATTAGGTTATAAGTTCACTTTAAAATTTTGGTCTAATGGAATTTTTTATTCTATTCCAGGGCATACAGCAAGATGTACTGCAGTGTCTTGTGCATTAAACATTATTGCTAGTCATTCTGCAAGCACTTGGTCCAAAGGTGTCATGCAGTTGACGTAGCTCTTGACATGTAGATTTATTATTCTTGTATGACGATAACCGATGACTTGGCTTTTGCTGCACCATTTCTGACCTTAATAGTAGTTTTCCCATTTAAGCAGCTTCTTTTGGAGACTGCATTTCATAGTCTCACTTCCTCTTGTCTCAGGTGGCATGATGACCGTGGTGACTATCAGTTCACGCTTGTTGATTATTATCGTACATATGCACTGCTGCTTCATCAATGAACTCTGCCGTGTTTTAAGGGTTGCAGTGTGCTCTGGCTGCAAGTCTTTTTTTTTTGAATCTGAAACTTCTGTGTGAAAGAGTGTGCTTTCGTGGAGAATTTCCTGACCTTGGTCACCAAGTATGCTTACTTTGGCATAAAATCTGGCTGCCAGTTTTATCAGTAGGGGTTAATTATGGGAGGTAAAGCACTGTAGTTTAGCAGGTTGTGCTGGACCAGAGATGCAAAAACTGCAGAGGGCCTGAGGTTATGGGTTTGATATGGATGCTCTGGACTGAAAGTGGGCACGGTCACCACAATACAGTATACTCCTCATTTCCACACAACACAATTTAAAACACAGAAGATGGATCAAAACAATGCAAGTGTCCATCTGTCTGTTTTTGACCACTTGGACAACTTTTCTCCCAAGCCATGAACATAATTTAGTAGCAAATGTCTTTCATTTTGTTAGTATCTTTTAGGTTTGATGCGTTCACATGACTTGCACGTCTACATAACCATTTATCTTGATCAAGGTAATTGGGGCCCTGCCAGCTAAGCCAGGAATATGGGGCGCCTGGTAGGGGTGCAATCTAGAACACGTCAATTCATCACTGGAATCACACACGCATGAACTCAGCTGTAGACTATGGCGTCTGTTCTCCTGTCAAGCACTTAAGTCAAAACAAAACAGCACTTAAAGTGCTTGAGTTGTGCATATTCTCTTCATCAGCGTGATCCCGTCCACTGCGGCCATGCAGGAAATATAATTAATACATTGAGTGGAAAAAGAGTCATGCCCTTGGTGATTTTGGCAAGAAGGAAAATGTGGAACATGGACCATTTCGTTTACATTTTGACATTTACTCTGATTTTGAAAATGAAACCATATTAGTCTATTGCATTTGGTCATTGTCACAAACATGAGAATCCTTTGACAAAAACAAAATCAAGTTTGAATTTTGGACAGAGCAATAACATTGTCATTTTTTAGGTCTTATTTAATGATCCATCAACCATTTTTCCCAAGTAAGAAATACCGCAGCAGTTTTAATATCAGGTTAAACAAGACTAGGTAAAATGTTTTCATCTTTCAAACGGTCTATCCACAATGGACTGTACAATATATACATTAATTTCTCCAATTGCTTTATATTATGAAATTGATTGGCAATATCTAATCGGTAATTTGTGAGAATGCTGTAAGAACGGATCCGTATACTAAAGCCCCCCCCCCCTTCATTCTGAACAACTCTGTAAACAAGCATATATGCCTAAAAATAGATATGGTGTAAGTGTTAGTATTAGCATGAACTGAATGTGTAGAATGCATTGCTGATAAAATGGTGATGTGCTTAACCTCATAGTCCAAATGAAGCGTCTATTCTACAGCATAAGCTGCGATATATTATTCCAAACCAGTTGTTAGTCACTGCCACAAAAAATTCACACATGTACTCCATTAAGTGTGGAATGGTTTCCAATTAGGTGAATGTCCTGGTCAGGTAGTTCTTTGGGGACCCCTCATCTAGTTTATGTAGTGTACAGGTATAAAAATATGGGACAAATGGCGTCCCATATTAGTTCAAAACGGAGTATTTCACGACCTACCAGGAAATATACAAGGCGTTCAGTGTTGGTCAAATGAAGTACATCAAGATGCGGGCGACTGTCTGTCCCACTCTGGCTGCAGCAAAGCTACTTTCTCTGTGGGTTAGGGCACTCTACTTCCATCATTTTTTATTATTTTTTTTTTTTAAACTAATTTTCATTAATTTTTTAATGGACCAGTCATTACGCTCAATTGTTTCACCTACCTGGTGTGTTGACCAGTCACTTGATTCCTGCCTAATGGTAATATATTTCTATATACTCTTGTCGTATATAATTTTGATATAATTCGATGAATTATTCACATGCATTGTGGATTGTAAGATTTACTTCTAAATGTATAATAAAAAAGTTTTGTTACATATCTGACCATTGCGATATTGTTTGGCCATGTAGAGCCACCTGACTAAATACAGCTCTCCAGAATGCATGGCTAAAAATTCCTCAAAAATGACTGATAGGCCTCAGACTCCAGAGGGTTAAGGCACATCCAATTCACTATACTTCAAGTCAAAAAATTCCTGCTGTATTTGCATTACAGGGTGTTCAGTGCCTCAGGATAAATCTGCTCTTCAGGGGCATATAAGGCCAGAGAAGGAAAAGCGAGAAGCGAAGGGGTTCTAAGATCGTTTTTGTTCTTTTCATGCTTAATCTAAAATTTCTGCCCGCACTGCATGCCAGGTCTCGGTTTCGGTGAAGAATTGGACAATATCCTGTTCAGTGTTAAACACTGAGCGGACAAATGTATGTTGTGTCAGTACTCCTATGACAATCATTTGTGGTATGTGCCACAGTAACCCTTCTATTGACTAACGCCAGACGGGATAGCACATCTTGCATCGAGTCTTTACTACCTCACACCCTGTTGCCAGTGGTTCTGTGGACCACTGTTGACATAACCTCTCCCATACAAAGCAAGTAATTGGGTCGTAGGGTTTTGACTGATCTGTGTGTGTAGGTAATGTCCTCAGAATATGATGATAGAATATGTAATTCTTAGTTCTGTGATCAGGTGGTGCTTAGCTCAGCAGAATATGAATCTCGTCCCGTGTCCAGAAGGTCACGAGTTTTAATACCATAGCTGGTAGAGTGATCATATGCTCTAAGGCCGACATGTATTATATAAATACGTAATTAAACTGGAGAGCATACAATGACTGACTGTGAAACACTAAGAGCCAAATGGAGAGGGCCTGATGGATATTTTAGTCAGAACCCTGAATTTACTTTTAAATGCCAGTGATCTTTAATAGCAGTGACAGCTACCTTATAAAGTCACACTTGGGTGAACTTTCCACTAGCTGACAATGAGATGAGATGATGGATCTTAAAAATGTATAAAATATTTTATTTCAAATCTGGAAAACAAATGCAGATATTCAGGAATTTTATTTATGAATTAAGTTTGTTAGTTTACCTGTATTTAGCTAGATGACCCTGCTGCTTTTTAATTACAGCTACTGTTGTGGAAGTCTAAAATTCTAGACCAGGGGTATCCAATTCCGGTCTTGGAGAGCTACTATCCATTAGGTTTTCTATCATACCTGGCTTCTGATGAGCCACACCTGTTCTCAGGTAAATACCAGGAAAAAGAGACAAAATGCCGGACAATTTATATACTTTTATGAGTGATGCCCCTTGCAGGTGATCACCAGATGTTTCCTGCAGTTTTCTTCACTTCTCTAAATTTCACCTTCACACTATCTAAACCAGGGCTGGGGAACCTGATCCATGGAGGGCTGGTGTGGGTTTTTGATGGCCTCTCAATCAGCCAATAACAATACAGTAGTTCTCAACTCCGGTCTTGGAGACCCACTGTCATTGGCTGATTGAGAGGCCATTCTAAAAAACCTGCACCAGATTCCCCACCCCTGATCTAAACCAATACCCGAAAAATGATTGAAAGGTAAAATGCAATTGTCCAATATGTCTTGATATGCATATCATGACACTTTGGACATTTCTATGCTTCCAAATTTGTAGGAACATTTTGGGGAAGGCTCTTTTCTGTTCCAGCTTGACACTGCCCCAGTGCACAAAGCACAGTCCATTAAGACTTGGTTGGGTGAGTTTCATATGAAAGAATTTGACTTCTTACCCACACATAGCCCTGACAATCCCATCGAACACCTTTTGAGATGAACTAGAATGGAGATGTGAGCCAGCCCTTCATGTTCAACATCAGTGCCTGACCTCACGAACGCTCTTTTGGATGATTAGGTGAAACTTCTTGTTACATTACGGAATTCAAATAAGAAATGTATCAAAACTACGATGGGGAAAGTCGCAATGCAGGAAGGGTCAACTGTACTGAAGTTGCATAGAAAAAGGCATATAAAATGTTAGGCTTTTTTGTTTGATCTACACATTGTTTTTTAATTAGTCTTCTGTAAAATATCCTCTAAAGAGCACTATAGCAATTTGTCTAATGGGTGCATATTTCACAAGACCAATCAATAATTAGGCACAGTTGTTTGCTGGTAGGTACTGGGCAACACACTCCAGTACATCTGAACTTAGAAGCAAGGATGTCACTAGTGTTTATATCCATGGTTTCCAAAAGTACATTGTTGCAGTTTCTGGTTTCCATACAAATTGCTTAAATTTATTTTTGCTGGTTGGGGGGCTTTACCGATGGAAAAACATTTAAAAGTGGTGAGTAATGTGTAAAATGTAAGTAGACATGGGGAATACTTTTAATACCTTCCCAGAGTTTCATTCAGTAATGTAGCAGAAGTGATGTCGAACAGCCAGGGAGCTATTAGTTTAATACACTGGATGCATTTCAGCTCCCTGTGTAAATCAATGTATTACGACTTTGAGACAGAGAAGACAGCTGACAAAGGACAGTGAAGTTCAATATACTTTTGGCAATATGCTGCAGTGGGACTGCCAAAGCTTAGTTAGTGTAATTGGTTTAATCATTTTATTTTAGATGATAGTTTGGGAAAGTGGTTAACTGTTTCTTATTCTGGGTTCTCCGTATTTAATCTCTGCTTGTGTCCCATGTCTGCTTTTTTTCTTGGTTTGTATAAAGTTTTTAAAACCCAAAGAAAACGTAAAGATGAGTTTGTTACTCATTATAGGTGATGGTATGTGTGATGTTCCTTAGTTCTCATGAGTTAAAGGGAAGTGTTTATCAGTTTGGGGAATCTTTCCAGGAGATCTGAAATTATACCTTTGAATCATTGTTGAAGACACTATCAGAGAGTAAAACAGACACAAAATATATTGTGATAAAATAAGAACATTATTTTCTGCTTGCCTGACTGGCAGCTCATCTCCCGCCCCCTCCCACTTTCTGTGGGGCTTAACAGAAATGTACCAGTTTCCTGATTGGTTAACTTGTCTGGCAGCCTTGGAATCATTCAGTAGACAGTATCGTTTCTGTTTGGAGCGCCATCGTACCTGCAGAAAATAATCATGTGGTCCAGCAGTTCTGAACAGCTTTGAAAGCAGCATGGCGCCCGTTTCATTTTGCATTTGCTGGCTAGAGCAGTTGCTTCTGTATAGATGAGGGAATTGTGGGCTCATTTATCAATGATGCATATCAATTTTTATTTAAAACCTTATCTGAGCATGTCGTTTCCAAAACACGACACCTTAGTGGCATAAGCTCACATGCCTGGCTTCCGACCATGTGAGCACAAGTGTAATGACAGTAGGCGCATCTGATGCTGAAGTGAACTCCAGCCTCAGCACCACTTGATACCTAATGAGAGCTGTGTTATTTCATTGTGCTTTACTTTGTATCGTGTCTTACACTGCCTGGGTTATGGATGCAGGGGGGGGAACACCTCTACTGCTCTGGGTGGAAAAATGTGATCCTGCTATATTTGCATGCAAGTGTGTGGTGAATGTGGCAGATCTCATATCTTCCTTGAGGGCACTATTGCAGTACATGTCATCAGTTGGATAAAAATAGGCTTGGGTCTCTGTCTGTCTCTCTGTCTCTGTCTGTCTCTCTCTCTGTGCCTCTCTCTCTTTGTCTGTCTGTCTGTCTCTGTCTGTCTCTCTGTCTCTGTCTGTCTCTCTCTCTCTGTGCCTCTCTCTCTCTGTCTGTCTGTCTTTGTCTGTCTCTTTCTCTCTCTGTCTGTCTCTCTGTCTGTCTGTCTCTCTGCACCTCTGGCTTTGTTGCATCCTTACTGTTTTCAGCACAGTCTGAAGAATGCATATCGGCCCCAGTACCACCACACTGATGTCCAAGAGCCTCTCTTCCTCTCTTCACAGGCATAAGGTCAGATAAAGACTTTTGTCTACTAATTACACCCCCCCCCTCCCCGTACCACCCACTGCCCTGTAGGTCGGATCCCCGTTCAGCCCATCGGATCGTGCAGTGATGTTCAGCTTTGCTCAGACCCACGCCTAGTGGAGCTGTTCCTAGTACCCAGGCACCCTTGCTGTCTCCCTCCTCTCTCACCCCTTAGTGCTTCATCTCGTCCCGTGTGGACGGACCCCATGCTGAGACTGGCGCGCTCTGCCTTGCTGTCAGCACTTTCCTGACTCTGTGCTCTTCCCTCCTTGTTTATTATTATTCATTTCTCACTCTTTGCTACTTTCGCTTCATGTTTCTCTCCCTCTTCATTTCCCTCCCAAGTTGCTCCTTGTTTTTTTTGTCGCTTTCTCTTTAACACCCCCTTCTCCAGCTCCAGCCATTTGTCCTTATTTATTATTGAGATGTGTCCAAATCGTGTTCCCATTAGTCCATGCTGAGTCCCCGCTAAATGGAATTACTTGTGGGTATGAAAAAACAAAGGCACACCAGTCATACTATAGTATTGTGCTATTTATGTATTAATTAACCATAAACTCATGTTTGTTCATCAATGAATTGGGATGCATATTAAATCCTGAACAGTTATCTGTTACTCTATCTGTCAATTCTGTAAACCTTTACGAACTACTGAAGGAGCAAGTCATGATTAACACAAGTGAAATACTGATCCTCCTGACTTATCTTTTGTCAAGTAGCTACTCTATTTGTTCATGATTTGTACTTCAGTAGTAACTGAGTTACTACTGAAGCATTCATGCCCCTTCAAGTAAAGTGTTACCAGCAGACCAATGAAATCCATAGCCAAGAGACTGCTTGTTGAGAAAAAAAATTGCAGTGATTATGATGGGTGTGGTTTAGAAAAACGAAGGCACTTATCAGGGAGCATTAAGCCACAATAAGTGAGTTAAAAGGCTTGACTGCTGGATGGGGATGGACCTGGAGCAGCAAGCAGAGGACAAAGGCAGAGGTTCTGGTGGGAGATACTGAACGTCACTGAGAGCATCCCGATCGACCTGCCTATGCTGAACTCCCTTCAGTCGTAAATGAATTATGTCTATTACACCACTTTATAGAAAAGGGAGAGATAGACTAACAGCAAAGAAATACAAGAGTAATAAAAGGTTGGAATGAGACACTGGCTGATTACATTTCTCAGGAATTTAATTTAACTTGCTAATGAGGTAGATATGCAACTCTGGAGGCAGCACACAAGTCAGTGGAGGAAGATATGCAACTCTGGAGAAAGGGCAATGTCCCTCTGTACCAACTGATATTTTGTATCTTTTTTTTAAGTGATGATGCAGGATTATGGATCACTGTATATTCACACAGACACCTCTCCTCACCTAATATGTCCACTGGACACCCCATGGACTTTTCCTTTCCTTCCCTGCATGTCCATTTATGTGCTTTTGTTGTAATAAAGATTTCCTTGTAGTTTTGTCACCAGTGCTGCACTGTCTGTGGAGCTTCGCCATGTAATCACAAGGCCCATTTTTCAGCTATGATGGCCACAGGCCCGGTTTTAGTGTCTCGAGAGCAGTGGCCAGAAGAACACACTATTTGTCTCACAGGGACCTGGAGGAGGTCATCGGCACTGCAGCCGCCGTTCAGCATGGTGGGTATCTGACCCAGTGCCTGACACTTTCTCCATGCGTTATGAACATCTGGGACAGACTGTTGTTCTTTGCCAATTAATCCACAAGCAGTCCATCAAACTAGAGCATCTGTGGCTAGGGTGAGAGGCAGTGATGCTGGAGAGTCTACAGGCCAGTGCGTGCACCACAAAGCCATGTCGTTCTCACTGCACTATGAGCACGTGCTTCCTCTGCATTTTTGTAAACATTAGTCAGTGGAAATCTTAACTGCAACTTCCTGCAAATACAAAGATGTTGACCAGTGAAACGATGCTCTCACCCTAAAAAAAAAAACTGGAGTAATCCGCAGAAAGCTTAATTTGCTAGTTACCAAATGTAATTTTGCCGATGCATTTATGACTTGCAGTTCTGCGAATATATTTTGTAAGTTATATGTCATTGGGTACTTTTAAATTAGCGATACTTTTGCAATAACATAAAACACCAAACATTTGTGTCAATGACTACAATAGCAAATTATATGAAAATGGCAAGAACAAGACTGAGCCTTAAAAATTGACACTTCATAAATATCTGAGCAGAATATAAGTGCAGGTTTGTTAAATATCGCATGTCGGTATTTTTGTATATATTGCAGAACATTTATACAAATGGCATGTTTGTATCCTTCAGGAACAAGCGAAAACACACACATTTTAAATTACATTTAAATGTAATATGTGTGTGTGTGTGTGTGTGCGTGCATGATGGTTAGAAAAATGATTGTGTGCTGCATCGTCATGAAGGTCCTGCAATAACAAGACCTGATGCTTACAATGTTATTCCAGTCAAGCAGAAATACTGTCTGCAGACTCCTAATAAGGTGGTGAGGGAGCCAGGAGGGGTGGGGCTAAAAGGTAATGAGAAGCGGCAGGAGAGAGGAATGACGTCATCACTGGCCATCAGCGAATCAGAGTGAAGGAGGGAGGAAGCAAGAGCGGCTCAGGGAGGGCGTGTTTTTCTGTTGGTACACCATCAATATCGCACAGAGGCTGCAATCTATTCCTGTAAGAAGAATAAGGAGCATCAGGGAAGCAGGAGGGAGACTCAAGGTGTTGCTGAGGTTGGAAAGGGAGCTGATTGCAGACCATTTCTTTTTAGCCTGCAAGGTAAGACAAAACACGATATGCACTCTCTCTTTCTCCGTCTCCCTCTCTCTCTCTCTCTCTCTCTCTCATAT
>JAODKE010000040.1:3005597-3015623 GCA_026779605.1 Mormyrus hasselquistii | reverse complement strand
TCTCTCTCTCTCTCTCTCTCTCTCTCTCTCTCTCTCTCTCTATCTATCTATCTATCTATCCCCAAAGGGAAATTTCAGTGTTGCAGTAGCCGTTGAAAAAAATTATATTTCCGAACAGTACAGAAAAATAAAATATAGTGTAAAATTTTTGTAAGTCAACTTACAAATATTTATGTTAATTCTGCTAAATTGCGTTTTGCTAAATTCTTTTTCTATGTCTTAGATTCATGCCTGCGTTGGAAGAACACAGGATTGAAGATGATGGTACCCCAATGACTCGTAGTGGTTGGAGCCCACAGCAGTTCTTCCAGCAGTACATTGACAAAAAAGCTAATTCAGGACCTGTCCTTCTTCACCAACCAGCGGATGGTACAGGATTCAGGGTGTAGTTTAAAAGCCACGGCAGTAGAGATTAAAACCTTTTTAACAATCTCTGTGTACATGGCATGCCTTGGATATCCAAGAATCAAAATGTATTGGGCTGCAAAAACAAGAGTCCCAATTATAGCTGGTTCTATGACACATGATCGTTCCTTCAAGATCAGGTCTTCATTGAAAGTGGTGAATGATCTGGATGTGCCAGAAGATGAAAAGAAAAAGGATCCCCTGTGGAAAGTCAGACCAGTTCTGAAGAGAGTCCTTCAAGGTTGCCTCGGCCTACCTAGGCCAACAAAGGTCTGTATTGCTGAACAGATTGTTCCATTCACCGGCCGTAGTCCGGTTTGTCAGTTTGTACCTGGGAAGCGTTCTGTTCATTCTTACAAGTTCAGGTGGCTTAGTACTGGATTTTGAAACCTACTTGGGAGAGAACACCTTCACTCAAGTCCAACAGATAGAAATTGGTGGAAATGCAGTCCTGTGTTTGACTGAGACACTTCCCAGAGGATCACTGGTCTACTTTGACCGGTATTTTACCACAACAAGAACAATGCAAAAGAATCACATCCCAAAAGAATGCCGCTTCACTGCTGGCAGCGTCCTGAGCAGAAAACCAAGAGGGTCATCAGAAATGATTGTACGGAGACCTGATGAAATAGCAGTCACCAAGTGGATGGACAACAAGCCTGTTGTCATGGCATCGATGCCCATGGAATTGAGCCCCAGGATACCTGTTCCAGATGATCAAAGAAAGAAAAGAGGTGAATCCAAGTCCCAAGACCTGCAGTGGTTGCGGAATATAACATCAACACGGGAGGGGTTGACGTGTGCGATTGGAGGCTCAGTTTCTATAGAATGTCCAGCCGGACCAAGAAGTGGACCGTTCACACCATATTTCACTTCATTGATTTGGCCATCACCAACTCGTGGCTTCAGTACCGACAAGACAACCAGGCCTTGCAACAAGCTGCAAAGACCACCACCCAGTACCTGGAGTTCAAACTCCTTTTGGTCAAGGAACTTATAACTGATAAACATGTCAAGACCCGAGTAATTCAAGTGATGAAGAGTTTTCTCCGCAAATCAAGAAAAGGAAGCCCCACCCAGAAGAGACAATGAGAAAATATGGTACAGTCCACCTGCCTGAAATGGTCGACGTTCCACGTGCTTTCAGGTGCAGAATGCCTGGGTGCAACAGCAAAACATACCTCACATGTGTGAAGTGTCAATTGTTCCTCTGTGTCTCCAAAAACATCACAGTGCTTCCTCAGATATAAATGAATATGCTTCTGTGTTGTTTCCATGTAAATATGTTCAATATGTTTTGATATCCTGCTCACAAAGATTTCAGTGGAGTGTTTCCATTTTCATAATAAGCACTTGAATTTTCTTGATCTTTCACACTAACGATATCCTGTTGTGCACATGTTGTAAAATTTAAATAAAATCAGGTACAAACAAAATAATTGCAATGTGTTTCTTACCACCCCGACACTTGATCAAAATACTTTTTTTTCCCTGGGTCTCAGGAGGATATTTACAGTTTATATTTACATGTTTAGCAAGTATTAAAAATGTTTTTTGAAAAAGTTTATTTATTGTTTTGTTATGAATATCCTTCCCCGTCCCAGAGCTGCCCCCTCAGATTCTCACAGATGACGGACTGTCATACAGTGTGACGGAGGGACAGACAGCTCAGCTCAACTGTGAGTCTTTCGGCTCTCCCAAACCCAGAGTCACATGGTGAGTGAATTGTCTGCTCAGTGCTGGGTTATGTTGCAGTTACTACTATAGCTGGGCAATTAATCAAGTTTTAATTTCAATTACAATTTTGACTTCCAACGATTATCTAAACAAAATAACTGAGATGAAACGATTATTGTGCCGTATTTCATTTCGCAGTGATGCTCCCGCTCTGTCCCTTTCCAGCCTCTTTTTATTTGCTTCTCAGCTGAATTATATTTACAATTCATGGAAACCCACAGTTAAATGTTCAATAAATGCATGATATTTCTAAAGTCAACGAGTAACTGAACGTGATTATGATTCTTGCCATAGCCCTGGGTACTAATGCTTGCAGAGGTGTGGCCTGAGGGTGAGCAGTGATGCTGGTTTTCATTGCGATTTATGGCCACGCAGGGAGAGCGAGAGCTCTGACATGTTGCTGAGTGACCCCAGGGTATCCCTATTGGCCAGTGGTTCCCTACAGATCACGAAAGTCTCCAAGGAGGACCAAGCTACCTACATCTGCTCTGTGCTCAGTACAAACCTGTCTATGACTGCCAATCTAGAGGTTTTGAGTGAGTGACTTCTATGAATATTAATCTTACAGTAAATGCACACACTATCTTTTTTATTTCAGTGGTGTAGTTAACTCTATTTCTGTGCTTTATGGACAGTAACTAAACATTGTAATAACATAAGTGCTTTAAATTCTGTTATTACATAGAGTTGTGGTGTGGTGGTTCAGTGACCAACACTTTGGCCTGGGACCTCCAGGTTTGTGGGTTTGGTTCCCACACCCTGCTGTCTATGTGGCCTTTGCGTGTTCTTCCTTTATTGGTGTCACTAAATTGCCAATAGTGTGCAATTCTGTTCACAGTGATGGACTGGAACCCTTTTGGGAGGGTATCCGATGCCAGGTGCCTTGTGTTTGTAGAATTAGCTCCACCGCGGGTGGATTTCCTAAACATACACATATTAGTTACATTGTATTATAAGCAAATTAACTAACATCAATTTCATTATTAGATAAAACGGTGATAGTGTCGCCACCGGAATCGCTGCGTGTTCAGCATGGAGACATGGCCGTCCTGAACTGCCAGGCGCAGGTGGACAGCAAACTGATGCCGCCCGTCTTTCAGTGGAGGAAGAATGGGCAGAAGATTTTCGATTCTCCCTCTGATGACAAGTAGGCCATGGATTCCTTGGTGTTTGTATGATCAACATGTGCTTTTTTCAGCTTTAAAAAACAGTGAAAAAAGAGAACTACATATCTACATAGAGAGTAAAAGTGAAGAGGATTTGAAAAGAACAAAATAACTCTGAAATAGCTATATAGATAGATAGATATCCTCACAATATGCTCACATTTTAACAAAATGCATAAATGTAATAAAAATAAAATGAACACTATAAAATCTATAGTCTAGGTACAATATACCTCTTAGCCAAGCAGTTAAAGTTCTACATTTTAATTGCAATTTTATATATAATTTTATATACATATTTTAGCAAAGGAAATTTTCATTTTAAATAGCAATCTAAATTACCTGGAATAAATATTAGAAATCTAGTATCTGTTATCTGCAATGCTACAGATTCTTATCTGAATATTATTTCTGTTCAGAAGCCAAACATCTCCTTAGAAGTCATTGACGTCTTGTGTCGTATCTCGGCATACTCTGTCGGAGAGCTGAGATTAGTGTCACATAGTCACATGGGATCCAGGTCATACAGTTTCCAATGACAGGAAAAAAATTCTCCTGTAGTCTTTCTCAAAAAAAAAAAGGTGGTCTGTGTTTTAGCATGTCAGGACACTGTGTCTGTGACTGGATGACTGCCAATGAGCCCTTGAACAAGGCTCTTTATCCCCAACTGCTCCAGTGATGGGAGGTGCCCTATTCTGGATCATTCCTTGCTCCTGTCTTACCGTTTTCTCAAAAATATGTATGTCACTTTTACTGTGACGTATTAACATTTTTCAAATAGAGGTAATGACTTTTGGGATAAATTTGTAGGCTTTCTTTAAATGTTCTTTGGGTCTCAAACGAAGGATATGCAATTAGACGTATGATTGAAGAGTCTCCATAAGCACAGTTAGTATTATTCCTGTCAGAGTTTACGTGGTATTTGACATGTATGTCATTGTGGTTGTATTTTTTTCCCGACTAAAGCATCCAAATCAAAATGATTTAAAAAAAAAACTATAACATTAATTTCAGGTATACAGTGGATGGCTCCACCCTCATAGTGTCTCACATTCAACATGAGGATGAGGGCATGTACACCTGTAACGTTATAACTCGCCTGGACATGGCCCACGCCAGTGGCTCCATCATCATCATCGGTGAGATGACTCACTCCTATACCAGGAATCCCATATATCTCTAATGACAAATTTTAGATGCTACTGTATAGCGGTGGAATGTTTGAGGAAGTCCACACTTGGTGATACTTTTACCCAACCCTGCTGACCCCTGACCTCTGCTATGCCCACAGACAAACCAGATCCTCCCTTGCTTCTGAAAACGTTGGATATAACAGATCGTGGCCTGACGCTCAGCTGGAAGCCGGGAGATGACCACAACAGCCCTGTTCTTGGTAAGAGTCTTACTGTACTTCACCTCTGCCCACCAGGCACATTGTTTATTTGTTAACGATCTATGTAGACCACGGGTGGGTAGACCACCTCTTTCTTTCTCTAAGACAAAGGGTGACAATACACGGGGCAAATGTTTCAGCAGTGTTGTCAGGCAGTGGTGCAGACCGGTGCTGTCCGGACACTTTCCCATTGATATTGGGCAACAAATTTGCCATTTGAAAAATGTTCACCTGCAGTGGGCTGCCTTTTGCAGTCGTCCAGATCCAGATAAGCTGCTCTCTGCCTCACCTAGTTGGCTTTTTTTGCACAAAAAGTTGCCGTGTGTATCACCATCTAAAGACTAACTGGCCTTCTGACTTTCTCCGTTTAAGTATATTTAAGTAACGATGCTGCATGGCTCTCTCCTTTTTTCTCAATTCAGAGTTCATGGTGGAATATGAGGAGGAGCAGTTTGGAAAGGGAGAGTGGATAGAGGCTATTCGTGTCTCTGGGGAGACGGAGCAAGCCTACGTTCCGCTGAGGCCCTTTGGCACCTACCGCTTCCGGGTCACGGCCATCAATGAAGTGGGAAAGAGCAAACCTGCCATTCTAACTGATATTCACAGAACTCCCCCTTCTGGTGAGACCAGTGCATCCTCCAGTACAGTTAGTCGCAGTGCCTTGCACATAAAATTGAACTGCTATTATTCCCATATACTGTTGTGCCTGCAGTATGCGGTGCTTTTATTCTCTACTGTATGTATTATATAGTGTTATCTGGTTAGTTTGACACAGACCACCCTTATTTTCTTGTATATTGTAGTTCAGCTAATATTTCATCAAAAATATTGCCGTTTTCACAGCAGGATATTTTGCAGTGTATGTTAAATTCCAGTTTCTTCTTGGAACTCGAACCGGAGACCTTCAGGATCTACCACAGTGCCTCCTGCCCTTGTACTCATCACTTACCGCGGAGCTTGAACCTGTTGGCTGTGGCAGCCTAATGGGGTATCATCAATCACTTTTCAGTAATCAGACTGACCTGCCATGTTTCTTCCTCATAGCACCGGACATGAACCCTGAGGATGTTAGGAGTGAGTCAGTTGACCCTGACATCTTGGTGATCACATGGGAGGTAAGTCCTATTTATTTTCAAAAGTACTTTAACTGTTACCTAAACAAAAATATAATATGTATAACTATCAAGGCCTCATCATATTTGTCTTTTACACAAATAAAACATTTCTTTTAGAATATACAGTTGACTCTCTATATCACTGGGTTCTGCTTCTGTGGATTCAACCAACCATAGATTGAAAATGTCCAAAGAAAAAAAAAAAACCAGAAGTCTCTACATCTATTATAAATAGTCTGTGTTTTATGTATTTCTGTTTCAGGTTATTAAATGAAAGCATTATTGAAATGCTGAAAGAAATGAAATGTTATGTTGCTGCTGTTACATACTACAAACTTTTTTACTTGTCATTATTCCCTGAACATTACGGTATAACTACTGTTTACATTGTATTAGGTAATATGTAGAGTTTATGTATGTAGAGGAATGTAGAGTTTATTAAAATACAGGAACAGGTGCGTAGCGTATTTGCAAATACTACATATTTTACATAAGGGACTTGAGCATCTGCAGGATTTTTGTATCCATGGGTGTCCTGGACCCAAGTCAAGTTGAGCAAAGTCATCTTTATAGCAATACAGCACATTTGAAAGACAGCAAGTATATCAAACAAAGTACTGCACAATAGAGTTTACTAAGGTAAGACAAAAATCTAAACAGTTAAAAGGCAGCAAAACAGCAAAAACTACTAAACAACTATTTAAAACAGAAGATAAATTATGGTTTAACAGATTAAAAAGCAATAAAGAGAAAAACATAACCGACTGACAACAAGACAAAATTTAGCAAACCCCTGCAGACAGAGAAGGCGCACTGAATATACCATACAGCATATATGCCATGTTTGCTTTGTACTATACGGTAACCTGTACTATTGATGCATTGATAACCGGTGGCAGTCAGGCCTGTGAATGTTCCCTAAATTCAAACAGCGAGAGAAACCACAGAACATTCAGCTTCTTATCTGAAGATGTTTCTTATGAAACTCACCTGAGAATATTTAAGTGAACCTGTACCTTGACAGCTACCTTTGTAGCCTTTTGGTTCCTGGATGGTTCTTTACACTTCATTCTGCAGGAGATGGACCCGCAGACCTTCAATGGCCCTGGCTTTAATTACAAAGTGATGTGGAGACAGGCAGTTGGTCAGGGGCCACAGTGGCACCATAATTACACCAGTATGCCACCCTTCATTGTCCCAGATGTTGGCACCTTCACCCCCTTTGAGATAAAAGTGCAGGCCATCAATGACTTTGGGGAGGGCCCAGACCCCGACCCTGAGATTGGGTACTCAGGGGAAGATGGTGAGTCATATTTTTACCGTCCTCCCCTCCCTGTTGTTATCCACGTTTTAGTATATTTTTACTTCTTTTGATATGTTTAAAACTAGAACTAGGAAATGTATCACCTAATGCTTTGCGTTAAATTTAATGACCTGTTATTATTTATCAAATAAACACATGCAGTATTTTGATATCCAAAAATGGGAGATTAGCTTGAGCAAATAT
Source organism: Mormyrus hasselquistii (assembly GCA_026779605.1). Classification (NCBI taxonomy): domain Eukaryota; kingdom Metazoa; phylum Chordata; class Actinopteri; order Osteoglossiformes; family Mormyridae; genus Mormyrus; species Mormyrus hasselquistii. Next base: position 3,008,300 of record JAODKE010000040.1, on the reverse strand, counting down.
TTTTACTTGAGCCCCATAATGTTCTTTCCTGCATATAAACAACACAAGTGTTTCGTTTATGATATTGCACAGAACCTCAGAATTCAAAGCTAAAATCAAACCGTTCATGCTGATCTTTCCTGGTTTAATTCCATTTAATGAAACTGCCGGTATACATAGGATGAAAATAATATAATTTGCAGTATTTATTATATCGAAGGCTTATGCTTCAAAATCTTACGATCTTTCATGTTACGGGCTGTTTCAGCAGTTGTCAGGCTTGTGTTTTTCGAGTCACTTTTAGGTTTTTGAATGTGAACACTAATAGTAAACACTAGAGACCCCTTCTGGCCAAATGGGAACATGGCTGGAGTAGCAGCACGTATCATGACAGGAACCCACAATAAACAATCAGTTTGTATGATAAGATGCGTGTTTTTGCTAAATTTTTGGTTAGTTTTCTCATTTTTCTCCACCCTGTTACCCTGGAAGTGATGAAATACTTTTATTACACAAATAAATGGTGACATAGCAAAACTGATTAACTAACCGAGGCAAAATTGACAGTTTAGACAATGAAGTTATTAAAAATGAGAGGAAATTGATGTTATGGTAATGAGTTCCTGAAAAAGACTGGTATACACCCCTTTGTCTAGGTTCCACATTAATTTAGGGATTTGGTATGTAAAAAATTACTTTCAATGTGTGGGGCAATTAATCATGATTAATCAGTTGGAACTGGAAAAAAAAAACCTACAGGGAGTGGATCCTAACTAATTTCCGGAAGTTGAATTGAATTGAATTGAATTGAATTGAATTGAATTGAATTGAATTGAATTGAAATTCTTTGCAGCTCCATGTTTTGTGGGTTTCCTTAAAATATATCTCAAATTACTAGTATTTCCCTTCCTGAATGCAATCAAATGTTAATGCTATCTTACAATAAAAGACTAGTTTATGTAATGTAAAATAAAAAACAGAGCATGAAGGAATTGCAAATGATAAATATTTTGAAGTCACTACATAAAGTGGACAAAATTCGTACTGTCTTTCTTGCTTCTGTAAATCCATGGTGCCTCAAACCTTAAAATTTGCACTGATTCATTAATGTCCTTTTATTGATGATATACTTTCATTCATATATTTCCACTTATTGCATACAATCATCATTACCTGCAGAAATTTCACATCTCTAAGATCTGTCGTACCTCAATAGGTACAATGGCTACAAATTGAGATGTGAGTTTGACCAAGGAAAGGAACCAGTTCTGATTGTGTCCAGTAATGGATAGGATCAGACTCCTCATCATGGCATGGGAGGCTTAGATAAGAATCCATAAATTCAAAAAGCTTTGCTTTCATCTGTGATGGTGTATCGTGTCCTTAATAGTTCTTAAATCTGGGACAGAGAAAGGATCTTGTTTGCTCTGATCTTCTATGTCCCAGTCTCTACACACGCTACTTCATGAAACTACTTCATGTCTTCATACATTCCCAGCCATTTTTCAATTGAAGACTTCATGGTTGTGACCATTTTACCTAGTTTCATGGTTGCAACAGGATAGCAAAGACTTCCGACAAATGGAATCACATGACTTGCAGCCACATCTTTATCATCCTGGTATCAATCTGTTGCTTCCTCAAAAGGCTCCAGAGTTATTTTATTAGCTTGGAGTCATTTGCCTTGACCGGAAGAGGGACTTGAAGCTCTGATAGAACATGTGAGGGTAACCGAGGAAATGACCTCATGGGCTCTGAACTTTTGCCATCAAACGTTTTTCCATGAGCTTTTCTCAGACCAGCAGTATTGTGTGAAGGATTAATTCCAAAAGGAAATGAAGATTTAAACCCAAAAATGACCACAAGTCCACTGTGAATCGCAGGTACTGAGGTTTCTGCATTTCGGGTCTCAGGTCATCCTCGACGACAGCTGCATGTTATGGAATATGAATATGGAACAGTTGACAGAATCAGCTGCCCATTACCAATATAGTCCACAATGCATTCTGTAAGCTCCAGCTGATAACTGTGGCTGGCGATTTAACAGAGAGGCCATTCATTCTGTCCAGATTGGGCTGAGCTCTGCATCACTGATAATTTAAGAAGATAAAAAAGGAAACAACATGATGGAAATCACAATCTTCCATGACACAGTAGTAACTGGAAAGGCACAATTAAGAGATGTTCTGTGAAATGATGCAAGTGTGCCAGAATCATGGAAAATGTTAGACATGCAACGTGAGAACAGAAGGTTCTGTAGTGGCCAATTTTACTACATTTCCCAGTTCTTGTCCTGGAAGGCCAGTTTGCAACACAGTTTGCAGATTTCCCGGCTCAGACACACCTATTAAACCTGGTAATTGGCTGACTAAGATGTGCTTGAGCAGGGAAATCTGGAAAATGTGTTGGATTCTGCAGTGCTTACAAACTGCACTGCGATTCTCTGAGACTGCTGGAACTGGTTCACCAAAATGATCCTTTGCTAAGGTTTTCCAGGCATTGTAGAGCTTTCATGCATATTCGGTTTATTAGAGATTCCACATCTCAATATTGATATTTCAGTCCAGCTTTCACACACAATGCAAGTTCTCAAGGTCATGTACAAATAGCAATCCAAATTATCAAAGTTCCTCAGGTTAATCCATCAGTGTCACAGTTTTAACAAACACACAGATGGCCTGTTTTAAAAGGAAATGTTCATCACCCATGACTACAGTATATATA
>JAODKE010000040.1:2992868-3005497 GCA_026779605.1 Mormyrus hasselquistii | reverse complement strand
ATATTCTAATAGTAATACGTTTTAATAAAATTAAAAAGAATTATTAATATGAACAGTGATTTGACAGTGTGAAGAATGCATAATTCATATTTTCACAACAAAAAAAGGCTATTTGATGATCTTCCATGACTTGTAATATTGTAAAATATTGTAAAATTATGATCAAACATATCTGTAACATCTACTTAAAAAATATTTAATATTACATGTATAACATTTGCCAAATCAAGTCAACCTCTTAGACATAGAATTTCTTGGAATTTAGTGGAATTCAGTTCTGTTTCCTGTAATTCCAGTTCAATTCCAATTCTTTTTCTTTAGAGCACGGAGCAAGTCCAGTTTCAATTCCAACTCCAGGAAGTAAATGGGAATTTACCTTGCGTTGTCAGTTCAATTCATGAACGGCCCCAACCTTAATTACGGCCTTTCGGCACGTGGAATCCTCACAGCCGGACGGATCCTTCTTTCTCTTCATTCTCACCTCCTCATTGTGTTCTCATCCTCAGTGCCCTTGGAGGCGCCCCTCGGTGTTGGGGTCGAAGTGATGAATAGCACCGCAGTCAAGGTGAAGTGGGCGCCTGTGAGCGCGCAGTCTGTAAGAGGACATCTGCTGGGCTACAAGGTACAGGAAGGGAATCGGGGGGTGTCTATGGAACCATCCTAGTGGTCATGTTCTGCTGTGTCAGCTTCAAAAAGTCGCTTCATAAAATCATCTAAGAACTTTCTGTCATAAAAACATATATGTGCCATTAATGGAGGCTTCTAAATATTTTTAAAGTAAAATTTACATTCCCTTTGCTTTCGTTGATCCGTAATGTCTTGCCCCCATTTTCAGGTCCATATGAGGAGACTGGGCTCCAGGAGTGGGCGAGAGCGTCGGGGAAAAAGGGAGATGGACAACGAGAACGTGGTGACAGTGAAAACCGGGGCCAGTGAGGAGCGGAAGGTGCTTGGAGGCCTGCAGCCGTTCTCCCACTACACCACTTCCGTGAGCGCCTTCAACAGCAAGGGGGAGGGGCCACATTCAGAGCCCATAAACTTCCACACCCCGGAAGGAGGTGAGAAGGGGAAGCGATGAGGGGGGAGGGGAGACAGAGAGGGGAGGGGTAGGATTAATGTAGAAATAAAAAAAATGACACAGGAAGGGGGCATCATCCTTCTGTTGTATTTTGACCCTGTCAGCTATTAACTAACAGGAGCCTTTGCACCTCCAGTTCCTAGTCCGCCCACATCCCTGCACCTGGACAGCCCCTCCGACACAGAGCTGACCCTCCATTGGACGCCGCCTGCCCATCCTAATGGAATCTTGATTGGATACTTCCTGCAGTACCAAAAAAGTAAGCACTGCTGCCAGACTGCCTCTTAATACTTCTGTGTACCCATGAGGTTGAATCCCTTGAACAATCTGAACCTCTCTTTTCGATTACTGTGAGTCCGTCACTGTCTGCCAGCCGCTCACTTGCATTATCTCTTGGTGTCACCTGTGTGAGGTGTGATACAACCAAGCAGAAATGAGTATGGTAAGTCTGCGATATTTTCCTTAGTCATTCGTGTGATAAACTATAGTAAGTGTGTTCCTCGTACTTGTGTGGCAGTTTCAGACAACGAGGACAGCACCATGCACAGTGAGACTATTAACAACCATACAGCTACTCACATCATGCTGCACAAGCTGGACCCTCAGAGCCGGTACCGGTTCTACCTCCGGGGGCAAACCACGGCAGGAAAAGGAGACGCCATCATTAAGGAGGGGGCTACCATGCTGGATGGAGGTATGAATATAAGCCGCTGAAGTCGTTTCCTTGTAAGATCTTGTAAAACAGCAGGACACATTATATTTTACGACAGGGGTGTTTTTTTAGGATCACTATTATGTTTTAGCCCAATAATTCAACTTTCATTCAAAGCATGTTTATGTGAAAACAATCCCCAGGTTAAGAATGAGATCTGTTCCTTAAGTCTGTCTTTAAGCAGAATTTCATGAGGACTATTTCATATTTGCACATTTAAGACATGGAGGAAAATTGTCATAATTTTCCATATTTTTTAAAAAGAATTTATAACTAACAATGAAGAAAATCAGAAGTAAATACTACTGAATATTATACAGTGAAAGGTATATTTAGTCCATCAAAAACAAAAGAAAATGTCGTACTTTACTGGGACTGATGTTATTCTTTTTTTGTTTCGTTTATTCAGATCTAAATGTTTTGTATGATTTGGAAGTAATTTTGTAAAACCATAGAAAAAGTCAGTAAATCCAACAAATGAAGTCCACAGTGTTTTGTATCATATCATTTTATGTATCCATATACCTTTAATAATTAATCTAAAGTAAACAATATCCAGAGGAATTTATAGTAAGTTAAGCTGTTTATCACCACGTAACGCAAGCCATCCAAACTCAACACAACATTGACATTGTTTGTTGTCACTATGTATAGTTTAAGCACCCTCTACTGTTCCCATATTTCCCATTTCCAGGTCCTCCCTCTAACATCAGCATATCTCCCGGTCGAACATACGCCAATCTCAGCTGGGTGTCAGGGGATAGACACAGGAATGTTGCCTTTTACATCCGTTACCTCAACAAGAACGGTGAGACGCTGCAAAAGTGAATTGAGAGGGAGAACGCCATGTTGCCTTCATAAGACCCTAGAGCCATAAAGCGTGCCCATGTAGTGTATTCGGGTAATTTAAACGAACTCTTGTGCTAAAAGAGGGCTGTTTTTTCATTTTTATGTATAGCTAACAGTCAGTGGAAGCAGTCCGAGAAGCTGAACTCCACACAACGCTTCTACCAGCTGCAGGGTTTGGAACCTGGATGCAAATACCATCTACACTTCATCAGCAATAACACTTTCTGGGACACAGTTATTCAGACCCAGGGAGAAGGTAGTATTCCTGTCGCTCAAAGTTCCTCTTAAATTTCAGTGTGGTCAGCCATCACTGGGGTAGTTTAAGGCCTTACTTTCTGAGTAATAGTAAACATCTAAAAAATCTGAAAAACATTAGATTTTTTTTTAATCTTATTCTTTGTAAATTAAAAACAAATCCACACTGTGAAGGATGCAAAATATTTGTATGTTTTTTTAAATTCTCTGGATGACTCTGATTAAAATGTTAAGCACTTTCTGCAAATATAAATCTGATGTAATTTTATATACTGATGCTTCTGAACGTTACATTTTTTACAGTTCATCATGTTCAATGGCATTATGTTCCCCAGTACTAACATTTGCTTACACCTACTGTATAACATTATTTACACATTTGTCTATTCAACATACACTAACACAATGCTTTGTTTTACACAGACATCAGCTGATATACAAAGAAATACTATATTATGATGAACCTGTTATGCTAGAAACGATGCGATTGGGAACCTCATACAGTAGTAATGTATAGTGAATTTATTCCTAGCAATTTTTCAGGCATCCCCGCTCAGTAAGCATCTGTGCAAACACCTTACTTATCATGAAAATAGAGACAGAGTATTACCACATTGTCACATACTGTACAAAAAGGAAATGTACTGTAGTGCCTTCATTAGTACAGTTTTTGGACTGTATCACAGCATCACTAGATGCCAGGCAAAAGTCTGGACATATGGTTCTGTGCAAAAGCCTCTACAGTCAAATAAAATGTTTGAATGTTAAAATGTTGATGTTATTATGAAACTATGATTTTATGTGTCAAAGTGAGTGACCTTGTCCATTTCAGATTCCCTTAGAGTCACTCCAGGAATTGTAGCAACCATCCAATACTCTAATATATATATATATAATATTGTGACTTGACCAATAGCACACCATGGCTAATCAGTCATTGAATTATGTAACTATTGAATTAATGAATTATTTTAACAAATACATGGAATGGCTGGGGAGCAGTATTCTTCTAATCGTCCAATACGGTATCAGTAACTCTTTGGAAGAGAAGAAAATTAGCTTTTAAAATTTTCTTTAAGGCTTTTGCACAGTACTGTATGTGCTGATTTGTAATCAGTACAAGTATATTTCAGGGGGAAAGTTGCTGGGAGTGATGTTACCTTGACCTTAATTCAAACATGCAATGTAACAGAGGCAGATTTTCGGTAAAAATCCAGACCAAAATTTTATTTCAAACAACCCGTTGAGTACTTTGTGACGGTGACTGTTTATGCTCAGTTGGTTGGTTGAAATATAATCTTGGTCTGGATGCTTTACTTTCTGGATCTGAAATGTCTACCTCTGGATGTATGTATATTTGTCTTCAAAGAATGTGTCATAAATATCTTTGTCTCTTTCTCCCGCCTGAAGGGATGATGCAGGTTCAGGAGGCTTTTGTGACTCAGGGCTGGTTCATCGGGCTTATCAGCGTCATTGTTGTACTGCTGCTGGTACTGATTATTCTCTGCATCATCAAAAGGACCAAAGGGGGCAAGTATTCAGGTATCACAGCCACATGAATTCACTCCGTGCCTTCATGGCTAAGCCAATGACATGGCTCTGCTGAGCCGTCTGGGTGAGTTTCAGCTCGCACAGCTACAAAGGATATGGCACCTTGTGTAGACAGTACGCAACCTTTACCCTGACCTGTAACGCTCACCTTGCAGGTTTTCCTTCATATTATCTCCTTCTCCATCTCTCTTTCAGTCAAAGATAAGGAAGAATGTCAAGTGGACTCTGAGGCCCGACCTATGAAGGATGAGCAGTTTGGGGAGTATCGGTGTGTTTATACTCTTGGACTATTGATATGATTGTACCCCATATTTGGGCGTGTGTGTATACATACATACACACACACACACACACACACAGCCATATATACCCATGACACACTATACTGGATAGGATGGATGACTGGATGAAGGATGAATAGGCATAATCTAGCAATTGGAAATGTAAAGCTCACCAATAAATATTAGGGCTGGCCAGTATTGTGATATTTATAAAACAAAAAAGAGTAAATAACCATAAATACACTATTGCTAAATGGAAGGTTATCTACCGATAGAGTATATCAAAGAAGTTGGCGGCATTGCCGCGAGTTGTGTCAACAGACACAAACCAGTGCTGACGGATGCAATGTGATTATCATCGCGATGACAATGCTGAAACAATACAATGTGTAATCAATGCACAGCCTGAGGATTATCAAATGTTTTATTACGAGTCAACGAAATTATAGAGCATTAGATCAGTGTTTCCCAACCGAGTCCTCGGGGAACCCTGGACAAGTCCACGTTTTTGGTTCCTCTCAGCTCCCAGAGCGCCTCTACCAGGTATTCAGTGTCCCTGATTAGCTGGAAGCTGGGAGGAAGCAAAAACGTGGACTGTCCGGGTTCCCCGAGGACCGGGTTAGGAAACACTGCATTAGATAAATCATTTTATTTAATATAATTCATTGAAGTAATAATAGATGTGCAGACTTACACTCTCTCTCTTTCTTCCAATGCTCTCGCACTGTTTGCAGATCTCTTGACAGGTATGAATTGTACTGCTAGTGAGTGTGTAGCGAGTCTGTGCTTTTGGGAAGCCATCACCCCTAAACACCTCCGTTATCACAGTGGTTCTTCCGTTCACTCACCTTCTGCTTGTTCCTAAGGAGCTTTCGCGTAGCGTTTGTACCTCCCTGACTGATTCTAGCTTTTGTGTTTATCAGTCCTTTCAAGTTATTTAATCGGTCTCCCTTAATATTGTTGCGCTCTCTCACCAACGTTTTCCCACTCGCAGCGACATTGAAGAGAAAAGGACGCTGAGTCAGCCTTCCCTGTGCGTGGAGAGCAAGCTGGGGAGTGAAGGCAGTCTGGCTGGACTTGCTGAAGTCATCCAGGTTGACAGTCACACAGATGACTCAGGCCTTGAGGCACAAAGCAGTGTGGCGGATCCTCCCGCCCCTGTCAGCCAATCAGCTGAGCCACCCGCTACCCAAGCTGCTCCCAGCTCTGTCACTGGAATTCTGGACTAAGTATACGGGACCAAATAGAGTAGCTATCCACAGTCCAACACACCTGCATGCCAACACACTGACCCAACCCGCAAACACATTAACTGTTGCACTTATACAGAAACTTGGTGGAAATGGTAACTGATACATCAGCTTAGGGGCACTTTCTAATTCAACATGGACTGAGAGTCTTACTGATATAGGATGGTAACCAATCACTGCACTGGTGCCTGTGCTCAATCTGGGTGACGGAAAGACGTGCTGATGTACACACCACATGCAGAGGGTTGTATTCTGGAAATAATTCATAAGCCCAATTCAGAAGGGATTAGTTTTACCCAATGAGGTTCGGTATTTAATTTGCAAAGTGATTCGAATGGCCGCTTCAGACTGGATCAAAAAGCGTGTGCAATGTCCCCGAATTACCAGAGATAAAGCTAATCCCGTCCAGATGTTAACGTTAGAGTTAAGGCATCTAAAGCGTGAGGGGAAGATTTTTCATTTTTGGGTGACTTATAATAAGGCTTTAACATACTAATCAAACACAAAAACATGACTTCCTCCCCCCACAACCATACCGTAAGAGAGTAATCGGGGTGCTCAGTCGTGTTGTACTGCTCTGCGCCTACAGAATAGCTTGATGCAGGAAAGGTTATAGCTGCAGGTTGCCAGAAGTTTATGTGGAATCCTCAGTAGCCATTCAAGCTACCTATTTAGCAGATAAATGCTGTTTCTGTCTTACAAAAAAAAGACTTGCCATTAAAGAAATGACCTAATTACCAAGATGAGAAATCAGACTGGACTACTATTACTGAAAAAGGTCCATGTTCACTGAAATACAGAAGGTAATTCACTCCTGAGTTTTTACTGTGGACGTTTGCAATCATCAGGCATGGCAGATTTGGAGCTGTGTAAAATTGCCGTTAATTGCTTAAATTACATTATGCCTCCAAGTAAAGCTAATCCCCTCCAAACAGGGCTATAGACGTCCTGACGTTTATCAAGTAGTAGAAATGCAAATGACAGTCTTGTTCTCTCTCTCTTCCCCTCCATTTTTACTCATGATACTTTCGCATCTATATTGCCTTTCTTTAAATCTTGAAAACCACGACTGGGAAAGTGGGAGAGTCACATCAGAATCCGTTACCAAGGCGACATGCAATGGAGATGACTGAAGAAAAATTAAGTCTCAATTGCAGGAATATAGCCCGTAGTGCTGGACAAAGAAGATGCGAGAGCTGCAGTACAGACTGACACACGGAGACCTGAAATATGTTCAATATGAGTATAGAGACAATGTAGTTTAAAGATTGTTGGTTATAGATTGGGTGTCTTAAAGTGGTGTATTTCTTTTAAATGCTATCTGCCATTTAAGTGTCTTGAAAATCACAGTATGTCTTATTAGAAAATATCTGTGTTTACCATTGTAAAGTAAGAACAATCTTTAATGTTTTTGTACCTGTCCTACGTTTCAAAACTTGCATTCAAAACATGTTTTAGCTGATACGGCCAGGTTTAATTTAGACTATATACTTGTATAAATAGATTCAAAATGATCACTTTATTTTATGGATCCTTATTGTAGATATTGGCATTTAATTTTCTGTGTATCAATGTAGGACAAATTCACTGAGCGATATTTTTAATAACACACCCGCCAAGTTTGATACTGTATAGATATAGGATGGATTAAAATATTTCTTTTATATCAGACTATCAAAAATGTGGTAAAAATATGAGCTCAGTAGGCAAATACTACAAATTTAATGTATATAAAAGGGACATCTGACTATTTAGCCATAGATAATAGAAGACACTTTCCTTATGGGTATTTTTGTCCTTAATGCTGTATTGACACATCAGGAATTTGCATTATTATTCTCGGATTTTTTCTCTTTCACCTTTTTTTGTACAATGGTCTGTATGCCTTTCTGTCTCCATGGTATCGTGTATTAAACTATCCGCTATAAATTGACATACTTTCTCCTGCCACTATAGCTGCAGAACTGCAGATTCTCTTCCAAATAAAATAATAGTGGTGAGGGTTTTGTAAATGTCTCACTTCCACACACACACACACACACACACACACACATAAAATTACAAAGCATCTTTCTTTTAGACATCCTAACGAAACCCATTTCTGTCACATTACAAAAAAAAGAGTTTGCAACTTCATTACTCAAAATTTCGGCTTTATTTATCCAGATTCTTACTTTATTTCTCATAACTCTGAGTTCTTTTCTAACCACCATCAAATAGTTGGAGCAATGACTTCTGCTCCTGTTTTAAGGATTCAGTGCAAAGTGCACAGCAACCGTCAGACTGAACATGGCCTGTTTAAAAACCCGAAGGATCTCTATGAGTCTGTGACCTGCTAAACATGCACATGCACTTCAAAAGAAATGGATCAAATACCTCGTATTTTATCAGAAAAGATGGATAGAAGATGTGAACAAGAGAAATATGAGCTTAAAATACAAGAATGGATGATTTAAAAATGTGTAATTTAAAAAGCCATATATAATTGTGTCAATTCAGGACTTTGATTATACTCAATTTCTAAAAAGCATGGAAGAGTTTAGAGCCACCTTAAAGGAAAACACTTTTAAATATTCAGTTGAAATCAGAAGTTTTGCGATTAAAGTTTCCCGAGGTAGAAGCTGAATTCTACAGATAGCTTCACCTAGCACAGCGGTTCCCAAAGTGTTTGTGTGTGTGTGTGTGTGTGTGTGTGTGTGGCTTTAATCTAATTTAAAATGTTTTATAGTTGTTTTTCCTTTTAGGTGGCACTAATGCTCTTTTATATTAAACAGCCTAAATAAATAATAAAGAAATGTCACCATAGTCATGTTAGAATATTACTAGTTATATGAAAATAAAAATGATCATTAACTGCCGTTGCCAATAAAATAAGACAATTAATCTCAACAGATTAAATCAAACCTAACCAAAGCCAAACCAAAACATGGTCTCCTTCCTGATTCAGATTATTTTGCCCATTTAGACTAACTAGCTGGTTTGAAAAGTCCTGCATCCCTTATAGCAATGTGTTTATGCAATCCAAAAGCATTTGAAAAATGTTTGTTGTTATGGTATAGTAAACTATAAGGGGTGTACCCATAATCAGTAGGTTGCTGGTTCAAACCCTGTCTTCGGCAGAATAATCACATGCCCACTGGGGCCTTGATCAAGGCCCTTAACCTCCCAGAATGCTCCAGGGCTGCTGGATAAATGGCCTGACCCTGTGCTCAGACCCTAAGCTTCACTCTCAACTGAATATATATGAGTATGTATGTCTCAAAGTAGAGAAAGATGGGATATGCAAAAGGAAGCATTCCAGTGTACCTGTACTCATACCTGTGCAAACAGCTAATAAAGCAATGTTTCATTTCATGAACCTGATTGATGAATTGGGGGGGGGGGTTACTTTTATTAGGATAAATATTCTCCCATGTTTACTATATCCCAACACAACTGAGGGAAGCCATAGGCAAGGGTATGTACAAGTCATTCACACAGAATTAGAATTCTACACCATACAACAACAGAATGTGTCCTCTGCATTTAACCCATATGTGATGTTGTGACACAGCAGGAGGCAGCTAATTCAGCGCCCGGGGAGCAGTGCTTGGGGTGGGGTACCTTGCTCAGGGTGCCTCAGTGGAGCCTTGCTGGTCAGGGATTTGAACCTGCAATCTTTTAACTACGAGTGCACGTCCCTAACCATTAAGCCAGCACTGCCCGCTGCCCCGTAGAAGAATATATTAATAAATAAGAGCAAAACCAAAGCGTGATTCCAAAACCGAGGTTTGTAATACACTGTGATTTTTGAGTACTGTTAGACCCCTAATTTAGGTGATTGACAGCTTACAGTTAAGTTGCCATGTATGTTGTTTGTACCTTTTCCTTGACCGGGAGCTCAAAGTGCTGCAAAGTCTGATATCACAGAGACTGCTGTAATGCTCCAGGCCAGACTTCTGATCATGCTCAGCTTGTCGAAGTGACCTGGGAGTTCGCAGGTCTGAAAAGGTCCCTCACCCCCTTACCCCTGTGCTCTGAGTAACGGTAGGTGCAGATGAACAAGGGATGAGGACAAGGATATCACTGTTTTGCTCAGAACCCCAAAGGCTTGCTGCAGTACATCCGCCTCATCTCCCTCTCCCATGCTGATCATGACCTGAACATGACCCGAACATGACCCTGCATGAGCTCCGCAGCCAATCACAGCATGATAAATATACTGCCTTCTGTTTCCACTATACTTTCTCTCTCACATCATTAATATATTATATTAATACAAGGTACCGCCCCTAAGGGTTTCTCCCTGGGGGCTGAATTAGCTGCCCCCTGCTATGTCTTGTCACATATGAGTTAAATACAGAGGACCCATTCCTTTGTGTGCTGTGGTGTGTCAACACTGATCAACACATTCTAAAAACATGTACACAAACATATATGCGTTTCTCCTATACAATTGTTTTCTTCACACATAGGGACATTTTCTTCTTACATACACATATTATTTATAATAATAAATGTATCCATTGAAGGCATGTGCATGAGAGCAAAATGGATGAATATGTATGTTAAAATATTTACCGGTAAATATGAGAATAAACATATGTCTGTAAGAGAGAATTATATATATTTTACACATTCTGTACAGCTCTGGAAAAAGTAAGAGAGACCACTCTATGTATAAATCTACATTTTTAGATCCTGGCTCTGCTGGACAAAGACAGCACTGTGCAGCAGGCTGCTTCCAAACTGGTTCCAGGGTGGTTAGCGCCATGCCCTTGCACCAACACAACATCTGAGCAGGCAAATGGAGGCATGGAGTCTTTTCACACCCCGTTCTCTGTTCTCCGTCTGGAGCCGGGGGCTGAGAAGAGCTGGCCGTCTGATCTGGGTCTGGGCTGGTGAGCTTCTCAGCTGCTGCGGGGTCTGGGGTGGTCTTCTTGTCTCCACGCCAGAGGAAAAAAGGGGTCCATCTCCAGGGTCTGGTGGCGGACTGGTGCCTGGATCTGGGAGTATAGAGTATACATGGGGAGTGTGAGTGTGTGTACCGGTATGGTGCTCATTTCTGCGTGTCTCCATGTTGGGCGAATATGTGAATATTTCTTTATGTGTGCATGAGGGTGGGAGCGTATGCTTGTGTATGTGTACGCCTGTTTGTCTATACGCATGTGTCAGGTTGGCTCTTAGACTCCACCTGAAATAACATCTCGGGCTCTATTCCCCCCCCCCGCCACACTCCCTGCCAGTGGATAAGGCCCCCGGCCACCGATGTGTTGGTGGTTCTCAATGTCCGGGGCTGGATGCTCTGGTGTGTGCTGGCTCGCTCTCGGCGATCGCTTGGCGGGTCCTGGCCCTTCCGGCTCTGTCGGGCTCCTGCTGGGGGATGGGGGGGCCCTTGGATCTCTGGGCCCGGGGACCGGTGTGCCCTGGTGGGACCGGCCACCGGGCTCACCACCACGGGTCCCTGGGGCTCCTGCGATGTGGCTGCCAGATGACCCCCCTCCGGATCGTTCCTCTGTCATTTTCTGGGTGGGAGCTGCAGTTGCTAAAACATGCGTTTTCTATCCGTTTTTTATTACTGAACGACAGTCACCACTGATGTGTAACTTTCATTGGCAATTAGGTCATTTACTGGGCATCCTTCTAGCGCAGGGCCATAAGCGGCTGCTTCCCTCGCTTATATGTTAAGTTCACCCCTGCCCCAGACCTCAAACCGTGTTTATGTAATATACTGTAATGAACACGTGCCAGGTGTGCCACAGACAATGAACTTTTAACGCCGGATTCCACAGTCCACAAATACAGTGTGAGAGGCTGGTTGTGGAGACGAAGATGACTCTTTAATAGATATTGTACGCACTTATACTAACAAATATTGTGTATCAGTAATATTTATGTATTATGTGATTTTATCTGATCCAAATCATTTTCAGTACTGTTTTTTGCTCCAAAATATTACCGTTTAATTGTTCACAGAACAATATTGTCAAATGCATAAATGTGAGGGGTTGCTGTCTTTTTAAATTTTATGTTACATTTTAGCTCATTTATCTGACACTTATTTGAAACAACTTCCAGTAGAGCAGTGGTTCTCAATCCTGTTCCTGCAGGACGTCCTGCCAGAATGTTTTCATTCCAACCTTGTCTAAGTTTAGCTGAGATGGTACTCAGTAGGCTAATAATCAATGTGGCAGGTTGAAATGAAGATGGGGGGGAGTACTCCAGGAACATGAGTGAGCACCACTGCATTATGGGGAAGGGTAACAATTTGGGTGCATTCACTGGGATTTAAATTGTTAGAGTCGTTTTTTTATTAATAGCGCAATGCTACAGTATAGTAGTTGCATCAAAGCTGGGGAAGAAACATTTGCTTGAAGGAGGAAAAAGGAGGGGAAAGAAAGAAAAGAAAAATGCATCATATTATATTATTTAAGCAATTATTTGATAAGTAAGTTGGTAGATGTTGAATATTGATATCCAGTGCTCAGCATAAATGAGTACACCCCACTACATTTGTCAGAAAACCTTTAGTTTCCTTTCAGAATCAACACTTTCTATGAGATACTGTACTACAAAATACTCCCACAAATGTGGGCTATTGATTGCAAACAAGATTTGTTAATTTGCACACACAAAAAAGTGATTTTCCTAACAAATTCATTCAAGCCCATGTT
>JAODKE010000040.1:2947012-2959123 GCA_026779605.1 Mormyrus hasselquistii | reverse complement strand
ATCTTTGTCAAATTTCTATGGTATGCTGAAGTACAATTACAAGCATTTCATGGGGCATGGGGTAGCGTGTGGCACAGTGGGCTAAGCCTGTGTGCCTATGATCACAAGGTCACCCCCAGCTCCCTGGGTGCTGCTACAGGTAGCTGCCCTTCACAGACACTTGCTCTACAAAGAATAATAATTAAACCTTTATTGTCCCCATGGGGAAATTATTTTTACACCTCCCTCAACTTGCTCTACAAAGAATAAAGGTTCAATTATTATTTGCATAAGTCAATATTTGCAGTGTTAGCCTTTCCTTTTCAAGACCTCTGAAATTTGACCTGGCATGCGGTCAATCAAGTTCTGGACCAAATCTTGGCTAATGGCAGCCCATTCTTGCATAATTAATGCTTGGAGTTTGTCAAAATTTGTGGGGTTTTGTTTGTCCACCTGCCTCTGGAGGATTAACTACAACTTCTCAATGAGATTAAGGTCTGGGGAGTTTCCTGGCTATGTCAAGGTTTTGTTCCCCGAGCCACTTTGTTATCACTTTTGCCTTATGGCACGGTGCTCCATCATGCTGGAAAAGGCATCGTTCATCACTAAGCTGTTCTTGGATGGTTGGGAGAAGTTGCTTTCAGAGGATGTTTTGGTACCATTCTTTATTCATGGCTGTGTTCTTAGGCAAAATTGTGTGTGAACCCACTCCCTTGGCTGAGAAGCAACCCCATGACCACATGAATGGTCTCAGGATGCTTTACTGTTGGCATGACACAGGACTGATGGTAGCGCTCACCTTTGCTTCTCCGGACAATGTTTTCTGGATGCCACAAACAATCGGAAAAAGGATTCATCAGAGAAAATGATGTCCTCAGCAGTCCAATCCCTGTACCTTTTGCAGAATCAATCTGTCCCTGATGTTATTCTTGGAGAGAAGTAGCTTCTTTGCTGCCCTTCTTAACATTAGGCCATCCTCCAAAAGTCCTCTCCTCGCTGTGTAGATGCACTCACACCTGCCTGCTGCCATTCCTGAGTAAGCTCTGCACTGGTGGTGCCCAATCCCACAGCTGAATCAACTTTAGGAGACAGTCGTGGTGCTTGCTGGACTTCCTTGGACACCCTAAAGCCTTCAATTGAACCTATCTATTTGAAGTTCTTGATGATCCAATAAATGGTTGATTTAGGTGCAATCTTACTAGCAGTAAATGTCACTTGCTCTCTAATCTTGTGGCTTCCTCTGCCAGCCCTTGGAGGATGGGCTCCCCCTTTGAGTCTGGTACCTCCCAAGGCTTCCTTCTAGGGAGATTTTCTTTGCCACTGTCACCTCAGGCTTGCTCCTTGGGACTTTGAAAGGCATAATGTAAAGCACTTTAAGATAATGTAATGTTGTGTAAATGCTCTACTTTGACAAAATGGCAAAAGTATATCTAGTCTGGTAAGAAGGGCTAGATGGGTCTCGTGGTCTAAGGTGAAAACTGGGTAAGAAGACAAGCAGATCAGGGAAACAGGAAACATTCAAATTCAAGTAAACCTGGAAGATCTCTTGACAAGCAAAAATAGACTCCACAAATTAGAGCAACTAGAATCTGCTGTGAAGGGCATATCTTCATAAAAACAGAGAAATACTGGTGCAGACACACATAGAGTAGACACCATATTCAGGAGTCTCAGACCAGTCGAGATTACCCTGGAGGTGTGGGCTTGATGACATCATCCAGGGATCCAAGGTTGATCTGTGACAATCTTAAGCAAGGCAGAACTATTCTGTCCAGATTCATGGTCTTACATGGGTCAGGTATGGGTGGCACAGCTACCACAGGACCAGATCTGATCAGATAGGGCCATTCTGCCAGTGCTCCAGGCTCCCAGCCCAGAAAGGACCTATCTGGACTGGAACCCTGGAGTTTGAGCGGAGAGGCCCTCTCTGGGCCATGAGTGTGAAAGAGTAGCAGAGGCAAAGATAGGTTCTGGAGGCTTGGGCTCTTGGGAAAAGCAGGTTTAGGGTCCTCCTGGACCTGACCTGCACTATGTGCAGGGGGCATGGCAGGGACCTCACCTTGCCATGGACCCAGACGGGTTTGGTGTGGGAACGTGGCATCGGGCACAAAAAAGGGTGGACGACCCACTGGCGGCTTCCAAGAACAAAAATGGGGTTTATTAAATAAAACACTACAAACACAACAAAAAGGACCATGAGGGGTCAAAAACTAAAGGGGATAAATAAAAACTAAAGAACAAAAACTGGGCAGGTAAGCAAAATACACACCACACAACTTCTCAATACTGTACAAATCAATCATTATCAACAACAATCAACAAACCACTAGGGAACAGAATAGAAGCAGGGACTTAAATACCAAAACTGGGTAATAAGACTAACACAGGACAGGTGAGACTAATTAACAGAGCAGGAAAACAGGGCACAGGTGAAACTAATAAACTCAAAAGGGGAAAGACAGGGAAACTAAGAACTAAACAAGGAAACGGGAACAGAATCCAACACTAGGGAATTAAACAGGTAAAGACACAAGCGGGGGCACAAGGAACAAAACGAAAAGCAACTACAAAATCAGACATCAAAACTAGAGAAACTCAACTGAAACACTAGAGAGCAAAATACAAAAACAGGAGGTGGGATTCAAACACAGGACAGAAGGATACACAGATAACTGGCTACTCAACGTGTTGAGCCATGAGGCCAACAGAGAACAGGGGGAAAACAAGACTAACATGAAGGACGGGATGACCAGCTACGCTTGCTGGTCAAATGGGGAAGGGACACAGAGTGAGACAACAGGGGCTGACCCTGACACACCTGTGTTAGGTGCATAGTAAGAACCTCTTGCGGGCCGCACATTGGAGGCACAGCGATTATCACATCAGGGCAGGGTACTGTATGACTCTGGACACTGGGTCAAGCAAGGCTGCAGCCACAGGAACTGTGAGCTTCTCCTACTTCTTCCTCCTGCCCAAGAAAATGGCAGGAGTGGCCATGACAAGTTGCAAGGAGGCAGCAGACAAAACCACAGCAAGCTGTGTGAAGGCAGCAGGTTGAGCCGAAGTGAGTGGCAGGGAGCTGAAGAGCAGGGCATAACCACCTCGCTGGGATGCGGCGAGCTCTGGAGAAGCGACGTACTGTAGCACTATTGCAGGCTTTGGAGAAGTGATGGGACGCAGGACCGCAGCAGTCTCTAGAGAAGCGACGGGCTGTCTGGCTTCAGATGGTGAATAGGAGGCAGACTGAGCAGTCTCAAGCTTGACTATTCCCCACAGCTTTTCTGCCTTCTGCGTATCTATGTCTTGCTAACACTTCTGGAGCAGACTGGAAGAGTGCCTCAGGGATCCCCCAGACCACAGGTGATAATATTCCTGATGGAGGAAGATGAAATCCTCTGATTGAAAGCCGGGTGGTCCCATGGTGCTGGTAACTCCCCTAGTCTCAGGAAAGAGGAACCTGTGAGAACTGGTCTGCTGGGTGCAGGGAGGTGTGGAAGCCAGAAAAGAACTGAACTCCGGCAGGAAATAAATGGGAGTGTAAGAGGTCAAAATGAGAGGACTGAAACAATGAAGGGATGGCATGGTGGCGCAGCGGTTAGCTAGGGAGGAAACAGGATAATCAGGTGAATTTGGGGGGCAGGACATGACACACATTGTGAATTATTTTTAAATGTAAGCTTGTTATACTGAAAACAAATACTCGTTTAATGTTTTGTATTAGTACTACTACCAATTTGTCAGTTGTGTATGTCATTATGTCTTAAGATGTTTTCTTTTCCAGGCTGAAAAACTGTAATCTCACAGAGACATGCTGTGAAGCATTGGTTCAAAGTCTTACATCAAACTCCTCACACCTGAGAGAACTGGACCTGAGTTACAATGAGCTTCAGGATTCAGGAGTGCAGCTGCTCTCTGCTGGACTAGTGAATCCACTCTGTAAACTGGAGATACTGAGGTCAGTCTTATTTGACAACTCAAATACTGGTATTTGTCAATTACGCTGCATTTGGAAGACTGCAGAGAAAGATTACAAATTTATTTTGGGTAGCTGCAACACGGGCAACTTCATGTGTCTTATCAGCTGCATATCAGCCATGAGAGATGAATCACTCTTGTAGTCTGCTCTCACTGTACTGTACAGATCAATGTGGAGCACAGTATTTTAAATGTTTGTGTGCTAAGGTCTCTCAAACACAATTCTTGTAAGTGTTGCATCCATAAATTTTATTCTAATTAACATTTAACTTCAAAATTTATAAAAATTGATGACTGCAATGGAAGTTATATCATTGGTCTGAATATGATACAAGAGGATTCACATATAATTTTAACTATGTATTTTTAAATACATAGTTAATAGTACATAGTACTATGGACAATGTGTACAGCCGTGGCGAAAAGTTTTCAAAATGTCACAAATATTAATTTTCACAAAGTTATGATTGCAATTTGCATATCCTCCAAAATGTTATAAAGAGTGATCAGATGAATCGCAATTAATTCCAAAGTTCCTCTTTGCCATGAAAATGAACTTAATCCAAAAAACCCATTTCCACTACACTTCAGCCCTGCGACAAAAGAACCTGCTGACATCATTTCAGTAATCTCTCATTAACACAGGTGAGTGTGTTGATGAGGACAAGGCTGTCATGCTAATTGAATTTGAATAGCAGACAGGATGCTTTAAAAGGAGATTAGTGCTTGAAATCATTGTTCTTCCTCTGTTAACTATGGTCACCTGCAAGGAAACATGTGCAGTTATCACTGCTTTGCACAAAAAGAGCTGCACAGGCAAATATATCGCTGCTAGTAAGATCTAAGCCACCAAAATCAACTTGTCAGATTATCAAGAATTTAAGAGAGAGAGGTTTGATTGTTGTGAAGAAGGCTTCAGGGCGCCCAAGAAAGTCCAGCAAGCACCAGCACCCTCCTAAAGTTGATTCAGCTGTGGAATCAGGGCACCAACAGGGCAGAGTTTACCCAGGAATGGCAGCGGGCTGGTGTGAGTGCATCTGCATGCACAGTGAGGAAAAGACTTTTGGAGGATGGCCTGATGTTAAGAAGGGCAACCAAGTAGCCACTTCTCTCCAAGAAAAACATCAGGGACAGATTGATTCTGCAAAAGGTACAAGGATTGGACTGCTGAGGACTGGAGTAATTTTCTCTGATGAATCCCCTTTCTCATCGTTTCGGGAATCCTGAAAAATGATTGTCTGGAGAAGATAAGGTGAGCGCTACCATCAGTCCTGTGTCAAGTATCCTGAGACCATTCATGTGTGGGGTTGCTTCTCACCCAAGAGAGTGGGATCACTCACAATTTTGCCTAAGAACACAGCCATGAATAAAGAATGGTACCAAAACATCCTTTTAAAGCAACTTCTCCCAACCATCCAAGAACAGCTTGGTGATGAACGATGCCTTTTCCAGCATGATGGAGCATCATAAGGCAAGAGTGATAACTAAGTGGTTCGGGGAACAAAACACTGACATTTTGGGTCTATGGCCAGGAAACTCAGACATTAATCCATTGCAAACTTGTGGTCAGTCTTGAAGAGGTGGGTGGACAAACAATAACCACAAATTCTGAAAAACTCCAAGCATTGATTATGCAAGAATGGGCTTCCATCAGTCAGGATTTGGCCCAGAAGTTGATTGACAGCAGCCAAGGAGAATAGCAGAGGTCTTGAAAAAGAAGGGACAACACTGCAAATATTGACTTTTTGCAAAAATTTAATATAATTGTCAATAAAAGCCTTTGACATTTATGAAATGCTTGTAATTATACTTCAGTATATCATAGAAACATCTGACAAAAAGACTTACAAACACTGAAGCAGCAGACTTTGTGAAAACCAATACTTCATTCTCTAAACTATTGGCCACGGCTGTAGGTTGAGTATGTGTTTGTCTCTTGAAAAAATTTGGTAACACTTTACTTAAAGTAGTCATATAAATGCATTTATAGATACCTTCATAATGAATTATAATGCTTTCATGGAGTATTATAAGCATGGCTATTGTCACATGCAAAGTGGGACCGAAGACGCAGCAACAAAGGGGCTTTATTAGACAATAAAACCAGGGCAAGAAAACAAAAGGATCATTGGGGATCAAAACTAATGCTGGGAAAGGGTTTGGGTAAAGGCACAGCAGGGAGCAACATCAATGACAGGACTGGGGTTTATAAGAGGCACTTAAATACACGGGATTAACAAAGGAACATAACGAGAGGCAGCTGACGTGAATTATGGCAGGGCAGTAACGAGAGGCATGTAAAATGAGGAACAGGCATGTCTCCTTGAGGCAATGCTGGGGAGAGAACAGGAGGGGCTGAAGCAGGGTGCGACAGCTATAAATATTTATAAAAAGGCATAAAACATTATACCCATGTTTCTCATCCATTATGAATGCACTATGAATACTTTCATAATACATAATAATGGTCAGTATAGCAAGGACACTTTGTGCTGCATTATGAAGGGATTTATGCATTATAGATGAGATCTTCGTGCAGCATTCATAATGCGTACATGACTTTAATGTGTTATGCCTTTTTACAAATAGTCATTGTGTGTATAATGCTTTATGAATGCATTATAATGCGTATAAGGTATCTTTAATGCATTTTACATGACTGCTTCAAGTAAAGTGTTATCATATTCTTTTCCAGGTTGGAAAGCTGTAATCTCACAGAGAAATGCTGTGAAGTGTTGGGTTTAACTCTCAGCTCAAACTTCTCACACCTGAGAGAGCTGGACCTGAGGAACAATGACCTGCAGGATTCAGGAGTGAAACTGCTCACTGTTCGAATGGGGGATTCACACTGTAAGCTGGAGATACTGAGGTCAGTATTACTTGGTTTTCCATGCTGTAAATGAAGGCAGTCCATTTGATGGGTCAATCAGTAAATCAGCTGATCCTGAATACAAGCTGTCCAACCGTGGCCTGTGCCAGCACACATTTTATATCAAACAAACACAAATAAAACTAGCCTGGTTGAAAATAATGAATCCAATAATGCATCCCCTTATTTTGGGTAGCTGCTGCATGGGCGCCTTCCTGTGCCACATCAGCCACCTCTCAGCTGTGAGAAATGAGTCACTCCTGTAATCAGCTCTAATTATACTGTATAGATCTTGGTGGACCACAGTGTTTAAAATGTTCATGTGCAAAGGTCTCTTTGAACAGAATTCCTGTAAGTTGTGTTGCATCCAATTAACATTTTACTTCATAATTTGTTCACTTTTAATATAAAACAAGCTGTGCATTAGCTAGGCAGGAACGAAAACTAGCACAGTATGACAGGTCTGCATTAACTGCTGGGGATGTTCACATCTCCTCTTTCCTGAGTTACTAGTCAATTTGTGGACACCACATAGAAAGATGGCTGAGGACCACAGTGGACACTGTTTAATTGGTCTGAATGTTATGGTCGGATTCATATATAATTTTCACATTTCTTATTAAAATCTTCACTAGTTGAAATGGCAACTTCTGTTTATGTAAGGGCTAAAATGAAAACAAACACTGTCAGCTACATTTGCGTGGAAAAGAAGGGGAACTATTTTTAAAAAGTGGCTTGAATGGCTTTAAGTCAGCACACAGATACAATAGGGGTGTGTCAGCTTTTGCCATGCACTGTACACATATTCACTTGCTGCCATTGTTTACAGCCAGAACATGGCAGACTCTGCCCCCCCCCCCCCCCTTGAGGGATCATCAGTGATTGTCCTACGCAGTCAGATGGGGGTGTTTCCCAGCTCTGATCTGGTCATGGTTCTGGATATGAAGTGGATGTGATTATTTTAGGGGGAAAATGGCATTTAGAAAGTGCAGTTTAAGGGTATCCAGAGGTCAGAGGCTAGCTCCTTCCTCACACTGCTTGGCCTGGTTCCTTAGTCACTGGCTGAGCAGGCTGGAGGCGACAGTCCCTTACAGATGGTCATCCTCCAGGCCATCAGAGAAATAGAGAGACAACAAGCAAGCTGCTCACTAGTAACCCTCTCCCCCTCCTGCCCATGATACAGACTCTGAGCCGTACTGGGGGAGGTGATCCCGTCCCCTCTCTGGAGCTATTATTAGCTGCCAGCTGCCTCCTGTTGGCATTCCTCATTTCCTCACAGGTGGTTCTATGACTGACCGTGAGGATCTTGTAGTTTCTGTCCGGCGCTACTTTCCTGCACCTGTGGCATCACACAGTTTGCTCTTGGTGTCACTCCAGGGCCTCATCCTCTCTGCCATTAGTGCCCTTTTTTAATTAAAGTGTCAAAAACATATAAAAAGGTGACATCAAATCATTGGAAAGGATGAACTCAAAAACAAAAGCAATGGCAGAACCATTAAGTGATAATATGCAGTGAATGTGTAAACTGGTTGCATACTGTACTTTACTCTTGATGGTGGGCATATGTTGTGCATTAGCATATGTGTGTTTGTGTTGGGGTAGATAAAAGAAATACATTGTGAGGTAGAGATGAATGAGAGGAGAGCTGAGAGCAAAAGGAAGAATGATGGGGAAGGCTGTAGTTTGGTCAACCAAAGCAGGCTAGGCCACCATGCCCAGTGGGTGGGCCAGAGGAAGAGGCATAGCAGTCTGGGCGCCGCCCCCCCCATGACAGCCCCATCCCAAGCAGACCACACCCCACAGGTTTGTATTTGTCTTTTCCTTATGAGTGGAAGGGGTGCTTTTTTTTAATATGCATGAGGACGGCTCCAACGCCGATCTCTGATGTATCCACCTCTACCGGGTCCTCTGGACGTGGTTGTTGGAGGACTGGGGCTGAGCAGAAGGCAAGGTCAGTTTCTAGAGTCCACTGTAGATGGGTACCCTTTCCTTCCATAAGGGAAGTGAGAGGTGCAGCTACCTGGCTGATGTTTCTAATAAACCTGCCGTAAAAATGAGTGAACCCCAGAAACCGCTGCAGTTCTTTAATGGTAGGGGGTCACGGCCACTCTTGGATAGCTACTACCTTATATTCATCCATGTCCACCGCCCGGTTTGATAACATAGGCTAGAAACTGTACCTGAGCTTGATGAAATTCACATTTCTCCCCTTTTACAAAAAGATGATATTCTCGCAGCCTCTCGAGAAGCTGGCGAACATGGTTAATATGCTAGGAGAGGGAAGGAGAGTAAATTAATATGTCAACTATGTAGACAACAACGAAACGGTTAACCATGTTACGAAAAACGAAATACATAAATGCCTGATAGGATAAGATGTTGGCTAAACCATAAAGCATCACTAGGTACTCATATTGACTAGTATGGGTTATAAAGGAGGTTTTCCATTCATTCCCCTTTTGGACACGCACAAGGTTGCATGCACTGCAGAGGTCTAGTTTGGTGAAGATCTTAGCGTCCCGCAGTTGTTGCAGCGCAGAAGGAATTAAGGGTAGAGGTTCACAGCATTTAACGGTAATAGCATTGAGGGCTCTGCAATCGATACCTGGATGTAATCCTCCATCCTTCTTCTTCACAAAGAAGAAGCCTGCTGTAGTTGGGGAGGTAGATGGATGGATAATACCTTGCTTTAATCCTTCTCGAACATTGTCCCCTCTGCAGTTATTGACAAGGGGTAGAGCCGACCCTTGGGAAGCGGCAACCCCTCTAGGAGATCGATGGCACAGTCACAATCCTGGTGAGGGGGAAGTTGAAAGGCGAGTGACTTACTGAAGATGTCTTGGAAGTCATTGTATTCAGTGGGGCTGATGGAGAGATCCTCCGGTTCAGGACTTTCTACCATAGAGGCACAACAGGGTAAATGAATACAGTGAGAGAAACAATGGGGTGACCAGGCAGATAATTCACCAGAGGACCAATGAAATTGTGGGTCAAGCTCCTGGAGCCAAGGAAGACCTAATATGACTGGGTCCTTAGTTTTAGGTAGAACCAGGAACGTTATACTCTCCACATGACAAATACCCACATATAACATTACCGGGTAGAGAGATTTGCAGTTTCTGTGCTAGAGCCTGATTGACAAAGTTCCCGCCTGCCTCTGAATCAACGAGAGCTTGTGCACACAGCTGTTCTCCAGCAAACATAATCTTGACAGGTATGGTAAGCTGAGCTTGGGAAACACCCAGAAAAGCAGAGAGGCCTACCTTGATGGAGGGTTCTGGAGAAGGAGGGCGAATGGGACAGGAATGGAGAGCATGTCCGGACTCTCTGCAGTACAGGCAGAGACCCTGAGTGGTGCGTCGGCGTGGTGGTGAGAGGAGAGTGTCCGAGCTACACAGGTTCAGGGAGTTCCTCCGTGGCTGCAGGGGGCGTTGTCGGGTGGCGGGCCCGCCAAAGACGGCACTCTCTATGGCTGTTATCCAGAGTGACACATAAGATAATAAAGTGCTCAAAAGATAGAGTGGTACCACAGATCTCTTTGAACACCACTTGGAAATTCCGGGCTGATTCCAAAAGCGGGCTGTCATCTGCCCACAGCGCTGTTGCCTAATTGCATGCATATCCTATGAGCAGTGATATAAAAAAGCGGATGTGGGAAGTCTCCTCGATAAAGCAATCTGGGTGCTTCTCGATGTATAAACCACACTGCATTAAAAAAGCTTTACAGTGATCAGGATTGCCGTCATACTTATCGGGCATGGCTACTGGAACTGGAACAGACACTCGCGGTGAGGAATCAGGAAGTCAGGTACGGGCAGTCTGTGCCTGCAGGAGCTGGTTGACAAGGAAAGTTTAGTGATCTACCTGCTGCTGAAGGTGGTGAGGCTCCACGGGGTCCATTCTTCACAGGCAAAGTATTCTGTGACATGCAGCAAGGACAGAGGAGGCAGAACCCCGTAATGAGGTAGTGAAACGGTTTAATGAATAAACCAGTAATCAACACAGCTAAAGGGGAAATCCAGAATCATAATTGAGGAGGGGCAGGCAAGAGGTCGGTGTCCGGGAGAGTCAGTCCTACGAGGAGAGATGGGACGAGACGACAAGGGAAAGGGAAGGATGACATGGATGGGGTAGCAGGGAAGGATGGAGCAGGTAAGGCAATCGGGGAGAACGAAAGACAGAAAGACACTCGGTAAGACACATTAGAGAATAATGGCAATGATACTTTGCATCAAGCCTCTTGGCTCGCCAGCTTAAGAAGCAGAGTAATTAGCCAGTTATTGATTGCAGGTGCTTGGTCCCGCCCGTGTGGGCGTGACAGTCAGCATTCACGGTTCGACTTCTGAGATATAGATCGAGTTCTAGGTCACTCTTTTTCAGACTGGTTGGTTCAACTTAAGAAATTCAAGTTCTAATGAGTTAGTACTGAGGTACCACTGTATACTGTAGCGTCAGTGGGATGTGAATATCCTGGGATGTTCATGAGCACTTGTGCGATTCTTGCTAGTGTACCTGATTGTGCTGTGTACCTGACTGTCGCATGTACCGTTACGTGTGTTTGTATTCGGACTTTACCTCTGACACCGGTCGCACAGGAACCGAACAGCCCTTATAAGGGGGCTCAGCACCCCGTACTCCCGGAGCATTCCCAACAGGACTCCCCGAGGGACACAGCCTTCTCCTGCACGGTCTTGGAGGTGCAAGTCAATCTGGAGGCTTATTTTCTTCAATTCAAAGCAAAGGATCATTACATAGCCATATTCATAGCTCACCCGAGGCCTCTGTCCCTGGTATAAGAGACTTAATATGAACATCTTTCTGGTACATCCCATCTCTTTCCCTTGACGAGGTCTGTTAAAATGGTTATAGAAGAGGATTGCTGAGAATATAAAGTTCCATCCGGCCTTGTAACTATGACTAATCTGAGAGATTTTAAATGAGACATATGGACAATATAATTGTAAAGATAACATGAATTTGATTTAACGAGTAATGACACTTTACAGCAATGCATTTTTTCTCTACAGTTGATGTCGATTCTAGCCCTATTCTGTTCTCGGTCTTGGTCTTGACCAGCCTTGGTCTTAGTCACGCCTAAGTGTGTCTTGGTCTTGGTACCCTCAAGTCTCGGCAGTGTCTTGGTCTTGATACCCTCCGGTCTTGGCAGTGTCTTAGTCTCGGTTTAGGCGGTCTTGACTACAACACTAGGAGCTACACTCACCTAAAGGATTATTAGGAACACCTGTTCAATTTCTCATTAATGCAATTATCTAATCAACCAATCACAT
>JAODKE010000040.1:2915653-2929805 GCA_026779605.1 Mormyrus hasselquistii | reverse complement strand
TATGTCAAAACTATTAAACAGAAAAGTTATTTTTAAAAAGTAAAGTAACGTAACACCGTTTCACTGGCCAACATGCAGAACATAGGCGGTACGAAATAAATGTAGCATAATTTTTAGAGCTGATCCCAGCGACACGAGGCGGTTTCAGCGATGATCACCGTCCTGCTCCGTAATAACGGGGGTCCTGTCCTACCTTATCCTTTTGTTAATTTTTTTATTAAGTATTTTGCGATATTGCTCTTTGTAAATGTTTGCACAGTACAGCAAAGGTAACTTGTGTTTCCTTAAACTGCCTCCAGTCAAGAAGTTTGAATCCCGCCGCTGTATCTATGGCAACGGCTCGCGACTCGAAACGTAAAACTACTTCCGGTGCCCGACGGTCCTCATAAAATAAGGTGGAGATCTACAGTATGAAATAATGTGATAATGTGAAGATAATGTGGATCTATAGCATTACGAGTGAATCGGCAGAGTTTCCCATTCTTACTCAGATATATGGCATTTCATTAGTGCCAAAACTCGCGTGGATAAAAACCACGCGCGCAGAAAACCCATCTTCTCTTTACGCTCGCGTCTGCACAGCACTCCCTCGCTCGACGGGATGAATTTTGACACTTTGAAGGCGGAATCAGTGGCTAATGTATTGACTACGATTGGCTATTTGTTTATAGCCTATATATATATATATATATATATATATATATATATATATATATATATATATATGTAAATATGAGTACTGATATTGATATGTGTAATGCATTGATATGTATTGTGATTTGTAGAGTATTATAGTATGCCGTGATTATTGGATTAATGCAATAATCCAATCATATTCTAAATCCTGAACTCTGTTTCAAATGGACTTTAAATACAGTAGCACTGGAATACAACCTTATACGTTTAAAGCTTTAATAAAAAAAGCCAAAGACTGGACATGAAATGAACATTCACTTTTGAAAAAAGATCAATATAAGACAATAGTAAATATCAATAAATAATAATGTCACCCACTGCACTTAATGGTATTGCAATCTTCAGATATCCACTACAAAAGTATTTACACACACATACAGACACACAGAGAAATAAATTAAAAAATATTCGCATAAAAATACTAATGAATAAATGGCTATTTTTTTTCTCTTTCGAAGCATCTCTTCCATCAGCTGCCCAAGTGGCATGTCAGCAGTAGGAAAACAGTATATCTATCTATAATACTGGCTGTGACTCCTGTCTTTGTGCTGAGGTTCATTACATTTGCTACACCTATTGCTCTCAACTGTTCTTTTCTAGGCCACCTTGGCAGGTACAGTAGGGGGAGGAGCCATTGGGGATGGCAGGAGCCATTGGGATAGCAGGATAGATCTGAGGTGTTACCATCAGGAAGCCGGAGCCTCGGGCAGGGTTGGTCTTTGTAACACTAAGGTCTCGTCCACACGGACGTTTGAAATGAACGCCCTCTGAACGCCATACATGTTTTTCCTGCGTCTTTGTAGCTTTGTAGCTGCGTTTGATTGGCGTTTCACTGGTGTTTGCTTGATGCTGTTTAACACCAGCCTGACGCCCAGTCTGTAGTTTTGTGTATTTACCTGTGGGGGCATTAATTACTTTGTCCAGAGTGTGGACGCTTCGATTTGCTCCAATGAGCAGAAAAACTCACCTGGCACCACAAACGCCAGAATAACGCCTGGTACAGATGTCCGTGTGAACAAGGCCTAACTGGATGAGGGACAGAATCTGTGGGTTGATGTAAAATTTCCCTTGAGCATGCTACATAAGGAGTGTCTGTGTGTGGAGCTACAGACCTCCTTTTATCCAATGCCTGTCCTATAGTGTTTGCAGGCAAGTGATACTGATGCTGGGGGCCGAAATATGGAAAAGGGGCAGTGGGATGTTACTGACTAGGTGGCAGAGGAACCAGAGCAACAAGTCTGTAGTCTCTGAGAATTAAGGCCCATCTTACAAAGATGGGCTCCACCAAACGACAACAGCCTGGCCACTGTGCTGGAGTTCCTGATGATGCTTAATTTTAGCTGCTGCTGCAACTCATGCTCCATGCGCTGCGTAACCTATGGCAGAAGGTCCTGGCACAGTAACACAATGCTGGGAGCCTGCTGATAAGTCAGCGTTTGGCCAGTCTCAGTGCACAGCTACACTGGCAGAAGGTCCACCTAGTCCATTCCTGGTTCCATGACAAATTCTGTGAATGCGATCAAAAAGTAAAAAATGCCAAAATTCTTCCTTTATGTTACTTATGATTAGGTTAGAGCTGGCTAGGGGTTAAGGTTGTCACAGCTAACACTAGGGTTATGCATGTAATGAATGGACAGTCCCCACAAAGATGAATACAAATGCGTGTGTATGTGTGTAACGAGTGGGACTTAAGGACCTAGGGGTGAGTGAGGGGAGTAAATATGACGGTAATTCCGGTCGGTCAAAGGCATTTCGATTCAGCTGCAGACAGGAGCAGGCGGAAGGAGTGACGTCACGGCAGGTTTGAATCGTTCGGTGCTGCATTGGTGTGTTCTTGTTATTATTGTGATGTTATGTGTGGTGTATTATGAATTTTAGGTCCGTGTGGATCCGGGATTAGTGTGTGGCTGGTGTGTGTGATTGACGCTGAGTTCATTCTGGTAGGTAATCCTGCTTGTGGTCTTATTTGGATGGAGGTTTGTGGGAGAGGGAGAGGGGCGTGACGATGGGGTATTTAATTAGTGGATTAGAAAAGTTATCGAAGGCCAACGTGGGCACTACGTGCCTGGGTGGATCTCCGGTAGAGTGGGGACTACATCGGACTTGGCTTCTGCAATGATGCTGTTTCCAGCGAGGCCTGCTTCGGATTCATCTCACAAACTTTTGGTTGATTTCTTTCCAGTACAGCCACTGTTTTCCCCAGGTTTATGATAAGCCTTTGTGATGCATTGCTGAAAGGTTTTGATAGCGGGTGTACAGTAATATCTGCCCATGGGGGGGATCTTTTCCTCAGCTTGCATGGTGGCCACGGGTATTTTGCATGTCGAGTTATTTGCGCTACGGTAATATTTCCCGGTTAGTAGTGTGTCTCTGAGCGATATTGTATGCGTGTGGTTGTTGTGTTGATATGGGGGTTTGGGGCTGGATTAACCCAGGT
The DNA here is from genome assembly GCA_026779605.1 of Mormyrus hasselquistii. Lineage (NCBI taxonomy): Eukaryota > Metazoa > Chordata > Actinopteri > Osteoglossiformes > Mormyridae > Mormyrus > Mormyrus hasselquistii. The sequence continues at coordinate 2,926,672 of JAODKE010000040.1, read as the reverse complement.
TTGCAGGATGTTGGACGCTGGATCTCCCTGCCACTAAATTTTAATTTTTGGGACGGAGAGTTTTGTAATGTGACAATCTGTGTACAATCTGAGGCTACGGATCCAGTTTTAAGGGTCCCTGTGATAACCCTGTAAATCAAGTATTGTGTGCATTGCTTTTGCGCTTCAGCCTCCAGCAGTTCATTTATTTCGAACACCGCCTGTGCAGGGTGACCCCTTATGGTGGGGGCTAGCTAAGGGGCACTAATAAACTCCTGATCAGTTAGGAGTAGGTGGCGTAGTTGGAAGTGACGGGGGTGGAGGCCGTGAACCCTTCAGGTGCTGGACAACACGCTGTGTGTGCTGTGCCACAACACGCCAAAAAAACTCACCTGTCGGTCAGGTGCCACTAATGACGGAACTGCAGTGGGATAAGCAGCTACTGTGGAAGAGGCAGCAGATCAGGATGCAGTAGAGCCTGGAGGAGCAGAAGATGACCTCCTTTGTAGGGCTGGTGGCCCAGTGATGGACGGCGGGAGGCAAATGTTTCATTACCAGTTCTTGTTCCCTTTTCTTATTTTCACTGATTTTTGTTTAATTTCTCACAAACGTGAGGGCGGAGAACAATCAGGAGAACATCAAAAATGGGACAGAACTCGGGTGAATTAGAAGGGTTACAGAGGGCCAGCAGGGATGTCCGCCAGCCTGTCGAGGAGGAGACCAGGCAGTTCATGACAGTACTCCCCCTCAAGTTCTGTCAGGACTGGGATGGGAAACAGGAGACTGGAAAACCAGGGAACCATACATGGAACCAAGAATCGAGACTAGGCGAACCGGACACACCAACAAAGCACACTGGACCAAGGAAGCAGGACCAAAACAGACTAAACAACAGGGAAGCTGGGGGGATATTAAAGAGACTGGACATAGACACCCAGACTACAGGAATAAAGAGAGAGAAGTGGGGCACAGGAAGGCGGACCTGGACCACAACAGGGAAAATCAGGGTGACAGGATCTTGGATGGGACAGACACTAGGGAACTGAGATGGGGAACAGGGACCGACAAGCAGTACATACCCCATCAGAATAATCACCATAACAACGATACGAGGGTGAATACGAAAGACCAGGATGGAAAACACAGACACGGTGGCACACAGGGAACCACCATACTCCATACAATACTGACCTACCTAGAAGAACCGAATACTTAAGTCAGGGTATCCTTCATAGAATATAACTCTGCCTTCAATACCATAGTCCCCCAAAAAATGATTTCCAGGACGGTAGCCTTCAGTACTTCACTTTTATGTGACTCCTGGACTTTTTATCTAACCAGCACCAATCAGTGAGACTCAGTGCCTTTTCATACTTTCATACAGGGTTGTGTCCTCAGTACTCTCTTCTATGCCCTATATACTCGTGACTGCCTGTCCACAACACTACAACTATCATAAAATTTGCAGACTACACACGTGTTACAGTAGACGTCTCATTAAGGACAATGATGAGACAACTTACAAAGAGATGGTCCAGAACGTTGTTCAGCGGTCTGCTTTAAACAACTTGGAGCTTAATATAAAGAAAACAAAATTTTGTATGTTTTTCAGAGGTGGACAATTACAGTTCAAAGGTGGTCTCCCAGTGAAGCGTAAGGGGCATAGATGGCACCCCCCTGGCGTCTGGACGAGGTACGTCCCACACAGGTCCTATCACACTGAAAGTCGGGCTGTTTCATAGTGAGACTATCCGATTCCTTGTTATTACTTCTCCAAGAGGCCCTATAATTTTGGGGTTTCCCTGGTTAACCCTCAAGCATCTGAGATCCCTCAGCCACCTTCGGGGTAGTCTAACATGCCTTGACTTCACATATCTAAAAAAACATTTATTTTTTTACATGTGCTTTTATTCAGCATAAACTCAGCACCAATAATGTGAGACCACTTACAATGTTATTATTCTATTTTTTGTTAAAATCAACTTTAAACACATGCTTTTCAAACATGTAAAAAATCACTTCTAAAAAAACATTTCTATCCAAGACTTTTGAGCTCTGAAGCTTATAGACACAAGGGTTGGCTACACATAGGTGAATGAGACATTCTGAAATTTTATGTGGCTTGATTACTAAAATGTTTACTTTGATTACTTTGGAGTGACACTCTTTTTTCTTTTTTAGTCAGTGGCCTACACAATAAATATTGATGAGATAGGTGTCCCCACACCTGTAGTCGTTTACATACTGTCAATGGCCCATCAGTCTGGAATGTCACTGCACCCCAAACCCATCACTTTGGAAAGTCAGTTTGAAACGCAAGAAAAGCAGCAACAATAAAATCTCTTTTACAGTTTATTGGTAGATGGAATGAAAAATGAAAAACTGTGACCATATAAATATAGAAAGCGATAAATATAATGCAGTGCCAATGCAGAGTTAACGGAAATAAAATAATTTACTACTATTAAGGGAACATGATCGCAAGATAGGACCTCTCTGCGGTCCCCAAGGAATATAGCCATTTTAAAAAGGTATTTCGTAAATCTGAGGCATACGGTCTCTTATCACACCGACCATCAGACTGTGCCATAAAGCTCCTGGAAGGGACAACTCTACCCCGAAAGCAGACCCTATGCGCTATCCCGATACGAAGAAGAAGCTATGAGCACCTACTGTACATCTCCGAGGCATTGGATCAAGGCATTATTCGCCCATCCACCACTCCCATCGCCGCCAGATTTTACTTGTGGAAAAAAAGGATGGGGGTTTGCATCTGTGCATCGATTACCAGGCTCTCAATGCCATTACCAAGAAAAGATGAGAGCCTCTCCTACTGAATCCCTCTGTTCTGGAACAGCTTCGACAGGCCAACATCTTTTCTAAGCTGGACCTGCAAAGTGCCTACAATCTGATCCATATCCGAGAGGGTGATGAGTGGAAGATGTCTTTTCTGACAAATACCGGTCAGTACGAATATCTTGTGATGCCCTTTGGTTTGGCTAAGAGCCTGTCAATCTTTCAGGCTTTTATCAACGACGTCTTCCGAGACATGTTGAATCGGTTTGTCATCACGTACATCAGTGACATCCTTATCTATTCGGACAACGCAACCTAACATGTCACGCACGTTCAACAGGTTCTGCAGCGATTCGCCAATCACTATCTATATATCAAAGGAGAGAAATGTGAGTTCCATCGCACATCCATTCACTTTCTGGGCTACCATATCCAACTAGGGGAAGTGGCCATGGACTCAGGTAAGATCAAAGCCGTCTTAGAGTGCCACGAATAAGTACCATTAAGGAGCTTCAGAGATTCCTTGGGTGTGCAAATTTCTACCGCCGCTTCATTCAGGGATTCAGCATGGTGGCAACACCCCTGACAAACCTCTTGCGAGGGAGGAAGAAGATCCTTGTCTGATTCAAGGTTGCATTGCATGCCTTCACCGAGCTAAAGGAGCAATTCTGCACAGCTCTGGTGTTGCAACAGCCCAACCCGGAGGAACCATTCATCATAGAAGTTGACGCCTCCGAGGTTGGAATCGGAGCAATGCTTTCCCAAAGAGACCCCAAGTCAGGTAAAACTCTGTGCTTTTCTCTCAAAGAAGCTTGGACAAGCAAACGGACAAGTGGATCGGCTAAATCAGGAGATTGGTAAGATCTTACAAACGCTCATACAGTGTCTTGGTATTTAGCTGTATTAATTACCATTATGTTTTTAATCCACATTATAAAGCTATTTAATGGTGTTTCCAAAACTGGCTCAGCACCAACTGAAAGTGAATGGGGGGGAACTGAAATGTGACTTAATCCAAAAAACGCACGCTGCACACAGCTTTACGATTAATTAACAAGTGCATCAGTACACCACACATACTGTACGCACAGATACACACAAACAGATTAAAAAAATCCCAGAAAACATGTACCATGTACCACTAACATTCCATCGCATGATAGAGACTATGTAAGTTTGATTTCAACAGAGCTAACAACATTTACCGACATAAAGTGAGCATTTTAAGCAACATCCACCAGGTTAGGTCTCCCTTACAACGTTCTGGAGAAGCCTCTGCTAGTAAACACATGAAACTGGAAACTGAGAATCAGTCGCTGCTGAAGAACAGAATTTAACATAGCCAGTGCAACATAGTAGGCAGATACCACCTTGCAGGCTGGCTGTTATAAGACTAACAAAACAAAAGTATCGGACCAGCCTAGCTCTCCAGTACATTAAAAAAAAAAACACAGTTCAAGCCTACCTTTATTCACAACAGCTGAAATCTTTGGTTTGTTGATTCGTTGAAACTCCTCAGAAGATCCTTCCTCTCTTGTTTAAGTTTTCTGGTCAGGCCATTCTCTAAGGCTAGTTTGATCAGATTAGCTAGATAATAACTAAGATAGCTACCACCAGATACAACACAGCCCAACAAGGTTATGCTACATTAGTTATTGTCACCTGGACAACCAATCAAGTAGATTTCTGAGGATATCAAATGTGACTTTGGTTTTAGCAAATTATGCTGGGCTGAATTATTCATTAGTATTCTAAAATGAAAAATTTTAAATGATTAAATTCAGACCTTAAATCTTCATTAAGGAGGGAGGATAGTCCATCCAATCCACCACCACTGCCAACACACTACCCTGAGAACTCCAGACTAGTGTGAATGAAAGACAAAAACTGAGCCTAATATCTATGTTTTTAAACAAAAACACAAGAGTGTTGATGCAGCCCTAAATCCATAAGAGTACCCCCATGCACCTACCATCTTACCTATTATTATGTCAACTTGGAGCCCCCCCACCCCACCCCCGATTGCTGTTCTTCGTAGTGACTGTCAGGTGATCCGATCAAAGTTCACTCAGTCAAGAACCACTACAGCTTTATCTGGTTGACCTCGCTTGCTTCAACATAAATTTACTCAAAGGACTGGTTACAGAGGACATACACAACACATCATTCTCCACAGCTTCTTGGTGAGGAAATGTCGAAAGAACAGCCAGAGCTGACCCAGACACCTTTGCAGAAGATCTGGGTACCCTGGGTGAGCCGTTCATTGACGCAGAGAAGAGGGTGTAAGTGTCCTTGATCCTTTTTGTCTCCACCATTCATTCTCACAGTATTGGCTCCAAAGGAAGACAAAGTCTCGAGATGCGGTGATTTTCACAGAAGACTAATTGAGAACCTTGTGCAGTTGTCAGATGCAGGGTACTTTAACGTAATTCTCTAAAACACGCCATTTCATTTACAGCCTGTTGGCAATGTAATTACTGCCCACATAGTGACAAACAAGTATTAGATGGGAGTTGGATACCATAGACCAAGGCTGCAAGGTGGTTGGCAGTTTGCTTGGTGAGGTTTGTATCCCCCTTATGAACTAAATGCCACTACGGTACATTCTGCCTCCATAAAACCTCTTGAACTGGTACTCACCTTCTCCCATTAATACTGTGAATACACTTTGGGATTGGTCAAGGTGGCTGCTGCGTGTTTAAAGTTTTTAAAATCAGTAGTGTGCTGTAATCCACATATGTCTGGGGGCTTGCTGTAACGTTTAGGAGAGAAAACAGTAAGGATCACTAACTGAATTATTTATGTGCTTATGTATTTTGTGGTGTTTTATGACTTGGTCAGTGTTTGGGTCACCATCAAACCTCTTTACATGCACACAAGACCTAGCTAATTTTTTTTTTTGCGCCTGAGGTAGAAGTGGATCGATTCTAAAATTTTGACTTTGATATAGATACCAGCTTTGGTATCTCGATTGGCTGTAAACATGCTTATTTATGAAATCAACAGAAATATCCTATGATATAGTTTTAACACATGAATAGGTTCAACTCCAACCAATAAACAGATTCTGGTACTTGTTTGGCCTCAGCTTTGGCTTGGAACTGTTTGGCGAATTTTATTGCAGGGATCACTCCACTTCGCAAATTTTATTGTGAAGACTTCATAATACCGGAACAGTGCGGCTTTTGAATATACCATCAAAATATTGCATTCTGTGATATAATGTATGATGCTATGAAAAATTAGATACCACTCAAGCCTACCTTAGTGGTTACAAAACCTCGTTGATTATACATTCATGTCTGTCTTTGTGCTTGTTGTGTTCATCATTTAACCTAGCCTTATTTTTCTTCACTGGGGAAAAGGATATGAATGCAGTCGCAAGTAGGCTAAATGTAATAACCTCTGAATTACATCACTTTCATATGTCTTACATCAGTTATGGCACATGATGATCTTTAAACTCCTTATATAAATCTTGTTGAGCGAGCGACACAAAGCTTCTCCAGGTTAGACATGTTGGTCCCTGGTAGCAGCATTTGCATACTGAGGCTGTTGCGTTTGTGGTTTCACCCTTTTCGTTTGGTTTCTAACCCAAATAATGGCATATTGTACTTCTGCTGCTTATCAGCTAGAGGTGGGCAGTGGGCAACAGTGGTTTCTAACTTCCATCTGTGTAGCTTCTCTGCACAAGGGAAACGTGAAAGAAGAGTGTCTCCTCAAAACGCAGATTCGGTACATCCACTATGTGCCATAACTAAATATCGAAATTTGTACAATGATAGAATCATATTGTTGTATTACAATATGTATATTGATGAACATTAATGTTAGGACTCATAGGATTCCGGCTGCAAAGTAGACCGTTCGCAAAGCAGCTGTTTTTTAGTATGCTATTCTGTGGCAGCAATCTGCTGACAGACCCCTCTGGGCCAGTGACCTGTAGGTGGTTTACCCCCACAGGCCCAGCAGACACGGCTGTGGGAGGCTTGCCAAGGGCATAGGAGTCTGTTTTTGGCCTTTGTGAGTGACCATTGAGGACCAGTGGGAGTAGACTAAGGGAGTTCAGGGAGTTTTAAGCCTTTGATTTCATAATATGATCTTTGAATCATTTCAACCACTGATATATCAGGATCTGTTCTGGCCTTGTCTATCATTTCCCTGCATCCTGCTCTGTGCTCTTTGATTTTGCACCCTAGTGTGTTTTCCGGCCCCCTGTACTGCCATGTGGCCGAATGGGTTGAACCTCTGCCTCAGCTACATTGGACGTATCGTTATTTGTTTTCTTGTGTTTTAGTATTTTAGTATTAGTTCTGGTTGTTGTGTTTTAGTATTTTAGTATTGGTTCTGGTTGTTGTGTTTTAGTTCCTGGTTTTCCCTACCTGTGTTCAGCCTTAGTTGTTTTGTGCTTCTTGTATCTCCCGTGTTGGTGTTTCCTAGTCTTCGGTGCCTGTTAATTATGGCCTGCACCTCTTCCATTTTGCTATGCAATGAGTCTTTTGGGAAAAGCACCCTGGTTTGATTGTAGCTGTGATTCTGGGATTCTGTGCAACATAACGAGCAAAGCTTTCCTGTTGCTTAGAACCAGGAAAGAATACTTTTGGTCTCTATTCAAAATATTTAACATGGCCCTAATTTTAGCACATGGTAAATTGATATAAACAGTATTTTGTCATTATATCACCCAACTCTAATGATCTTTGTTGTACTCTTTAGCTGAATACCGTATAGCCTTGATCAGTGGGTCGAATACTGCCCCCCGTGGCAAGGAGCACTTCTGCTTCGAAAACCGCAACACATTAAGAAAACACAACACATTTAAAAAATTAAACTTGCTTAATTTTTTGTCTTGATGTTTTTGTGTGTTCTTAATGTTTTTGCATAGTGTTAATGTTGACATACTCTGGGCTTTCAGGGTCACCGTACAGCAGACAAGCACCACGTGTACCCTCCCCTAGCACCACGTGTACCCTCCCCAAGCACACAGAGTATGGCCACAAGCACGAGGCAATGCACCCCATATCAGTTATTCATTATTCATCATTCATTATTTTTCACATGTTAAATTGTTTCCATCGTTCTACACATGCCATGTACAGCACAGTCTATGCATCTTTTGGAGTCAAATCCATACATTCATTTAAATAAAACTGCAGTGATATGTAATTCTATGGCTGTGTATATCCTGCTGACCTGGTGCTGAATTCACAGGGTGACTAAGAGATAGATGAGATGTAATAAATGATTTCTGTTTACAGCGACCTATCCTCTCCTCTAACACTTCAACATTTTGTCCTAAATTATTATTACAGATGAGTTTTGACACTGAGCTATCTTCACTGTGGTAAGATGCTAAAAACGGCTTAGTGACAAACAGGAGCGTCAGTTTTTGGTTCCTGTTGCCAAAACTCTTAAATTAATGAGTATACGCTGCAGACAGGGTTTTTTATCTATTATTTAATCCTTTATTTAACTCTCTTCCAAGATGAATTGAAATTCAGCGGGTCTGCTCACCTGTAGGTACACTAATAATCACAGTCTGTTGTACGCAATGCAGAGCCAATAGCGCAAAATCGTCTAGGCGCAAGGTTTATGTAAGTTATTTAGAACTTAACCGGAACCCTGCTTTGTCACTAACCGGACTCACCTGCACCCACAATATTTTCTGATTTGCTGACTACTCAGCAAGTGCCCAGCTGGAATATAAAAATATTATTCTGGTATTGTAATACACGCTGAATGACAAAAAAACGACTTTAAGAAGCACGTTCACCTCACAGGTCTCCGAATAACTATTTGAATGATCGGCTTTTGAGGGGCAGCCAATCAGTGTATGATTTCATACTTCGTTACCTCTTCATTTATTGGTCAATCAGTGGTCTAGAATTTCAGGCATTTTCTACGTGATTTACTATCATTGTAGCACGGTGTTTCCTAGAGGTAACAAAATATTTAGGGGTACATTTGACAATAAAAGTGGTCCTAAATGAGCTAAGATATGTAGTGGAATAATTTTTCCCATGCAAAGCCAAAATGTATGCAGTAGGGGGTTAAGTTGCCCATCCTTGTGTGATTCTACTAGAATGCTGACTTAGGGTTATGACTTAGAGTTTACAGAAAGATACACTTGCATATGCAGAACCAATCACAGGATTGTATATGCTGGTGAGTTTTTCCTGGTGACTACCACCTGGTTCGAGTCGCTCTGTTTGTTCCACGTCCTTATAGGATCATTGTGACTCATGCAAAACAAAGAATGGTAAAGCAAATTCAGATAACTTGTGTTTTTTATGTGGATGAATGTGAAATGGTTGCAGCATTAGCATGGATGTCGCTTTTGTCCCTGGCAGTACTTACAGACATCTGTCTTATACTGCAGCATCTGTCCCTCAATTTACCAACTCCCCCACTATTATTGTGATGGTGGGGCTTCCAGCCCGGGGAAAGACCTATATCTCCAAGAAGCTCACCCGCTACCTCAACTGGATTGGAGTACCCACAAAAGGTCAGTCTGCATTTGCCTACACGTGCTCAGCACTTCAGTTGACAGTGATGCAGCAATTTAGCTTAGCTGTCGCGAAACAAAAACACAGCCTTCAGGCAAATATGTTTAGCAGTGTAATGGATGATAATAGCTTTGTGGCAGGGAAGGAGACACAGGAGATTTGGGGGCACAAAAAATTGATGAGATGATTAGCTGACAAGATTGTTAATTCCTTTCTACCCTTTTCTGATCAACACCATTCCTTGAACCATTTATTCTTATAAATTAATAATAATAATAATAATCACAACTTTATTGATCCCCGTGGGGAAATTCCTTTTTACGCCTTTTTTTGCTCAAGGACCCGCAAACATGCTGAGGCTGGGCACACAAGCTTAGCCCACTGAGCCACACACTGCCCCTCAATTGCATGAAGTAAAGCATTTTTTTGTTTATATATGCTTTATTCCTGCTGTTTTTTTTCATAGTTTTCCTACTGATATTTTCTACAATAATGGTATGCCAGAAAAATATTAGATCCATGAGAATGTCCTGAATGTTTGGCTTGTCTTTTTGTTTTATTTATCAGTGTTCAATCTGGGTCAGTACCGCAGAGATGCTGTCCAGACCTACAAGACCTATGAGTTTTTTCTTCCAGACAATGAGGAGGCCATGGCCATCCGCAAGTAAGGACTAATAAAATCCTCTGGTCCGCTGCTGAAGGGAAAGCTCCAGAAAATGTTGCTCAGAAGGCATTAGGGCCACATGTCCTCCATGCATGTTCCATGCTGTAATGGGACCATTGGCACGGCATTTGCTTAGTACTACTGTTCAATAGTGAAATAGCTGGGTTTTGCTTCTGTGTCCAGAACTTGCGCAAGGACAGCCCTGAAGGACATCTCTGCCTACTTCATGCTGGAGCAGGGGCAAGTAGCAGTGAGTAGCAAGACTCTCGAAAACATTTTCAGACTTTCTGCTACACATAGTGGGAGAATAATGGTGCAGAAAAACCAATTTTGTTATATTGGGGGTGTATATGGTAAATTCTAAATGCTGTTTTTTGTGAGTTTATCAATCGGAAAGAATCACATAATAATCATGCAGTTTAAAAACAAACCAACATTTCAGAATGTACTCCCTTTCTGTTTGGTCACAGGTGACTGTGCGCTTTTTACCTTGAACGAATAGCCAGGGGATCAATGAGGATAAAAGTAACACAAGCAAAACTCCGCAGACTGAAAAAGAGAAAATCTTAAGTGAAATGGCATTTTGCAGGACTTTTCCTTCTGCTGAAATTAATTACATAAAAAACCTACATACTCTTACTCAAATTCTTCACAAATGCATACTTTACAATTAAGGAGAGTGTCAATTACAGTATAGCCGATATTAAGTGATTTGGAAAAATAATAGTATTAAGATGTGTCTTATTTCCTAATTTTGGATTTTCAGCAAGTGAATGTAGTTTTTTACTCTTGTAGTATCTTTATTCTGAATGACATTCTGCACAATTACCCAAGATACATACAGCTCTGGAAAACTGAAGAGACCACTTCTGATCATTTTGAATTTTGTTTTTAATTGCCCCACTTGAAAGGTTAAAAAACCAAATCAAGTTGTTGCTTTCCAAACTAAACCTTCACAGTGGAAAAAAGAAAATGGGGTAAAATAACCCAGTGTGTCTTTCTGTGTGGAGTTCGCATGTTCTCCCTGTGCATGCGTGGGTTTCCTCCCACAGTCCAAAGACATGCAGATTAGGT
>JAODKE010000040.1:2854778-2866079 GCA_026779605.1 Mormyrus hasselquistii | reverse complement strand
GCTCCCCTAACTTCACTTCTGTGAGGGAAGGACATGCTGATCTGGTGAAGCCCTGAATCTGAAAGTACATTCAGTTCAGCCCTGGTTCTACGACAACCTGACCCACAGTTCACGTTTGAAGCAGAAGTGGATGCATACGAAGTGAGAGGGTAGGTGCTGAGGAATGCAGAGACCAGACATAGGCATCCGTGTGCTTGTTTCTCTAGATAGCTCACTTGCAGAGTGCAATTACGACACAGGAAATCACAAGCTCTTAGCGATTAAACACATTAGATAAATGACGACACTGGCTAGAGGGAGCTAACTACGCTTTCACAGTGTTTACTGACCACTGCAGCGTAGAATATCTCCAAAATGCAAACAGCTGAATGCCCAGCAAACTTGCTGGCCCAGTTCTTCACTCGCTTTGATTTCGGTGTCATATTTCTCAGCGTCTAGGAACATGCAAGCAGACGCGTTTGGTTCTCCTGGTTTCTGTGCCTGCTGGTCATGACATCAGCCATCTATGTTGAGCCAGGCTTTGTCACTGAAACCACGTTTCACCGAAACGGAGCACATACACATAAAAGTATACCATGTGCAGCTATCAACCAATCGCGTAAGCATGGACCACAATAGGGCAGCGTATTTTTCAGCAAAGGAGCATCGAATTGTAACGGAGAAATTTACAATTAACAAAGAATTTACAAAGGCAGTTATAGCAAAGAGGAAGTGGCTGCCACCAGAACAGGAAGGTATGCTGTCAGTGGATTGCTGAAAATGTAAATGCATGTGTACTGTACAGTTAGATTGCCGTTAAGAAAATGTCAGTCATTTTATTATCTTTTACCATCTTATTATCATGTGTATGATGATTTAACTGTGACAAGTGCTTTGAGGTTTTATAAATTATTGTTAGTCATTTTATTCATATTCATGACCTTTTTATTATTCAGTATTTTTATTATTCAGTATTAAATAGTCACCCACACATATGAACACACACACACACACACACACGCACACTTTTCTAACTACATTTATTGAGTGCTTTCACTTTTCCATGTCTTTTCTTTATCTGTGTTTATGATTTCCCCTTCTCCTTATCTGTGCCAATGTGTACCAAGGTAGGCTATAGGAGTCAGGACTGCAAGAAGTTTCTATTTTTGAAGCAATTACCCATTTCTATTCCAAACGCGAAACGACTGCTAAATAAAACAAAACATAAAAATATAATCCAGACTTGTGGATATTTTGCATCTGCTTATTTCTATATGGAATTTATTTAACGCAAAATAAGAACTTCCTTAATCAGCAGCCAGTAGAAAGTGCTGCTCTGCAAGGCAGACAGGGTGGGGACCTTCACCCTCACAGTATGCACTGGTTCCAAGGTGGCGTCTGTGCAGAGCTGCTCTCATACAGGCTCTGCAGGTGCTCTGGCCCAGGGGCAGCATCCCGTATAGCTTGGCTCACAGAGGGCATGCATTCTCTTTCCTGACTTTCACTGCTTTGACTGTACTACAAATGACTGACTACTTATCCCATTTGCAGTGGGGAGGACTTCCCAATATCCTGCATCCTACAATCAATAGCCACACAGACATCATCATAGTACTCCTAGATCAGACCTCCACCTGTAGCTTTTAGTGGAAATTATACATTTAGACGTAGTGGAAGATTTTATGTTCACTTAAAGAATATTTGCTATGATAACAGGGGACTGTCTTGTCTGTGTGAAAGGCGGTGGCCGCTTAGCAGCCGACCAGGAGGAAGGTCATACGGATAATTACAGAGCTGGTTCTAACCGGTTTGGTTTGGATGCACAAGGAATAAACATTAACTGTGAACCTTCGTTCTTATCTCGCAGAATGATAAACATGAAGCAGAAGTATAAAGGAGCTATGCAAGAAAATAATTCTGGCCAATTGTTGTATGCGGACACATACCTTGGCATACTTGATGCATCAGATAACCTAATAAAAAAATTTGCTGTTTTCATATCCTGTCTTTGGCTGTTTTTCCACACAAGTAACTCCAGACAGAACAACAGACTTTTGCTCTTCCGTGTCAACCAACAAATCTTTCCATACCCCCTATTTTACCCAAAATATAAACCCCAGCACTCCCAATATCCGAAAGACAAGCCAACTTAAATGTAGAATCAGTGGATATACTGTATGAGTGGGAATGTAGAATAGAGTGCACCCCCCACCCCCTAACATCGCCCCTGTATATGTGGGGAATCCTTCTTAAAGTGACAAATACAGCCATGTTCAAAAGATTTGAGAGCAACACAGATACTGATTTTCACATTCACATTTCATTCTGCTGCCTCGGTTTTTATGATGTCAATTTGCATAAACTCCAGAATGTTATGAAGGGTGATCAGATGAATTGCAATTAATTGCAAAGTCCCTCTTTGTCACGAAAATGAACTTAATCCCAAAAAAAACATTTCCACCGCATTTCAGCCCTGCCAAAAAAGGACCTGCTGACTTCATTTCAGTGATTCTCTCATTAACACAGGTGACAGTGTTGATGAGGACAAGGCTGGAGATCACTCTGTCATGCTGACTGAGTTAGAATAGCAGACTGGATGCTTTAAAAGGAGCGTGGTGCTTGAAATCATTGTTCTTCCTCTGTTACCCACGGTTACCTGCAAGGAAACACATAAAGTCATCATCGCTTTGCACAAAAAGAGGCTTCAAAGGTCAGTATTAAGATTACACCTAAATCTACCATTTATCTGATCATTAAGAATTCAAGGAGCGAGGTTCAATTGTTGTGAAGAAGGACTGATATTCTGCAAAAGGTACAGGGATTGGACTGCCGAGGACTGGGGTAAAGTCATTTTCATTGATGAATCCTCTTTCTGATTGTTTGGGGCATTCAGAAAAAAGATTGTCTGCAGAAGAAAAGGTGAACGCTACCATCAGTCCTGTGTCATGCCAACAGTAAAGCATCCTGAGACCATTCATGTGTGGGGCTGCTTCTCAGCCAAGGGAGTGGGTGTGAGTGAATGGTAGCAGTGTGTGAGTGTGCCCTGCAATGGGCTGGACCCCTGTCCAGGGTTGTTCCCTACCTCATGCCCATTGCTTCTGGGATGGGTTCCGGACCCCCTGCGACCCAATAGGATAAAGCAGGTTGGAAAATGAACATCTGACTAAAAGATCTTCAATGCTGAAGTAGCAAACTTTGCGAAAACCAATACTTCATGTAATTCTCAAAACTTTTAGCCGCAACTGAACAGTCACACTTCGAAAATGCTCCCCTCGCTCATTGTTCGAAGCCAAATTAGGCCAGGTCAGTCTTCCTTCCAGTCGATTAGGGAGACGTAAATTTCAATTGTGTCAGCGAAGAAAACGATCTTGCAAATTTTTTACTGTAATCTGCAGTTTTTACCACCTTGTTGCAGTGTTTTTACCCCCTAACACAGCCCTTCCACAACACTAAATAATGTCACTATTCAGCTATTGCTAACTAACTCGGTGTTACAACTGACACCACAAGCCATCATACTCAGAGGGGAAGCATTATGCTCTAGATCAACAAATCAACAGCCAAATTAATGGTATTAATGGTAATTACTGGTTATTAACGGGGCCCTCTGGTGTTGCCGGCTTAGCTGTATGGACAATAAAGTCGTCTTGAGGCAGTAGGTCTCAGGTAACATTATATACTGCCGAATAAGTCTTCAGAATTCAATGCCTCAGTGCTTTTACCAAATTCACCCAGCATCTCGCCTGGCTGCCTCTTCCATGAAGAGAAACTAATCAATCGGTGCTCTCACATGGTTCTAAATATTTACCCATTGCCTCCTTCACCTGTACAAAATCCCCCCCAGTTTCATCTGGCATACCATAATAAATATCCAACTCCCATCCTGACAATAATAGACACATAAATTTCAATTCATCACCCCAACCATTTATTTTTGCTTCCATTTTGACCTGACCTGACCAATCAGACCGCTCCGCTCTTGGCCAGTGCCCATAAAGATTTCCAGCATAAACACAAGGATGAGGTAACACACCAAAGTTCACAGCTGAACCAGTCCAGTGTGAGGAATCGGAATTGGACTATGCAACTGGTTCTGACATTTTGGGTAGTTGAGCAAACTGCCTTAACACAAACTCTAGGTTTATCAGTATTACAGATCCCTTCGCTGGCACCAGTAAACCCAGAATTTTGGGCTGCCACAACCCTACTAGTTACTTTATAGCTTATTAGGTCAAATAACCATAACTGGAAATAAAGAATCAATTCTCTTTATTCCCTTAAACATTTAAACATAATATCATTCTTACCTTTTTCTCTTACACAGCACACAGCCACTGTCTGGGTTACAAACCACAACAAGGATATGTTTTGCATAACAGTGACAGTGAAAACGATCTAATTTAAATTAAAGCAAAGAAGCAGCAAATGATACAGACATTTTTCCAGATATTACGACATCACACATGCCCTTTTTGTCGATAAAAGACAGTTTTATGGAAACTGTTCCTTTCAGATGTTCCATAGTACTTTTTTAAAATAGGTTTCACGGTTTTCACGTCGACATTGTGATACTACTAATAATGAATTATATAACGAATATATGCCTTTTCCTTTAGATACAGTACAGAACACTACAGTAGTACCTCCATGCATTTTGACCAATCAGACGGTGGGGATGCAGTCAGCTCGGATTGGTCATGCTTTCAGCCCTGCAACAGGGCCATGTCAGCTCAGTTATGGCTGGGCTAGCAGACTTTGCAATGAAAAAACCCTCAGTTCATGGTACGGCTCGGTTCGTGGTGGCAGTGGAAAAGCGAAGTATGTCAGCTGCAATTCAGACCGAATGTGCTGCTCTCTCCATTCATTGAACAGAGTTGGTGTGTGACATACTTGGTGTGAGTTATTATTGGTACCCTCTAAAGATGGCGACACTGGGTCTAGTTCCCTGTATTTTAAGCCTAGCCTCGAGTATTTTAGCCCCGATGCCAGTCTTCCTTCAAAAAAAAGAATCAAGAGCCACGTTAACTAGACCTAGCCCCTGACTTACAGTACAGCAGCCCCAAGCACACATGGATTGGTCTGAACAGAATATGTCAGCTCCATCATCTGGAAAACCTGTAAACGGTTCTGACAGACAGAGAAAGGGACGACTTTATCATCCCTATCAGATGGTTGGACACATTTATATTCATAATTGGAATGTACTGTGCAATTGAACATCTTGCTTGTGGAGACCTATTCCCACTACAGAAAGAGTAAATCTGGATCCTCTGGACAGCTTTATAATGTTTCTGGGGTTTTGGTTGCTGGGTTTGTACAAACCTGATCAACCAATCACGTCTAGAGTGCGTTTCTTAATTCAAATGATGATATTGGAAATAAAGATCACAATATGATATATCAGCTGTGCTTCTATTGGCTGATTAGAAAATATATATATATTTTTTTTAGGGAGCTCCCTTAAAATGCGAATGATGCAGACGTGTTATATGTGTCACGTAGCTGCGGGAGAAGGACGACTCAAACGCAGGCTGCGGGTAAGCCAACCCCTCGCACGCATACAGAGAACAATGACCGAACAGGGAGCACGGGACTGAGAGATCGTAATATACCCAACCAACAAAGGAGTAAACATGAGGCAGCTGTGGTCGGTTAACAAGAGGGCGGGAACAAAACTAACAAGCTTCAGGCATTGCTGATTAAGCCACGCCCAAGGGAACTGCAGGGGTCACACAAGCTGGGCGGGGCTGGACGTGACAATGTGCTGTAGACACCAGATGTACAGTCTAACTTGATTTTTTACAGCCTGATGGAAATCAGTACTATCATTAAGTCTTACTGTTGTTTGTTGCTTGACTGGTCTGTAAAAAATACCTGTCTAAGGTTTTTTATGGAGCAGTTTGGGGGTTAAGGACACTACTCAAGGGTCCCAACAGTGATATGGTTAAGGGATTCAAACCAGCATCCTTCCAATTAACCAACACAGAGTCCTAACCTACAGAACCACAGACAACCTTTGTCTTCTAATTCCAACACTGATTTTTGTATTAGCTAGTATTGCTTTTGTTTTCATTATTTCAAATGAATCTTTTGTGCTTTTTGCAGCTTTAAGTATATTCTAAAGAATTTAGAGAACTTGTAAATCATGCTGGGTATTTTTGGTTCCGTGTACCAAAATTAAATGGACGGAACAGCATAGTCCCTGCTTCTCTTCTGCTTTTACTTACTTTGCCCTGCTGAATAAACATTTAACTTTGACATCAAATTTGTTTGATCGTGCTAATCTCACATCTAAGGATCCATTGAGCTAAAGAGGCCTGCATCATGCTAAAGTATTTTTTTTTTATCATTTGTTAAATCACACAAATATACATAATCAGGATTTGTTTTAACAAGAACGCTGCAGTTATCGTGATCTGAATTAAGATCCCATGGATTGTTCGCCTGGCAGGTTCTGGGTTCCATCTCCCCAAATTTCCAGCAGAGGCTACATTTTATTTACTCAAAAGCTCTTCTCCCTGAAGAATTTACTTCGTCAGGTTAAGAGGTCATAGCATCTTACTACAGGAAGAGGGCGCTCTAGCTCTACAATAAAATCACGATAGACCGATTTTTTAAGTACGGTTCATAAAATCACTAGCATATACACTGCATAGAACATATTTATACATAAGTGATTAATTGTTCATTAATCAATACATAAAAACCATCACGTGTGTTAATCAGTGAAATACTGATAATATTTGATAATATAGTAATATCAGTTTTACTTTAGTTCCCTTTACCCTACATAGTTCTTCTATGGGAAATTATGTCTTTTTATCATGCATTAACTTATCTGTTAATAATAAACCCACCTGAATAGCTGAATAGCTTTATTTTTAATAAAACTGTTACATCAAACTCTCTTTTCCAGGTATTTTAGTTCCTCTCTGTTTATCTTAAGACCTCGTGCTTAAAGGCTAGATTTTTCGGCAACACTTTACTTGAAGGGGAACAAATAATATATCATTATATATTAATACTTATTTATTAATTATCCACAAACTAAGTCTCAGTTACAAACTCATGCTTGTTCATCATAAATGAATCGTGATGCATCTTTTACCTCAAGCAGCTACTATATCTGTTACTATGCCTGTTAATTCTATAAACCCTTGTGAACTAAAGAAGAAACAAGTAATTAATTAACACAAGTGAAATACTGATGTCATGTTTGTTCATTAATGAATGGTGACACGTCATTTACCTCAACTAGCTACTATATGTACTCGTAATTTTTACTTTAGCAGTAACTGAATTACCACTAAGTATTTGTAAAGTATTACTGACTTCTCTAAGAAGATTCCAATATATAATCTGATTGTCTGAAATTATAGTACCATCTTAGTTACATTAAGGAACTTAGGATTTCTTACCATGGCAAAAGTGCAAATGTGAATTTGTCAAACACATGAATATCTAGGCAAATTGTGCCTACAATTTAATTCCATTGAGGCATCGAGAGGTGAGTGGTTATGATGAACCCTTTATTTTAAGAAGTCATTTCACGTGTTGATTTGAAAATTGGTTAAAATTAGGAACTGCAGTCCTAAGATAAGCAAGATAACTGTTTAGATGAAGAGATTTAAAAATTTCTACATTATCAGCCTGATTTAAAAACGTATTGTGAAACAGATACTGTTTCAAAATAATTGCGGTATAATGAAACAGTAACTATTGATTTTCCATAACCGTGTATCCAAAGGAGGGTTGCGGCCAGCCTGGAAGCTCACCCCAGCCGCAGAGGCAAGCTACATGGGTCACGAGGCGAAGACAGGAATATTAATGGCACAGGAACCAAACACACGACCCCAAAGGCATGACACTATTACATTTGTTTTAAAACATCACTAGCGCTTGTTAAAATGCTTATTCCCATAAATTTGGAAAATGCTACCCATTATACAAATTTGACTTCAAAATACTGTCACTTATTGACGAATACAGCAAATAAAGGAAGTAGTGAGACTTGTGTTTGAGCTTCTAAGAATAAAAAAGTATCAGTAGAACATTACCGCTCTAGTGAGGAAGGAGCTGAGCGTGAGAGTGTTAGAGATAAAAAAAAAAAAAGAAGCTTTCTGCTAGGGTTAGTTGGCCTTACCGGTACACAGTGTGGGCTCTGGAATAGAGCTCCAGCACAGGGGTGGAGTCTCTCCTACTCTAGGCTTCCCCATGGTGAATGAGCTCAGGCGGGGGCGGGGTTACTCACCGGGGAGGCTGAGGGCTGTGTTGTTGATGATGTTCCTTTTAGGTAACTATGAAACTGCAAGAAAACTTTGAGTGTTTGTATGTGGATACAGTAAAGAGCAGAGTGTGCAGCCTTATTAGAAATGGGAATTAGGTGCTTCAAAGGAATCCATGCAGACTCAGCGATCCTACAGGGTGACTTAGATCAATATGGGAAACAATAGAGATATTAGGGGGGGCCGGGGGCCGGGAATGGCTTCCTGGATGTAGATCCAAGGGGTAAACTGTATACTTCTGTACACAACATGTCTATAACAAACACAATGCTTGAATATAAGGAAGTTCAGTATCATGACATTGATTCAGGAAGGACTGTGTGGCTCTTTATTTACGTGGTTTGTAAGGACGCCAGCTGTGATTTAATAATACATGGACTGTGCTACAGCAGCATTGCTAGCTAGCTAATTTCTTGCCTTTGTCAAGCTGGAAACCCATGTGAAGTACAGTATAGGTTTGAACAGGCACATTAATATGTGATGACACACAAAGTCTTCGACTTCACTTTCCTTGTTAACTTCATGGAGGCCATATTATGAGCAAGAAGTTCTTTATTTATAGTTTGGTAGTTAGTTAGCCAGTTAGCTAAATGATGGAAATGTATGCTTAACAGCAAGACAACAACATACAATCGCATGTGACCCAGAGTAGGATCTTTGTGTATATACTGAGGGACATTAGTGTTTCTAGCAGAAACACTGACTATAAAAATAAGATTGAAATTATACTGGGATACAAATTAAAGATCTTTTTATTGGCCGACATTTTTCGGGTTGGATGAACCCACCATCTTGCTGCTCACAGCAAAAGGCTCCTCAAGTATACTTGGTACCAGGGTACCCTAGGATAGAGGTCAATGTTGTTGTGCAATCTGATTTAAAGGTGCCATAGAAAAATGCATTTTTTTCAGTATTTTAAATTGCTCTATGAGGTATGTGAACTTGGTTTGGTTGAAAAATTTTACAGGCTCATTTACAAGCCTATTATTTGCCCTAGCCCAGAATGAAACAGGGCATTTTCCCTTCTTCGGAGGGTTCATTAATATGTTGATGAGCTCTGCTCTGATTGGCCGGTTTACCGTGAGGCGATGTGTTTGTTTATACAGGACCAACATCTTTACAGTAATGCGCCAAATAATATTCGGTCAACGACAGTCTGCATTTACAATGGTGGTCCCAATAGACTATAATGGAGCAGGAAAATTCGTATCACCTAGTGATTTCGTGATGCGACTCATTACATGTTTGTGGTGATGCTGGTGTAAACAAACCTACAGCACTTCCAGTCTTGTAAAATTATAGTACAGAAAATTATGCATAGAACCTAATACCTGATAATGATAATAAACAGCTATTTTACTGGTGTATGTATGTATTATACTGTACTTTTTTCATTGTACTCCGTACTTTGCCAAATATAAATGTAATACTCTCACATTAGCCTAGATAAAAAGTTAGCATACTGTAATCATAACTTTGTTTTTAGAATTGTAACAAGAACATTGTAATTGTTTAGCATCTCAGTCAACAAATGATTTCATGATGCTGGCTTCAGCATGCAAGTTCTATGAAGAACTCCAGGTGAACAATGTGTTGTTTACAATGAATTGTACTTCTGCTTTCAATTTCTTTGACTTGTCATTTAAATATCTGTTTTGCTAACCAAAAGTGGTGGAGCGTCAGTGTCACTATCACAGACTTTATAATGTTGTTTACTACTCCCCTGCTAATCTGGGGTACAGTTTCCCCAAAGCATAGTTGTTAGCAACGTTAGCATCTTACATATTTGGAACCGTACAACTATACAATTCCAACTAAATCAGCTGCTAACAGGATCATTTGGGAATAGGAGCTGCATTCTTAGCCTACTAATAATAAGTAACCTTACATCAGTGGCTGTCAGTATATATTTTTTCCTTGCGAGATGCACTTGTGGAAACTGCACACTTGAGAGAGAAAATAAATGTTGCAGGGTGTTCAGGTCCATTGGGCTTGAAAAAGGGCTGGGGGTACATTAAGTTCAGGGGCGTAGCTAAGACTGTTACAGAACTCTCTAGGATTTTCTTACTCAGCCCCTTCGCCACCTTCTTTAAATATGTGGGATTTATATTTGAAAGAGGGAACGTGTGGGATTGACGGCATGTCAGTTCGAGGTATCAAACTGTCCTCTTCAACAATGCCACTGTAAAAACAGATTTTCATTCCGTGGCACCTTTAAGTCTGTTTGTTGTGCATGGAAAGGAGGAAGCTAAATTATCCAGGAAGAAGCAAAGAAGCAGTTGTAAAAGACCATGCCCAAGGTCTTAGTCATGGTGGCAGCTGTTGAGTTGGTGCCTGTTTTGGCAGTAAAACCTGTGTCCCGCTGCCCTGCAGAGAGGTTTTAACACCCCATAATGACTGTAGAGAAGGCATGGGGATGTAAGCTGATATAACTGATATCTAAGAAGAGTTCAGGGAGGCAACTGAGAAAAACTAAAGTGGCCTCAGATCTGTTTTTTTTTTCTTTTATCAACCCTTTGGAGAGGATGGTTGGAGTTTGCTCAGGCTGTGTTGATCAGACATGGAAAAAATGCAGAGCATCACTGAGTGTGGTTAAACACATGGACATGCCCTAGTCAGAGGATGCATGAGCTAGCATCGCAATATTATACGGAATAATGTTCTTCAGGTAAAAGTGCCAGATAAGCAAGTATTATTTTGAAAAAAAATGATACTGTTCTTATAGAGTATACACACACGCACACGCACACGCACACACACACGCACACGCACACACACACACACACACACACACAGACAGACATACAGGGATATGGAGAGCTGCAAACGTTGGAGAATGTAAGTACAATACAAAACATAGCAAGGGTGGCGTGATGGCACAGTGGGTGGCACCTTTGGAGTCAGACCCCCCTCTGCTCTGTGTGTGTGCCGCTTTCCTCTTCTCTGTGTGCTGCGTAGCTTTTCTGCTGTAGTTCAAAGACATAAGGTTAGGCGAACTGGCATCTCCAAATCACCCGCTGTGTGTACGCTGTGATGG
>JAODKE010000040.1:2811763-2833901 GCA_026779605.1 Mormyrus hasselquistii | reverse complement strand
ACCGCACCGCACCCCCCGAGCTTGCGGGAAAGCTTTGATCAAGATTGGCGAACAGATGGACAACACATGGGGAGTTGGTAACGGAACAGAGAATTCTCTCTTTTTAGAGAGGGAATGGATCGAGCAGCACGATGTCGGACGTTTAACATTAAACGTCAATATTAAACGTCAACATAGGTGTTCATGGCTATCTGATGACAAAGAAACTGGGAACCAAGATGAAGCCCTATTATTTTAAGATATTATGAATAGAATTCCCTTACTCTCTGTTAGTGCTGTGCCCAAAATAAGAGGCACACATTAGCACTACAGTAAAATTCTAGAAAGAATTCATCTTGGTGCTTCCAAATTAATTGTTTTAAGATCTTTTTCATTGGAACCGGAAAAAGAACTCTGTTCATCTTCAGAACACATATCCTATAATCATCCTAAGTGCATGATGTCTAACACCAGCTAGAAAAAGCATCTGGCAGACAGAGGGATGAAAAAACTAACATGAATTCCACATCACTGCTAAACAGGAATAATGCAATACTAAAGTATACAGCTGAGCCCTGTATTTTCCTGTAGATCTCTTGCATGTGAACTATGTTCTCATCAAAACACATAAACCTGTTTCTTAATGTGAAAAACAGTGTTCCTGACTGACTTTTGCATTATTGGCCAAGAGGAGGAGTGCATCAGTATTCACCTATGCCAAAAATAACCACCATTCACTGCTCTTTTTTTGGAGAAAACTTTGCACATCTGTGCCGCTCAAAATATTTCCCCACCGGCTATCTGCCAAAAAAGTGAAGCTGTTGGGTGCTCGATTCCCTATCATGCAGGTTGGGATGAGGGTGCACGGCTGTATCCTTGAGGTAACGTAACTTCTATGTCCTAAAAGCAGAGGAAGCACACACTCACAGGTCCTACATAACCTTCACTTTCGTCATCGTTGTTGAAAAAAATTTACTCCTTATCCTAAGTTTTCCAACTCTCCGAGTAAGATATTCAAATATCTTTCTGAAAGATGCACATACTCGATACGCTGCACGCTGTTGAATAACAATGTTAATATTAATGCACTAATCAATTGATTTAGGCAGAGATTTATTGGCACAAAGCACTTCCCCATAAAAAACATGGCTGAAAAACCTTGGGATTGGTCTTTAGCATTCGAGAATGGTGAAGAAGAATGGAACAACATCCATAGCACTCAGCTGGACCTACATGCGTGTTATGCCCCAACAAGAATTTGATACAAAGCTCAATTACACTACACAATATATAAATGACCAAATGTTTTTTAATCTTAATAAGGGAACAAAAGTTATAATACAAAATACATTTAAAAGCAATGCAGAAACTTGTACTTATGATCCATAATTTGCTTCATCAAAAGCTTTGCGTGCCCGTTTCAGTTCTTCATTCATTGTTAGGAGATCCTTAACTCTGGCAAATTTCCGGGGATCTTTTCTAATAAGAAACACAATGTCCTCCACTTGCACCCGACCTTGACGTCCAATTGACATTGCTTTGTGTGTCTAAAAATAGAATTTTGAAAAACAGAACCAGTTTCACATATACCGGAATAATTTCAATTTCCTGTTTATATTTGACAATTTCGGAGGGGAAGACTGGGA
Source organism: Mormyrus hasselquistii (assembly GCA_026779605.1). Classification (NCBI taxonomy): domain Eukaryota; kingdom Metazoa; phylum Chordata; class Actinopteri; order Osteoglossiformes; family Mormyridae; genus Mormyrus; species Mormyrus hasselquistii. Next base: position 2,832,276 of record JAODKE010000040.1, on the reverse strand, counting down.
TAATACTGATTTAGGGCCGCATCACATCTAACGTGCTTTACAGAATTTGCCCTCATTTCCAAAATATCTATTCATGTGACATTTACTAGGAGAAAATACCCACTTCTGTATCATCAAGGTATGATAAACAGTGACTCGGAATAAAATTTTTCCACATAAGCAAAGGCTTGCGCCATTGCAACAGTTTTTACAAGTCATAACTTACCATTTCTGTGATAAATTCTATCACAAGGTCCTCCAAAATATCCACAGACTCCGTGTATGGATTTTGATCATCACCGAATCCATACATCATGCATCGAACTATTGTGGGGGGTGGAAGGGGGGGGATAGTTAAGGAAAAAAAAAAAAAAGATAAAGCTGTGCACAGCAGCATTTTCATATTATATTAAATTTCTTGTACAGACAACGAAAACATTTCACTTCATTAAGCAGATCTGAATCCCCCACATTCTTTAGAAAATTACATTACTGCTTTGATTACTTAATAAGCTATTTGTGTTCAACTTTTTGTTTTGAAGACATTGATTTAGTTAAGAGCGTACAAGTTCAATCACAGCATTAATATAAGACGTAAAAAGCAAGCAGACGTTGTCAGTACTATGAATTGCTTGTAAAGGTAGAGAGTGGTAATAAATTTAACATTAAATATTTCAAGCAATTGCAACCCAAAACATACTCATAACACCCTACTAAAGTGGCAATTTATAGTGGAAGTAATGAAATATCTAATATGCATAAAATGATACCAATGGATCCATCAGATTAACAACTGTGTTTGACAGCTGCTCATGCCTCCGTTGACGTACCCTTGAATGCAGTGAGAGCACATGAGTGTGTGTCATGAGTGGACTTGTATTATTGAAAATCATGTGTCAACTTCTTAAAGTAGCAGGTTATAAAGAACATTTCACCAGCTATTCTTCATTTAGTCCGGCTGATAAATTTGATTTACATTCATATTTGTGGCTAACATGATAAAATTCATTAGAAAATTCAAGTTGAAACAAAATACTGCGATATTACTATTTGTGAATTGCACCGTGTTTGAGCCGTGGTCTTGGCGGAAGCAAGACCCCTAACTGCCAGCAGCCAGGGGCACCACACACTGGCTGACCCTGCGCTGTGACCCCCCAAGTCTGCTCACACTTGTGTAATGTGTCTGTGTGTCCCATAGAGAGCAAGATGGGACACAGCAAGATATTCTATTCTATTCTATTCTATTCTATGTTGCAGAACATTTAAGATGCTACCATCTCATTAAATATTTCTGTACATCATTACTGTATGAGCTACTTCATATCATATAGCACCCAATATGTTAGCTAGAAAGTGCCTAAGATATTTTAATCGGCAAATGTCAGTAAAATGCACAAGTGTAATATCCATATTTATTCAATGATTATAGCCAAAGGGCAAAATGTGACTTAAAAATATGAAATCACTACTCAGACCTCCCACTATCCTATTCTGTAAAATTCCCCTGAGGATTCAACTTTAAAGCATTCCATGCGTATTTTATATTCTAACCAAAATGACAAAAATGACTTACGTTCTTTAGAAAAAAGCCTCTTTCTCTTCCCATGGCCGCCCTCAGCTCCAATTCCACCATCCTCAATGTCTTCATCAAACTAAGAAAAAAAGATGCTATGACAATCTCTTGATAAATGCTATCGATTCAGCACATTATCCAAAGGGAAAATGTAGGTATGTATGACAGCATTCACAGCAAATTTGTGTATGAAAGCATGCGACTACATGATGTCACTTCCCCTTTAGCTGGTTCTATGTTACAGCTGTTTTCCTTGTCTGATAAAGTTACAATAACTGAATGCTTTTATTAAAAGGTGCACTGGTCTGATATTCAGATTGATAATGACACAGATCCATACCTACTACACGGATCGGGTATTGGCCATCAAACTGTACAATCAATCGCACGACAGTTCTTTTCCCATTTTAGGTGCATGTTTTTTTGCGGCATTCGAGCGGAACGCTACTGCTGCCTCTCAGTCTTTTTGCCACTCAGCGGGTGTCAGCGCAGTGACTTCCGCCTGCTGTGACGTCATGTGGATGCCCTTTGCAGTCGGAGGAATGTTAACACCAGATGAGAGGCCGATGATTTGCAAGTATGTTATGCGTTTAAACGACTAGTATTAGCACAGTGATTTGTAATCTTTGTTTTGAGAGGTGGAAGTAGTGTGTAGTGGAAAAACCCACTAAAGAGAGTGCAGAGAATTGTGACAGATAACACGAGTATCATGAAAAAAAGCAATGGCATATTGGAATTGTATCTGAACTGAAAAATGTGGATCGCCCATCCCAGGTATTTATCTGGGTAGTAAGTGCACATTTACACAAGACAAAAAAAACACAATTTAACATTAAAATACATAAATATTAAGAGTCCTACATTAAAATTTAGTAAAAATGTCTCATTACCAAAAAGTTACTGACATCTAGTTGAATGGATGAACATCACTTCAGTTCCCAAACTCTGCTCAGGGGCACCTATTCTATGTATTTGTTAGATTTCACCAACAGCTCACTTTACTTAATTAGTTAAAAATTAAATGGGATACTTATTAGCCATGAGCTGTGCTAATAGTCAAGTCAAGAAATACATGGGTGTATTGTATGGTTGCTGCAAATAATGGGGTGAGGTATGGTTACGCTAACACACTTTGAGAAACATAATAGCACAGTATTACACCAACATAAGACCATTTAAACATTTACTTTGGCTGCCCAAGACATTTGCACAGTAATGTGTGTGTATGTATATATCTATCTATCTCATATGTAAAAATTCTGGGTTACGGGAGTCTATCCAGGGAATTAGCGGCGCAAAGCAGGGAATAACCCAGGACAGAACACTAAGCTATTGCAGTGCTGAAACCCACAGACAATTTGGGAGAAGATCAATAAACTCCATCTTAATCTTAATGTCTTTGGACTGTGGGAGGAAATCAGAGAACCTGGAGGAAACCTCGGCACGGCACGGGGAAGCATGCAAACTGCAGCCTCAGTCTCCAGTGCTGTAAGGCAAGCAAGCTAAACACAGCGCCACCTCAAGGCCAAACAGTTTCATTTTTGAAACCTCTGGCTTCCTGTTTGCACATTCCCTGTGGAAACTGACTTCGCAGCCAGTGTATAAGTTACACCTGCTCATCAGTGCTCATACTGCCAGTTCAAACGGTGAATCAGACAGCCGCAGCTCAAAACTGAAAGCATGCAAAAAAGGTCAAGATGTTAAGCTCTATTAAAATGGACAGTGTTTCAGTGATTTTTAATGCGGTACGACTGTTACCGGGCAGCACAGACACTCGGAGGGGGTGGCATCAAGTCACACCTCACACCTTATGAGGCTTCAGCTTCTGTCTCTGCTCTGCGAGTGTGTCTTCCTGCATGGTGTGGGTTTCCTTCATGGGTCAAGGATGCAGGGCTAGGTGAAGGCGGAGTCTAAATCTCCAATTGTGTGTGGATGTGTGTGTATATTCCCTGCATACTGAATTTACAGAGAATGGCGTGAGCACAGGGGGAAAAAATCCCATCAGCAACCAGAAGGGATTTTTGGGAAAGTCAGAGGAGAAAAGCCAGAATCAATGACAACAGGAAGACGAGGGTACAATAATAAAAAAAAAAAAACAACAGGAGGTATGGGGGCATATGCGCTAATTACGGCACATTGCAGCACCTATCACATGACAAACCACCTCACGGATGAGAACCTGAGTGCAGAGGGTGATACCTCAGCACCACGCTGGTCTGAATGGACCAGTGTAAGTTTATTCCAGTGGCTGGAGTGTCAATCCTGCCACCGACCCCCAAATTGCCCTGCAAGTTGGAGGACCTCCTTACAGGACTAGATGTAGAGTAACATCATAGCCAGGATGAAGCAATTGCAGGTTAAGGGCCTTGCTGAAGGGCCCGGTGGAGCAGGATCACTGCAGGCATTCACAGGATTCAAACCAGCAACCTTCCATTTGCTGGGTCAGAGCCCTAGGGTCAGAGTCACAGCGCCACCACGACAACAACAACAATAATAATAATAATAATAATAGGGATATTCACATTACTTTTGTTATGAAATATAGATACTGGCTGTCTATGAAGGTACATTCATTTTAAGTTTCACACGTGTTTCAAACTCAGAATGCTTGTTGGTCCCCAAACAAACGCCCTCGGGTCTGCTACATGCGGCTCAATAACGATCACAAAACAAAAATAACTTTCTTTTTATATTCCAAAACGGTCTGTTCATCAAACCCTCGAGATTTGCTCAAAGCTTAAAAATAATTCGGAAATAAAAATCCTCGATTTACTTCGATGATTTTCAACTAGACTTCTGACCAACCAATGTCCTTTTTTTGTTTCAGCATTAATATGTTTAATAGGTTTAACTTCTGGTGACTTTTCTGATATGAACATATAGAAACACATAGAAAAAAGACTGAATGGCCTGGGTTTTTAACTTAAATAGGTTAATATTGTGCCTTGTGGCATCATTGGGGGGGTGAGGGGGGGCAAGGGAAACGGCATTTCATTGCACTGTGTACTTATACGTGGATGTTAAAATATCTGCGAATACCAACGGAAGGTAGCCTAAACAACACGAAAGCTGTGAAGCGAGAAAAATACGGTTACGCGATCTTATTGGTAATAAAATTTACAATGGACAGCACGTAATAAAGTTATGTTTTCAGTCTGTGCAGTATTAATTCGACATGACCGCACTACGAAACTATTGACTGATGTCGAAATACGTAGCCGTGAGCTGTTTTCAGTATTAAAAAATATTCTGCACTACTTTCGAAGAAAGGAAAAATAATCAACTTCACATAAACAAATTTTAAAACTGAACCCTTACCCCTGTATCGTCCTCTTCTTCTGCCATTCTGGATATCTAACGTTATGCAAGAACCCTTTGTTGTCCGTGAACGGCTAAAAGGAAGTATAAATAAATAAAACCAATGACACTTTTTCACTAAAGCGTTAAAATAAATGCAAAAGAAAATTTGACTTTAATACATATTCACGCACAAATAAACTGATCGTTAATCACAGTATGTGGGTCCGGCTTCCATTTCCCGAAAAATAAACTATAACTAACCTTCCAAATAAGTAGCGCCCCCTAGAGGACGGGAAGACAAAACGGCGACAGAAGGTCATCTACCAATGTATTTAAAGCTGGCGAGCTGTGTCAGATCTGCTACTGTCCAAACACAAAATTATCCCAATCTGTTTACCTGTGATTTTCATAATATTACTATTTGAAAAATGGAAGTAAAGCAGTCCGGACTCCAGCTTTGAAATGTTGGGTGAGCCACAGGATTATCCAATGGGGGCGGAGGGTAAATCTGTCCACTTTTAGTTTAAAATTTGGCTTGCTAGCTGCACGAGTGTATTAGCAGGCTAGACTGCATAATTTGCATTTAAACATCCATATGCCAAGAAGAAATATTTTCAAGTTTAAACCGTTTCAATTTATCAACATTTCTATACAGAAAATGTTATCTGTGGTACTATGTTTTGTCTACTATCATCTATTTTCTCTCTTCTGTAATTGTGTGCTGTAGAGTCAAATAATATAATTTCCATCCATCCACCTTCTGTTACCATTTGTCCAGTTTAGGGTCACTGGGGGGGGTCCCAGAGCCTGCAATGAATTTCCTACTACATAATAGAAGTTTTCTGACTCTGATTAAAACCCCCTTTTAGGGTTGCACTGGCATTTCATTTTAAATTACATGAAAAGATATTTTTGTTGCTTGCACCTTAGCCCTGCAAAATTTTCTGTTTGGACTTTCATGTTTGCAATTTATTAGGTGATTCTACAGAAGTAAAGGCCTCAACTAACCTGAATAAACAACAGTGACGTCTACACACTCCAGTAATTGCTGCATGTCGTATGCATCTTTTCAGTTCCATATATTCAGCTCATTGAAATAGTTGTGTTATTTGTAAAGGAATACCACACAGGTGAACGTTAATACAGGTTTGGACACTTCCTTTATCCACTGCAGCTTCAGTCATTTTCTCCTGCAGTTATTTCAAAGAAAAAAAATCTCTCTACTGGTTCAAATATCTTAATTGTTCTTCGGACAAAATCTGTTCCTTTAAGAGATAAAAGGGTTGAATGCCTTTACCACAGGCGGAGTCCACTTTTAGAAGCTATCCAGGACATTTTTTTTGTTTTAGAATTTCCCCAAAGCAAAATCAACCAGGTATTAGTAGAAATGTTTCCAATAAGCCAGATTCTCTCCATGGGTCACTCTTCTCTAGCCTGTCCTATTAAGCTTATCCATCTGCATTTCTATGACGACATCAAATGCTTTTAGTTTTCAGCATTGTGCAGATATGTTTGGCAACTTTTTAAAAGCAGGCTTTGCCACAACGTTTATTATTGAACAATTTAACAATGTCCATCTGAGACTCTAAATTCAAGAAGTTGAAAATGCTACAAAGTATCTAGGGAAATAGGAAATCTGGTTAAAAGTATTAATTTGTGCAAGATGGTCCATAGAACAGTAGAAGGGGTTTGCAGAAATGTATTAAACTGACAAAATAGAAGTATAATCAACCACTTTATGCAATGCACAATATACCCCACTTCAATATACCCCAATGTGCATGCCTTGTGTCAAGGAGAAAAAGAGGAGGGAAACAAATGCTGTGTTCCATTTGAACTCGTAACTCAGAAATTTCGAGTTCTTAGCCAGATATTTCAACTGCAGAGCCCCCTGAAATTGAAATTCTGACTTGTACAGTCACAGGAATCAACACACCACCAACCTCAGAATCCAAGATGGCTGCACGACTTATAAACAGAAGTTAAAGCTCTATCTGTGTGGATCTGTGTGGCCACAGTTGGGTGTGACATTATTCCCAGTTCCAAGCTCACCCTCAAGGTAAATGGAACGCAGCAAAAATTACTAATAACAGAAAGGGCATTAAAATTAAATCAGAAGAGTAGCATAGTTTTTTTTTTTGGAATCAAGAACAAGAATTTTAAAAAGGCAGTATACAAAACCGATGCATATTTTCACCTTTTACTAAGACAGATGCCAGGCATAGCAAAGTTTCAATAGAACAGCTTAGGCATTATGAGGGCCTCTTGCTTTATTTTGAAAGTTTTTTGAAAAAGTAGTTTTACAAACAATTTAGACACAATCTTCAGCAAATCAGTCACACAAATGGGCAGATGGGCAAAAACCGTAGCTGGCCACATTTCAGATGTATTTTTAGTTGAAAGCAAAAAATGTTCTCATGACAGCATTCAGTTTTTGTAGATTTTAAATAAAATATAAAAGGCTGTTGATGTCTACATGAACAATGTTATACATTAGGGGGCATCGAGACATAGGAAGCGTCCTAATATGCGTGCAAGGCATACAAGCACAATATTACACAACCATGTACAAAATCAGTATGGGACCTTAACCTCAGAGCGGGCTCCTTTTCCCTTCCGCAGAGGAGTGTCTCACCCCTTGGTAAACCTGGGCAGTCTTAGGGTACCAGTGAGCCCTAATTAATGCAGCGGAGATGCCCTCTTTCTCAGAGATTGAAGAACCAGATTGGCAGACCAGGTTAGGCTATGCTGCAGGCAATTGGAGGAAGGAAAGAAACGGTTTAGTGTTTTTTCATATGTATACTAATACATGCATCGTGCAATGGCTGTGATGCTTGGGAATTTCCCAGACAGAATAGGAAAATTAAAAGCAAACAGTCTATTATTCGGGGAGTCCATTCCACATACCTGTAGTATGTGAAGGCCCTTCAGTGTAAGAACGGCCAGTTCTCTTAAACCATCGCCAGTTAAGTCCAAATAAGTGATGGATAATAATGGGCTCTTGAAGCTTCGTTTCCACATTAGTTGGACCTGCCTGCTGTGTGAGAGCTGAAATTTGTAGCACAGCAACTCCTGGAAAAACAATCACCCAAGTTATTAAAAGAATAGAGAGAGACCTGAAGAAGTAAGGAAAGAATGAATATATATTTGGGGTATGGATGATTGATAAGTAATGACACAATGGTCAACATTTGATTCGCATTCATCAGTTATGGTCATTTGGAGAAATTGGTAGCTGCATGTGGAGATACCAAAAGTGTGCAATCTGACCCACAGCAGATGAGTAAATGCGACAGAAGGGTGCCCAAATTTCAGCTGAGCAAAGCAAATCACTACTGTGTGGTAAACTGTTAAGAACAAATACTCATAACAACTACAGTACAGCCAGAATGTTGTATTCTCTCTCACAATGAATATACTCTGATGTTCCCCAATTGGTAAGCAGAAGTCAAGATTTTCTACCACACCAGCTACTGTACTTTTAATAGAATAATAGTTTTTGTATTGCACATTATCCAGCCCGCTAATATCGTAGCGCCGGTGAGATGCGCTGAGCATGCTGGGACATTGTATTAGACCCGTGTTTGATAATGTTAATATCTGATGTAATTCCCAGCCATCGTGTGCGCGTGTGTGTTTGCCCACGTCTTACGCAAACTCTGTCCAATCCTCAGCATGTCTTTAGCATTGTATAAATTACCCACAGTGTGTGTACATTCCTGTCCAGCATCTGACCTCCCCGTGTCTCAGTCTTGCATCACCCTTCCATTTGCTGCCACTAGGTGATGTTGCTTCTGGTGTAATTTGTCTCAGAATGAAAGCAATTCCAGATTTCCTCCTATACAAAATCTCTCTGAAGTTTGAAAAAGATCTGACAAATACCTCGTGTTATTGCTCTAACAGGATCAATCGAGATGCCCATTTACTTTGCCATCTACGGTACATGTGTCACTGCTTCAGTCTGGGTGCAATTTGTCTCAAAATTGCATCAGTTTCAGATCTTCACCCACACAATGTGTCTGCAAAATCTGAAAATGATCCATCAAATACTTGGACTCATTGCACTAACAAGAAAGTGTTTGCAGTAGTGGACCAGACCCAAAACCATACGTATTCCCTGTCTAGGGAAAACAATTATAAACAATTTTTCATAAAAAAAGGACACACACTGCCACTCACCTGTCCATAAGTTCCCAGAAGTAACTCTCCGTTTCCATCAAACTCCAAGTCAGTTACTAATGCACAAAGTACCACATCATACTGATTGCTCTCTGGCAAACAGATGGAATTGGTTAAACCACATGTGTGTACATCCCTGAAAACACACCAGAAACAAAAGTTATAGCATTAGATTTTAGATCCAGCCATCAGCCATGAACATGGCCCTAGTCAAAAATCTAACTGAGTTAAACCACATCATTATTTCAAAAATCTAACTGAGTTAAACCTCATCATTATTTCAAAAATCTAACTGAGTTAAACCTCATCATTATTTCAAAAATCTAACTGAGTTAAACTTCATCATTATTCTATTTTGGATTGAAGTTCAAAAAGTCGATAAAAACCGCAGACAATCCTTAAACACAAGATGCAATTTTTTTTAGGCCAATGTATTTTTTTTTTTACAGAATACCAAAAGAATTCAAGACCACCACATGCTCTATATGCAGATCATTCAGATTTTTCACTGACAGTTTGGCACACACAATGATACAAATGAATTCATTTACTGACATGGTCACAATCTAAGCCAACAAGTAGATGTTCAATTATAAAAATATTGTGCTAAATGTGGCTTTGAGGTGTTTATGGCTACTTCTGGTTGCAGAGAGAGTAGTTGATAAGACCAAGACTGTCTGTGGTCTCTGTTATTCTCAACTCAGATGCTGCCGGAAAGCACATCGAACTGATAAGTCATTTGAGACGACAGCATCTGAGCACAGTTAGCTTTAGAAGGTGTTCATACTGGCAGTTTTCACACACCTCTAAAACATACAAGCGGTATTTAACAGGTTAACAATTTTTAAAAGAAGTATTTATTGAGTAAGCAGATATGGAAAACAGAGACAGAAAACCTCACAGAGCTCTCAATTAAGCACAGGGCTGGAACCCAGTGTAGCTTAGTTCTTTCCCTGTTCTACTGTTAATGATTCAGCTATCAAACATAAAATATTTCATTTAAAACATTTTACTGGATTGTGATATTTCAAAAAGCAGGTATATGAATGCAATGCATACAAAAATGACTGACCTGTACACTACAGCCATCTCAATGGTGCTGGTGACAAGAAGATTATAGCTCTCTTTCCCATCCTCTGTTATCTGACCTTTAATTTTAGTTTTAGTTATTTGAGAAGGAAAAGCAGCATAAAAATATTGTTTGGAAATTTATAAATGCCTTTGTGAAAAGGTCAAAATGGACACAATCACAACAGTCACTGATACTCACCCGTATGTGCTGAAGCATCTTGGTCTGTCCTTGTCTGAAGCCGCGGAGTTTCAAGTGAGAAGAGCAGGACCTTTGAGACTGGGCTGTCCTGCTGGATTCGCCAACTTTGCAGAATTTCTATAAATCAGTGAGAAACACCCATAGAACGAAGTAAGTCTATTAAAAATAAGCCTATTTGTCCTTCATACATGTAAAACACAAATTTGTGAATAAGCTTCACGAAGGTTTGATTCGAAGTATGTATGATATCGCGATAGTGTGGTATTTCTGGTATATTGCCCTTTTATCTCTTAAAGCCACCCCATCCCCCTTTTTTACTGCATGCATGTCCCGCAACGCTAATCCAGCGCAAACTCTTTGTGATCCTACAGCAGAGATGCTTACAAGTCATTTTCTGCAAGTCAAGTCTCGAGTCTTTCATGGTTATAATGATCATTCTATCATCTGCCACATGCCATCCAGTCTGCTTAGAACACCGCATTGCTATATCTGAACAGTTCAAAGCATATACTACATTATCTTCACTCATTTAGTATCTTTATATGTAGTTAACCCCTAAATCAAGTTCCTCAGCTACAAACAAAGTTAACGTTAAATAGCCGATTGTGACTGATTGGCCTGAGGTGCCTGATAAAACCTGATGTGGTTGATCTAGCATCTTTTATTTGAGGATTCCTCAATTCCTGTCCGGGAGGGCCAGATCGCAACACAATTTGCAAATTATCTGATCAAACATCTTAGGTTTAGGTGTGTCTGAACAGGAAAACCAACTGTGTTGGATCACCTCACTTACAGTTGATTAGGGCGGCTCTAACATGGCAGAAATTTCGCAGTTAAACTCTCAGAAAACCCATGTGAACATGAGAAGAAAATGCAAACTCCCTATACAAAGACATGAGGGTGGGAATCAAACCTACACCCCTGGTGGTGTTAGGCCAAATCGCTAATCTCTAAAGCTATGGCTACCAACCCTGCTCAAGGAGACCCACCACCCTACAGACTCTAATTTAAGGCACAAGATACAGATTATTAGTATTGGTGCCAGCTATGTTGACACAAAGATCCAACTGAAGATGCTGAGAAGCTACTGCAGGGCCTGATTATCTGTATCAGGTGTGTAAAATTAGGGCACCGCCTAAGCTCTGCAGGGTGGTAGATCTCCTGGAGCAGGGTTGGTGATCACTGCTCTAGTGCAGGGGTGTCAAACTCCAGTCTGGGAGGGCTGGAGCCCTGTGTAGCTTAGTTCTTTCCCTGTTCTACCGTTAATAATTCAGCTCAAGAGCTGTGTGGTAATTAGTGCAAGGAGTTGAATCTGGTGTGTTACATGAGGGGAAACCCAAAGATGTGCAGGGCTCCAGCTCTCCGGGACTGGAGTTTGACACCCCTGCTCTAGAGTGACTATTCCTTGAATGACACAGATAAGTAGTACTGAATTTGAAGTTCTACCTTTGAAAATAGAAACAGTAGCCTACAGGAAGAATTTCAGGCAAGTAGACTAAATTAAGTTGATTTAAAAAAGCAAAATGTCCATGATCTCGTTCCCATTGCATGCTAAGAATGGAAGTGACTTAGGAGAGATACCCAGACCTCCCTCTCTCCCCAGCCGCCTCTACCAGCTCTTTGGGGGGGACGTCATGGCGTTCCCAGGCCAGCCAAGAGATATAATCCCTCCAGAGCGTCCTGGGTCTTCCCCGGGCATCTGCGCCAATGTCCAAACCACCTCATCTGGCTCCTTTCGACGTGGAGGAGCAGCGATTCTACTCTGAGACTCTCCTGGATATCCGAACTTCTCACCCAAACTCTAAGGGAGAGCCCAGACACTCTGCATGCAAACCTCATTTCAGCCACCTGTATCCACGATCTCATTCTTTCGGTCACTACCCACAGTTCATGACCATAGGTGAGGGTAGGAATGAAGATGGACCAATAGATTGAGAGCTTTGCTTTCAGGCCGAGTTTGTTTTTAGCCACGACAAACCGGTTAAGCACTTGCAAAACTGCAGATGCTGCAACGATCTGTCTGTCCAGCTCTCAATGTCGCCAACTCGTGAACGAGACACCAAGATACTTGAACTTCTCCACTTGAAGCAGGACCTCTTCCCTGACCTGAAGAGGGCATTCCACCCGTTTCCAGCTGAGAACCATGGTCTCGGACTCGGAGGTGCTAATCCTCATCCCCACTGCTCCGCCCTCGGCCATGAACCTCCCCAGAGCTCACTGAAGGTCCCCAGCAGATAAAACCAACAGGACTACGTCATCCGCAAAAAGCAGCGACGTAATCCTGAGGCCACCAAACTGGACACCCTGAACACTCTGGGCTGCGCCTAGAAATCCTGTCCATAAATATTATAAACAGGACCGATAACAAAGGGCAGCCCTGGCGGAGCTCAACCCGCACTGGGAACACGTCTGACTTATTACCGGCAATGCGGACCAAGCTTCTGCTCTGTTCATAGAGATTGAATCACCCGCAGTAGTGGACCGCAAACCCCATACTCCCGAAGCACCCCCCACAAAGCACCTCGGGGAACCCGGTCGTAAGCCTTCTCCAAGTCCACAAAACACATGTAGACTGGATGCGCAAACTCCCAGGCCCCCTCCAGTACCCTCGCAAGGGTATAAAGCTGGTTGTGTTCCACGACCATGATGAAAACTACCCATCAGCTGCCTCCAGAGACCCCCAGGCAAATAATTCTCTGTAGGCCTCCTTCATCAGCTTGACAGTCCCCCTCACCTCAGGTGTCCACCATAGGGTACGGGGTTTTCTGCCACACCAACCACCCTGCAGCCACAGCTCCGTATGGCCGCTTCTACAATGGAGTTGTGGCCTATACGCTGCCAGGTGTGCCCGGCTTCCTCCCCTACCACCTGAGCCATCTTACTACCGGGGGCTCTGCCCCTCTCTTCACAGAGTGTCCAAGACAGAAGGGTGCAGATCAGATGATACGATTACAAAATCGATCATCGACCTGTAGCCCCGGGTATGTCCGTAATATCCACTTATGGACACCCTTATGCTCAAACATGGTGAGGACAAACCATGCATTGCACATAAGTCCAACAACAGAACACCACTTTGGTTCAGATCAGTTCCTCCCAGTCACCCCCCTCCAGGCCACACTGTCGTTGCCCACGTGAGTGTTGAACTCTCCCAGTAAAACGATGGAAGGCTGGGTCCTCCGAACCGTCATTCGGCGCATAGGCATAAATGACAGTCAGAGACCTCTCCCCGACCCGAAGGCGCAGGAAGACTGCCCTCTTGTTCACTGGGGTAAACTCCAATGTTAATGCACCAAGCTGTGGGGTCTCCAGTCGCTCACCCACCGCAACTCCAGAAGAAAAGGGCATCCAGCCCCTCTCCAGGAGATTGGTTCCTGAGCCTACGCTATGCATTGAGGTGAGCCCGACTATATCTAGCAGGTATCACACACAAGTTCAGGCTCCTTTCCCACCAGAGAGGTGACATTCCATGTCCCGAAAGCCAGTTTAGTCAGCTGGGGATCGGTCCGCCAGGGCCTCCCTTGGCTGTCACCCAATCCACATCGCACCGAACCGTATTGACAAATCCTTAGATTTAATGAATCCTTATCACGCTTCATAGCCTCAGACCTTCAGGTTCACGGACCAGATTCTGCCCTAAATGTGTGCCTGGTATGATCACATTCTCATGTGTCAGTTTCCTGCAACAGTCCAAACATGCAACTTAGGTGGACTAGTGTGTGTGTGTAAATGACCCTTTGTAACCAAATTTGAGTGTTGATAATGTGGGATGGAGCAGAAATACCCTGCCTTGTTCCCGCTGAGACACGCACATACAGCACTGGAAAAAATTAAGAAACCACAGCAAAATTTTCAGCTTCACTCATTTCTCAGTTTTTAGGTATGCACCTGTGTGAAATATATACAAACTCCTGCCTGGCTGTTCCCTGCTTCTCATTCTCCTCCTACTTCATGGGTCTTCAGTCCTGCTGCTAGGAGCCTGGTGCAAACTGTCCTAGCAGTGCAATTCACACCACTTAATGTTTCCCATTTCATTCTTAAGGTCACTCGAAGTCATCCTCCAATTGATGGGACACTGCCGGATATGTTGACGGTCATCTCTCTGCCATTAGAAAGTCTCTTCTCCCCTCTACCTGGCTGGTTTTTTAGTTATTGCCAGTGTCTCCTGCTTCACTTTGCTCTTGTGTACTGCTGTCTCAGAAACCTTTAGCCTGGAAGCAGCCTGGCGCGCAGTGTAGCCTTCTGCCAGCAGAGCCAGGATTAAGTCAGGCTTTAAAAATGCAGATTTTTAAGAAACATTGAGTCGTCTCTTGCTTTTCCCCCTCCCAGAGGTAGACAAAATTTTATCTAACCTCCTCCTCCAGGATTCTACATAAATAAAGCATTCAGACTTCAAACAGGACAACTATATCATAAAGACAAAAACACTAACAGTCCGTGACATCAGGCTTAGGGTTACATTCTGCTTGGAGGTCTACATGATAGACCTCTAAGCGTATTGCCTCAAGGCCAGAATTGGGCTCGGTATATACCGGCAAGTCACTAGACTTGATTGGTGACCGAGTGAATTTGCATGTCAGACTCAGTACATTTATTTTTCTATTTCAGCTTCTGTTCCTGTATATATGTGACAATCACAATATACCACAAGGTATGAACAATTTCTTGCCATTTCCCTGTCAAGTTTTCCACATCACGAAGTAGCTGAAAAGATATTAGTACATTTCCACTCCAAGTAATACAATATACAGTACAATGCAATAAAGTTACTGTTTAGTTCAACAGCACTGTGGATGACATAACCTCATATTAATAGGAATGAGTGTATAAATATAACGGTACAGCATCAGGTGACTCACCAGGTCCTTCCTGCTTCACTAAGGCCAGCCCTACACAGCCGTTCTGACACCCAAAGGCAGACAGCCGTCGACCACCAGAGACTTGCATCATATCCATCCATATCACACTGCAGAGATTTTAAAAAGCAATTGGCACACGTGAAACACACATTTTAAAGGAAGCAAAACAAGGAAAGCAGACATCACTGACTTGCTGGGAAGGTCCTGGAGCTCAGGGAAGAGTTTTCCGATTGGCTGCTCCTCAAACTGGTGTAAGGACGCATTCTACAGAACGGACAGGAACAGTGATGATAATACAGAATCTGTAGGAGTCCACAGGAATTACACTACATCAGTATTTCACAATCCAGTCCTCGGGAACCCACAGACAGTCCACGTTTCTGCTCCCTGCCAGCTGCCTACCGGTGAGCAGAGATGTGGACTGTCTGGCAGGGAGCACGGGGAGAGCGAAAACACCTGAGTGTGGGTGAGCGAGGCCCGGATTGGGAGACACTGCCCTACATAAGGCTAAATGAGCAAACCTCCTTGTACAGGTGAATCTGCTGGTCATGGCCGCTGAGCAGAAACACCGTCTCATTGCCGTCAGCACACTGCACTCTGAGGTTGGTGGAAGAGAGTCTTACACATGGGGAATGCACATCCCCCCCAGATAACACCTTATCCATCAGGCAAATCAAAAACACGATTACAAGAATTCCAAACTTGAGTAAGATGAAGCTGGACTTCCAATTCTACTGAAGGCATAATACTATAGATATCAGATAATATGAAATGCAGTCCAATTAAATGGTGCAAACAAAAGAAGAAAAAATATATATAAAACATTATTTGTTTTTTTTTTTTTTTTTTTTTAAACACTGCTACTATTTGTGGGGGTGTTAAATACAAGAAGTCTTGCTTCCAAACTTTCCCCACTGTCTTTAGAGGATGAAATGTAATGCAGTTGATCTAACACAGTATTTATCAAGTACGTTTTCTGCATCTGCCACTATAGCTTCTTGCTCAAATCACACAACCAGCATAATGGGTAACAGAAACTTTTACAGGCTAAAGACAAACCATCCTGATGTCCTCCCAGTTACGTGCTCCAATACATGATATGACACAGTTACCTGTGCACCAATAGACATGCCATACCCATACCCCCAGGTAGCAAACTGCTCAACCATTATTCTGAACATTAAAGTGAAAACTGTTGCATTAGTTTGCTTGCCAAAATACTCCTCATGCATCAGTCAAGACTGAAAGTTTAGCTCACTCTGTGTGGTACAGCTGGAAGGGAGTAAATCGCAGCTCCAGATTCAAACAGCTCTCTAAAATGACAGAAGAAAGAATGAATTAACAGAGAAATCATTTTCTTGGATGCACTGACATTTTCTAAATGAATTGTGAATTGTCAACTTTAGAAATAGTACTTAGAAATTACAGGCATAGCAAGAGGACAGAGCTATGTCGTTAGTTCTGCTTTGAAAATATATTACATGAACTTCAGCAGTGATGTTACTACAGTGTGACAAATCTTACGCATCAGGACATTTACAATGACATGAGCGGGCATATCTGGAATCTATAAAAAAAAATTATACATTTTACCAATATGCACTGTGAGTGACTTACGTGCGACTGATTCCAGATTAAACTCTGAACCAGGTTCATAATCACAGTAGATGTTGAGGAACGGACTTGCTTTATCACCCGAGTCCTACGGGAAGGTTGAAGTGTAGAAATTTATATTCCTAATCAGTTTTTAAGGACTTCAGATGGAGAGGTAAAAAGTGAGAAAAATGACCAGTTATCTGGTAATGTGAGAAATAAAAGCAGCACTGTTTAAGAGAGAACACACAGTACATTGTTTTAACATTTAACAGAAGATAAGGTACTAGCATACTTAAACTGTAAGATGCAACATACAATTGAGAAGACTGACATGCATATGCAGGCCTGGAGAAATAAGGCCTACCTTTATAAACGTAATGCCCACAACCAGACCTCTATTAGGAGATGACTTATTGAAGGAATCGATAGAAACAATTTCTGCATCAACTGCCAATACAGAAAAAAAACATGAAACATAATAAGCACATCCATATACGAAACAATATACCCATCCATGATGGCAAGATGTATACCAAAGCAGAAATGTTAAATTACATTATATTATTAAAAAAACAAGTGAATGTATTGACGTTTTTGTAGCGTCAAGGAACAGTGACGGTCCCAATTTAAAGTCGTAGGTCGCTGCTTACGTCACAGGCACTGCAATGATCATGTAAATAAACAAACATTTCTCGCTCACCTGGGATATACGTGAACTGCACTTCTTTAGCAACAGGCCTAATTTTTTGTCCGAGATCTTGATACTTAAAGCAAACAACCTTTCCCTTAAGGGTTGCAGCCAACAGCTCCCTTTCTCCAGCCTGACACAACCCGTATATGTTACTCTGCGACGGAAAACGGCTGAAACTGTCTTCTACAAGAGGACACTTTCCTTCAACGCCATGAAACATCTTAGTCTGTACTACGATACACAAGAATCTTTGCAATATGATACAACGAACAATCCTAAACCGTGCCAATAAAGCTGCAGTTTGTAAACTTAAACATCGGAGTAGCAAAAGTCATCTTTCAAACTGTTCTTACTGTTGAATTACCGAGAGGCGTGAGCGGAGCATTAACCGATAAACACTGCTCTCTCTGCAGCCGTCAGCTATCTAGCAAACACTGATTTCACTCATTGACTTTCTTGAACACATTCATTAGCATTAATGAAAATTAACAGATGTAGTTCGACTAAATATGCACGGTAAGGCACAATCTGCCAAAACATTAATCACAAAACCACAATCTAAAAACCCTCGTTTGGAATTACAGCAAACCAGAATTCCGGCAGTGTGGAAAGAACATTACAATCCCTATCGCCCCTCTAACCTCAGTCATTTGAACTTTACTTCTTACACCTGACGCTAAAATGTTGTCATTTTTCATTTTCAGAAATAAGGCGGAAATGACGACAGGAGGTCATGTGATCAGAGTCAGGCGGAGTCCCACGCTACCGCGTTATCACATTGTTGTGGTCTCTACCGTAGATTAAATGAAAATGAAATTCATACTGAAATGGAAACCATGGGGAAATGTCTTCTTGAAAATTCATCTCCCTACACATTCCTAAAACTCACAGTTACTTATTTAACATTTTAAGCAAATAGTTAATGAAGTAATATGAATGAGTAATTTTTGCTGTACCATACATCTCAGTCCATAGTGAGAACTATACTGTTTTTTTACGAATAATTTATTACTTTATTACAATTCATACTTGGTCAAATTTCGAATATTTCTCTTATTTGCTTTGGTTGTTCTCAGATGGCACTCAATGTGCCATGAATATATACTTGACTCAGATACTAGATAAGGGTATTAATATTAATATATATAGGCAGGAACTTGGATAGCTGGGTTTATGTATGTTAGAGAACTGCCTCATGTAAAAAGGTGCCGGCACGCTCATAGAACACTGCAAAGCAGCTCATCAATGCCACCACCCCGGGACACATGCATCCACAGTACTACACTCAATTTTTAGACAGTTAAAGGAAACAGTGTTTAAGTCTTCATGCTGCTGGAAAACTAAGCTATGTATGTAAAAGTGTGTCAGCTTAACCATTTCAAAAAACTCTCGTAAAGTTTCCCCAGTTTTTGCAGCCACTCGTGTATTTTTGATTGAGCAACTAACACACCTATTATGGCTAATCAATATCTCACTGAATTAATTAGTTTTATTAATTGATTAATTGTTTATGGTCAGTGTGAAATGTTATGAATATGTGGAATAGCTGAGGTAAGTAACCTTTGGGAGAACAAAGAAATTCCATCCATCCATCTTCTGTATCCACTAATCTTGCTCATGGTTACTGGGGCTCCACAGCTAACCCTGGGGACTACATGCACAAGGCAGAGAACAACCCAGGATGGGGTTCCGACCCAATACAAGGCAAACTTTGGTAACACCAGTTCACCACAGCATCCTTTTGGACTGTGGGGAGGAACCAGAGTACCTGGAGGAAAGCCCATGACGACACGGGGAGAACATGCAAACTCCACACATGGAGCCCTGGCCAAAACTTGAACCCTCGTCACAGAGAGGGGAGACAATAGCACTAACCGCTGCGCCACTGTGCCACCCATAAGAAATTCCTGTTACTTTTCATTGTGTTACTCTTAATTTGCATATGTTCTAATGTTAATGTGTTTTTTGTTCCAAGCAAATATATACCTGCCACCCAGATAAATAGCTTTAAACATGTCATTTGACTGCCTAAGAATTTTGCACAGTACTGTACACGAATAATGAATTTATTACATTCATAACTAATACTTATCCTTCTACCAGTAATATAACTGAGGGTCCCAAAACTTCCAGTACCTGAGACATAATAGTAACAATGACTTTGCTTCTTCACCTTCATCTGTTTCCAGACTCAGATGGTGTCATTACACATTACATCTCTACAGTACACACAGTAAGGATATTTGTAGTTATCCTGAGGTCATGTAACTTTTCAGAAATGGTAACATGTCCTCAAGACTAACAATATTTTATTCTTATATCCTGCAAAAGTACAACGTTCACTTGGAGAAGCAAATAAAAATTGTCATTTCCAGACGGATCATGTGAAGTTCTCAATTAAGAAGCCCAGCTAGAGACAGAATTATTAGAGCATCAGTGACAGGTGGGTGGGTGCCATCCGTATCTCACTTAATTGTTTTCAAAAGATGAAGAAAATTAAAGCATGTCTTTATTTTTATTAGCACGAAATAAAGAAACCAGGACAAAAACAGGGTGGCAGGTATATATAGTCTCTCCTGGAGGCGACACCTAATCGTGGTGGAGGGGTTTGTGTGTTCCAATGATCCCAGGAGCTAAGTTGCCTGGGGCTTAGATAGGGTCACCAAAGGCAAACAGGTCCTGGGTGAGAAACCAGACAAAGTGCGGCTCACAAGACACTTTATGATGACTTACAACATGGATCCACGATTTCCCTTACCTGGAAGCGGGTCACCGGGGCCCCCCCCACAGCCAGGCCTGGGGGTGGTGCTCGATGCCGAGCGCCTGGTGGCCAGGCCTGCACCCATGGGGCCTGGTCGGTCACAGCCAGAACAAGGCACGTGGGTCCCCCCTCCAATGGGCTCACCACCTGTAGGAGGGGCCATAGGGGTCCGGTGCAATGTGAATTGGGCAGTGGCTGAAGGCGGGGACCTTGGCGATCAGATCCTCAGCTGCAGAAGCTAGCTCTAGGGACATGGAATGTTACCTCTCTGGTGGGGAAGGAGCCTGAGCTGGTGCGCGAGGCTG
>JAODKE010000040.1:2797375-2811663 GCA_026779605.1 Mormyrus hasselquistii | reverse complement strand
AGGAGCTTGGTCATTCGGGAGAGACTCAGAGTAGAGCCGCTGCTCCTCCGCATTGAGAGGAGCCAGATGAGGTGGCTTGGGCATCTACTTAGGATGCCTCTTGGATGCCTCCCTGGTGAGGTCTTCCCAGGCATGTCCCACTGGGAGAAGGCCCCGGGGAAGACCCAGGACATGCTGGATGGACTATGTCTCTTGGCTGGCCTGGGAACGCCTTGGGATTCCCCCAGAGGAACTGGAGGAAGTGGCTGGGGAGAGGGAAGTCTGGGTTTCCCTGCTGAGACTGCTGCCCTCGCGACCCAACATCAGATAATGGATGGATGGATGGAGGACAAAAACAGGAGCTGTCTTTACGCGACTGCTGGGTAGTGGTGGTTTTGGGCAGTTAGTTAGTTATTGCAGGCTGTGTCTCAGAGAACTATCTCCAGGGTCAGCTGGCAGGAGAGCGAGTTCTTGCTCTTGGTTATTCGGTGGCATGGCTGGATGTCTCTGTCCTGTGATTGCAGCAGTGTTGTGCAGAACAGCATGTAGCCTTTCCAGGGCAACCCTGAGCCCATGCAGATGCAGGAGCCTGGCTTGAAGGGCACCTTCGGTCAACTCCATCGTAGACCTAGTCCTGCAGTGGGCCATGGTCAGGGAAAGGAATCAGGCAGAGGAGAAGGAACGTTATCCGAATAACATTCAAGAGTAATGCGTCGTGAGAAAAAGATTTTCATTACAAGACTGTTCTGTCATTGCATGCACATTAAAACTATGGGAATATTTCCCATTTACATTTCCCTCATTTACTCAAGGAATGGTGTCTATCGTCCTTCGGAAATCCTGTAATATAAGATTATCATTCATGGTTATATTGCTCTTTGCTGAATATATATATATTTTTTTTGGTTAAAATTAACCAACCTGAAATTCTGTGGAATTCTTCTTCTGGACCATCTTTTCACTCTGAATGTAAATACATACCAGTATTGTGAGTTACGCATTTTAAACTTACAAACGGGTTGGTGCCGACCATAACACCATAGGAAAGTTAATGGCGCATTGACCATGAGGGATCCGTGTTAAACCTGGGGAAGGGAGTTCTAGCTTTTACTCAAACACCTTCACCATTCACTCAGAGTTTGCTATGGCGTATGAACCCCTAAGGCTCTGTGGTTACAAAGCAGAGACACTGAGGCAGGAAAAAAGTTCCAGTATAACTGTTTAATTCTTGATGGGGATCAAGGGAAGCTACACAGTAATCAGTGCTAACACTCCTTCCTGATCGAGCATCTGGGTTTTCTTCTTCTCCAGCCTTTTTTATGCCCCGATTATTGACCAGGTGCTGAATCAAGGTGAGGTTCGCCTTCATTCCTTGTAACTGTAATATGAACTGACGCAGGTTGTCAGTGAACGACTAGGGGGTACAACTGTCCCGCAGACATCCTACCAGGCGGCCTTCATCAGACTCCAGCTGGTGCTAGGGGTTGCTAAGGAAACAGACCTCATGTCCTTGGCCGCATCACGTCTTTCTCACATTTTTGCTTCACTCGGTCACCTTTTATTTACAGTTCCGGTCGAGAGAACACTGCACATTTTGGTTGCCGCTTCTCACCGGTGTTTATTATTTTTGTCTAGCGTTTTGTCAGTCTAAGTTTGTCTTATTTCAGTTTCAGAACAGTCACTTTCCTGGCGTATTCAGTACTTGCGCTCTCTCTCACATTATGTTGATCGGTCACCTGCTCCATGAGCCCTTTCCCTATATATACTTGCTGATTTAAATGTTAAACGTGAGGAACACATAAGATTATGTAACTGATTATCAGCAGTATACAGATTTATTTCTCAACTTTCTTAATATCTTTAACTTTATCATTACTTCCTCACCCCCCTCCCCAACCCAGAACTGAACTGAACACAGAACTGTCACATGTTCTAATCAGGGAACTGGGCAGGGTTCATTTAGAGCCCAGCATTATAAAAGGTGTTGTGCATAGGGCTCAGTTGACTGTGTTGGTGGTTTGAGTTTCGGAAGTTGGCTTTCTCTTTCGGTTTGTTAGTGATCAGCAGGTACTGGTTGGGTGGTTTGAGTTGTTTAGGGGTCATGGTCCCTGTTGATTGATAATTTGCCTTGGTCGGCCAGTTTCTGGTTGGCTGATTCATGATCCCAGGTGACCATCGTTCACCAGGTGGTGGGCTGTGTGTATGGGGATGTACTGTATGTATTTGGTGGATGTGTGTGTCCTGGTATGTGTTATTGCCTCTTCAGGTTCCCTAGTTTTGGTCTGTGTTCTTCACTACTCTGCTCTGGAGTCTGACCTTATCCTGGAGCCGTCCATCCAATCAGTGGCCAAAGTATCTCTGGCTCTTGGTTTTCAGTAGTTTTGGGACTGCTGGTCTTGGGGGGTGGGCAGGGGGCAGAAAGCCTGGTGTTGAATGGGTGGCCCAGGTTGGGGTGTTCTGCCGTAGACACGCACGTGAAGGCTAATAAATTTGGTTAAAACAAGAATGTCCTGAGTCTGAGCGATGAAAAAAACGACTGTCTGGTTTGCTCACATTAGTACTAGTTAATCAGCAGACTACAATATTTTACAGGGCTGTCTAACCTATGGATGAAAGCTCCTGTAAAACCCACATTGCCTTTTTTGGACTGTGTTCAGTGCCATTTGATGCACATGTGGAGCCATAGGCTAGCTCCAGCACCAATGGCACCAAAGGCCTGGGTCAGCTGCAGGATTAAGTGAAGGTCACAAAATGGCAAGGTTTGGATGAGTTATACAAGCAGAGAACATCACGTTCTGAATTGCATAACGTAAAAAGCATCAACTGTTCATCTGTTCTGAGAGGCCACTTTGTAACCCTGGATGCACCCTGGCCACCTGAAAGGTCAGTCAATCCCTGGAACAACCGAAGGTCAAGGGTCATGCTCAGAGCGCTGGCGGTGAAATTTCGCCGCTGACCTCGTCACTTCAATTGGCAGCATTCCGATTCCCCCGGGCCCTTTGCTGTCCCTTTAAGAACATACATAAGTATCTTTCAATAGAGAGTGCAGTTTCGTTTAAGGTCTCCTGGTGACATTAAAAACATTTTGAAATTCTCTTGGTTGCACTACATTCTGCTACTATGATGACATAACTTTCAATGTAATTAAGTCCTGTCATGTAGTCATACTTTTTTAAGATCAAATGTCAAAGTCACATTAAACTAGGCTAAAAACTCCCTGGGAAGGTATATTGCGATTCAACAACTCAATTTACTTCCAGCATAAGGAACATAAACTAACAACTAAGGATTGTTTAAAGAAGTGCAACCCTGACTCCAATAAAATGCTTCATAGCGATATCAAATGTATTGTTTGCCATCCTGACCAGAGCAATTATCAGGGTATGAGAGCATTAAAGTAAGGAAAAAAAAAACATACTGACAATACATAGTGACAATTCTATTTATTTATTTGTTTTAGTTTTTAATAGAACAGCTTCTGAAATTCCTCCAGAACAGCATAAATAGTGAAATCTTCTAGAACAGTCTGAGACTCTTGCTTTTGAACACTGTTCGTGTGCTTGGAAAATCTTTGATAATACAAGGAAATGATCTGCAGCGTACAATTTGCCTATACAATACAAAAATAGTAATACATATTTAGGGACCATAAAAGTGATAAAGTGAGAATGCAAAAGAACAAAATATATGTTAAAAATATTCAATGCTGCATCTTAACATGACTCCTAAATTATGTATTACCCAAAAGCTGTAGAAGGAAATGGGTTGATGTATCCAGAGATCTTTTCATAATTACATTATTCTTCCATATTTCTTGTATTACTTTACTGATTATTCTATGAATAACGTGACTGGTTTAGTAACAAACTTTCATGTATCAAAATTGGCATTACTGTAAACATTATCAGCAGTTTTGAATACCAAACACCACATAACAACCATACATATAATGATTATTAAAAACAAACTCCTTGACATAACACCTTGATTTACCGAATTATAGGAACAATAATGAAAGAAATTCCACTGCTTCCTCTTCTATGATTGAGCCTCTTCTTTACTAAACGATTTGAGTGTAGTAGAACATCATGCCCAGCAAGACGAAGAACTGGCACAAAGACACAAACAAATAAGCAAACAAATGAACTTGACACTTTCATTGCATTATTAAAAGATGCTTTAAGATGTGTTAAAATAATTGCTCTAATTTGAGTAACCCTAGGATAAGTTTGGGACCAAATTTGTTTTAAATAAGTGCTATAAATCCTGTATTACTATGCATTTTCATTAATCTTCCATGGTGCAGTTTTGCAGTAAGCCTAGAGCAGAGCACACTCTTCGAAGGCACTAAGTCCCTGAACTGCGTACTGTTGTACTGCAGAAGGACACTAGAGGACCTAGATGAAACCCACATGAACACAGAGAAAACAAATAAACTGTAGGCTTATGTAAGTGTTCTAAGCATGTTTAAGTAGGCTGGGCTGGACTGATGTTTGTTAGTTTAGGTGTACTGTATAAAAATTCATTTTCACCTTACAATATTTTCACATTATGATGGTTTATCAGAATGTAACTCCATCGCAACCCATCAGTAGTATCAGTTCAGGTTCAGGTTACTTTATTTGTGCCCGTAGGTAAATTGTGTTTACAGGAGAAGAGTCAGCATCAACATAACCAGCAAACAACCCCACGCATACACCCTCACAGACAAGTACATCAGTAGATAAATAAGCAAAGACACACAAGACATAAGTATAATTATCTTATCACATGTGTAAAATAATATTTGATAAAATATATGAGGAAGTATGTGTCTCTCTATCCCTTGCCCAAGTGTAGTTTCATTGTTCAGCTGAATGACTGCCACAAGAACAAAGCTATTCTTGTATCTCTTAGTTCTGCACTTTTGAATTCTAAAACTTCGTCCTGAGGGAAGAAGTTGGAACTCCGTGTTTAAGGGAAGGAATTTATCACTCAGAACTGAGCCGGTTACCCACTGTACCTGTCTAGTACAGTATATAGGGATGATAGGCTGTGTTGTTGCTCCCCGATTATTCTACTCGACCATTTAACAATTTGATTCAGTGACTTTCTGTTTTTTTAAGGACAGGTTTCCAAACCATGCAACCAAAGTAAAGGATGACACTGATTCTATAAAAACATGATAAACTAATGTCAATATGCCTTTGTCAATGTGTAAATAAGAGAGTTTCCTTAGACAATACAAACGTTGCTGTCCCTTCTTACACACAGTCTCACAGTTTTCTTCGAAGCTCAACGTTGAGTCGATAGTTGCCCCTAGAAATGTATGCAATTCGGGAATTCACTGCTGATTCCCACTCCTATTGAGCGAGTGGCATTTAAAGAAGCTAAACATGCCCTCATGCCTACAGTCAAAACATCCAGGGGTGAGGGAGTTCCCTCTGTAATTTTCAGCAACTAGTGGGAAGGCCACTACAGACCGCATTTACTTGCTATTATGGTGACCACACATCCTCTTTTCCCTACACTTCTCTGTTTCTGGGACCTAAGAATTGCCTGAAATGTGCAGGACTTCACTTTGTTTCATGGTGATGCGTGCTTTCTACAGTCAGAATACTTGCCATGTGCATATTTGACACCTCTCTTTGCATCCTGCCTGAAGTGTCCTCTTTTATTTTTATTATATGGTCATCCTGCTGAATATACATCCACGGCAAATAGCTGAAGCCATAAGACCAGTGGCTGAGAAACTTTGCAGTAGACTGTTAGCTATAATAATGACTGGAAATAATGACTGATATTTTATGGATTCCCAGAATGTCCCTGCTGGTGCAGTGTACTTACCAATATTGCATTATAAAATAACGTTAAACTGTAGTATTTTTGGATAAATTTATTCAGCTAAACCAATACTAATAAAAATTCTGTTTCCAGTCAGGAAACAGATCTACTATGCAAAAGAGAGATAGGTATCTGAATTTAGGAAATCATACTTCCACTAGTTTACATTTACATATACGTGTGTGTTGTATATCTTTGTGTGTGTGTGTGTGTGTGTGTGTGTGTGTGTGTGTGTATTTATATATACACATATATATATTCATTTATAGTTAAAAAATACTAAAGATATACAGATATACTTACAACCCAACACAAAATAGCAAATCCAAACCAGGCGACCGCCAAGCCTTGTGTCGTTATTGGTCCAGCAATGTAAGCATAGCAGCCCTGAGTGGGAGAGTGAACATTGTCACTTTTAATACATCAAGATATATAGGTAAAACAATAATATCAGTAATTGTAATGGTTAATCATAAAACGTTATAAATTTAGCATCATGAAAAAATATTTAAAAAACATATTAAAGATTTATCAGAATTCTCTAGACATATGCTGTGAAAGTAATTTCATTTTAGATTACAATGAAAAAGAAAGGAAACAAGACATATACTCTCTGCAGCCGTTTAATCAGGTACCTATAGACCGTTATTACTGGCCACATAACAAATACTGAAACCATTTCAAGGAATGAACAGGCAGTTCATTGCATATCATTTAATGGAATTTTGTGTATCAAAATAAGTAAGTTTGAATATTTATGGAAGTGTATGCTTATGTATTTTTTTCTAATTGATCCTCTTTTTTGCTTTGAATGCACCAAATGCCCTGTGTATTATACAAATATTTGCATTTTTATGCTTGACTTATGCATGCTTTAAATACGAAGAAACAAAATATAAACATTTTCCACTGTGTGAACATTTGCCGAAGCCATTGATAATGAATGACTGGAGAACGTTCCGGGCTCACTTGGTCAGCAAGTGGGCATTTGCCAAAACTGATCCAGTTCACAGAACATGCTAAATGTCTTATACACTATATCATTATATGTCGACCTAAGTTTGAAAGTTGAGCAAACATAAGGCAGTAAATTTTGTGTGATATTTACCGTAGTAGACAGATAGGGGTTAACGCCAATCTGGCATCCCTGTAACTGAACGATACCACCCATTGCATCTTGCTGACAGCACTGTCTTGGCCAGGGGTAGTTAACATCTGAGTATTGTTGCCTGAAGCTGGAGTTGTATGTCAGCCAGTCTTGTGGTCCATTTACTCCACAGCAGCTTTTCTGTGTGAGAGACACAGGTTGTGTTTATACTTCCATACTCTGTTTCAGACATACAGTAACCGATCATCAGTTCTGACCACTCTTTAATAGTCAGTTTATCTCAACTGTAAAGAGGGATACATCTTACAAAGCAAAAAAATGTATTATAACCTCATCTTTTAATTCAACACAAATTCTTTTAATAAAGAAATTGCATGCAGACCACGGCATGCAATTTCCTTACAAAAATACCTCAGTCATGAGCTGATTCCATGAATTTGTTATTTCCTGTACTTGGTTCATCTCGTTCGTATTGCTTGCCGGTACTTGTTTATCATAGTTTTGTAACATCTCAGTCAGGAAAATGTCTGGTCCGAACTATAGATGGAATGCAAGAAAAGAGATCACTGCTCTGGCAAGACTGTACTTTTTTGCAACATTTAATTTATAGAATAAATCCATTGCAAATTATAAAAATATATATCTAAATATATAAAACCTGTAATGGACTACGTAAGTATTTACATTGTTGGCAATTTTTATATATATGATTAATTATTTCTACAAAAAAGTCCCATCAAGATATTTTAAAACAATGTCAGTATATTTAATACAATGTCATAAACAAGATTTGATCAACGTTACACATATTTACCTATTTAAGCAAGGAAATCAATACATTTCTGGAGAGGCGACATGACTAAAAGCAATTAGATAATAATATAAAATTAATAGCAATTAAAAGCAATCATTCAACTTACCCAGTCTTCATGTGTTGCAGCTGTGATAGCAGATGCCATTTCGAAGGCAAAAACGATCATCATGAGTATAATATACTGGAAACAAATTGAAAAAATTAAAAATAATGTAATAATAAAAAAACATTGTAGAAACTAATCTAGTGGTTTAAATGGTCATTCATTCAATTTTTTCTAGTTTATTTTTATCCTTAAATCCCAAAGATCATTTAGCATATAAACTCACCACAAGTATGGGTATCTTCTTTTCTTTCATGATGGCATACATTGCATACGCTGCTACGCAAAAAAGGGCAAAACCTGTGAAAATGCCAATCCAGGCTGCCCTCCAGATACTGTCACTTCCTGTGTAATATACCAGGGCATGCAAATGGTCGCGGTCATAGACGAAGAAGATGCACATAGCCATCAGAGCAATCCCACAGCACTGCGAGAGAGGAAAAAGTATGTGAAACAATTTATAAAGCTGCCAATAATAAAAGCATATTCTCATCACAATGATCACAAACAAATTTTAAGTTAATCCTACATTTGTTATTCAATATGAAACTTTTAAGACTAGTATTTTGTTTGAAATAAATTAATGAAAAAGAGTAATAAAAAATATAGGTTATTCCTTAAGTATATGGGCTTATTTTCGCTTCAGGTGTGCTATACTGGAGATATTATTAAAAATTGTTAAAATGTGACTAATATTAAATTTACTCGGTAAATGCTGTGACTTGCAGCCATTATTTTTTTATTGTGAGATAGCATTGATACAATTAACAGAAATGTCAAATGACTGAGGTATCATGCTATGGAATTAAAATCAAGAAAAGTCTGTAATGATAAATAGCAATGTTAGCTTTCAGGAACTGTAGTACCAGCCCTGGGATTACATGCACATTGCGTCACCATAAGCAATATCAATGAAACTTTTCACGATTATGTATGTCCCAAATAATAAAAACGCAATTAATTATTACAAATGTAATATTTGCAATGAAACACGGTTTGAACTTTGAACAATTTGAATTTTTTCACATTAATTGTACCCATTAAAAAGCTAAAAACCCATTTAAAGCTGCATGACTGCGGGAAAAGGGAAGAAGGTTTAGGGATTTTACCGAAATCAGAGGAAAAGGCCAGACTGGAAAGCCAGCTGTTTCAGTCAATGTCTTTCTATTTTCCAACTGCTTATCGTCGATGGGGTTCGTACAGTACATTCAACATTCACTTTTACTCAATATCTATCTATTGCACCCTCACTGTCGTACTGCTGCTGATGTTTTTTTGTAACCTGATGTTTAGTTATATTTATATTTTATATTGCCTATAAATTGTTTTTATTACTAAGAATTTGTACTTTTATAACTCATAACTATAACATTTATTTGCATGCAGGTGTGCTTTTAAATATAATGCACCATTTGAGGCTGACGCAACTGCAATTTCATGGTGTTTGCACAGTGACAATAAAGTTCTTGCATTTTGAATCTCGAATAGGGTCACAGAGTGTTGCTGGTGCTGAGAGGGCGGGCCGAGCCTGTCCCAGGAAGCATAAGTGTGGGGCACGAAGTATTGCAACACGGACTGGATGATGGTCTAAAATTTTAGATTAATAATGTCAGACAGACAGTTACGATGTGGCAACTGACTACGTGGAGCCTCTAGCTCTGTGTATGAGCTCTCAGGACCTTTTTGTACCAGCCAACAGGGCACATTGGCTTCTGTTAAGATCTCGTATATGCAGGTTGTGAGCCAGGTGGACATCTGGTGGTCATGTGAGTTCCGTCCTTTCTGAGTGGTTACAGCACTGTATCTGCTAATGTAACTGGTCATGAGTGTGACATCACACAATGGACATGATATATGAAGAACATACAAGCATGGGGAAGGTCTTAATGGCATAGAGACTTGTGCGTTGTCTGGCTGGACCCAGAACCTTTTCCTTCAATTCATTTACTTAATTAAAAAAAAAAAAAAAAAAACTTCATCGGTATGTGCAAGGTGTTGTAAGTCCCACAGGGTCTAAGTCAGGGACAGTCTGTAGTCAAAGGAAACATCCACAGCATGTGAAGAAGGACCCCCATACAGACTGAAACCCTCCATCTGTTCACTGAGCCACCGTGCCACCCAGATTCAGCTATGACTGTGCTAATTACATTTCATTTTGCCTCTTGTTGGCATGGTGACTCACTCATCCTTCCCCATGGGTTTCCAAAGACATGGCTTATTGAGGACTTAGAGTTATACTTTATTCATACCCAGTCTCTCACACACATAAAATTAAAGCAAGTTTTGGAGTCACGGCACAGGGTCAGCCAGCATCCAGTGTTTCTAGAGCAACTGCTGTCTAAATTGTGTGAAGGATGTGACTGTATTTATGTATTTGCCCCGCAGTGGACAGGAATCCTATCCAGAATGTTCTCCTGTACTACACATTCTTGGAAAAAAATATATCTGTAATGCCACAGAGCGACAAGAGAAAGTTAACACAAAGATATAATTTTTATAGAAAGACTTCATAGATTTAGAAATTATTATTAGTTCCGCTATGATAAGAAATGCTATGGTACAATGATGACTAAACCCATCTCCTATATAAATGTAGATTTGTGTCATTTTATTCTCAGTTTGCATCTAAACTGGTTCTTAGACATTCTAACAGTTATATCTGGCATGAGAATGCCATGTGCAACATTGCCACCCAACTACAGTGACTCACTAGGATTACTAAACAATAAAAACTCACCATAATGACAAAGTTTCCCCAAAGAAGGATGGCCTGAAGCAGCCGCATTTCAAAGCTGGTTTGAGAAGACATGTTTTGTGGTCTGATACCTTGATGAAAACACAAATGAACATAATCAGTAAATGTATACACTCATAGATGTTAAAAACCAATAATACAGACGCTCATCATATTTTATTTATATTTTCATTACATTTTTTTTTTATTACTTCTCAAACACTTTGCTTATATAAGGCAGTTCATTCATAGCACTATAAAGCTGACCATTCCACATCCTGAGGGTTAGGAATGCAAGCCACCGCAATCAGAAAAAAACCATATAACATTTTTGGTCTTCACTGCAAGCGAAACGAAGCGAGCACCGCCAGCAGGGAGGTTCAGCACAAAATCGCACACAAAGGCACAAAAGTTCACTACAAGATCACTGGGAGGTAACATGTGAGAGGCTGCAGTCAACACTAGGGATGAAAATCACCAGTGACCTCCTGGTATGATATGGTAGCAACGGGCGGACCGAGGCATCGCGAGAGCAACGAAGCACCAGGAGACTTGCTTGCCAGTCAAATACAAGAGCGGAGACGCAAGGTGGTCGGACGCTGTAAGGTGCACGCACAGAGAGAGACTCACACAAGCTACGTACATGCGAGGATCGGACAGGGTACACACAAGACATGGGAAGACATACACGCTACAATCAGGAACACAAGTATTAACCATAACTACAATAACAAGAACAATACAAGGGCTATTTATAGGACATACATGGGGCTACATACATAAACCCGCGAGGGATGCCGAAATGCGCAGATCTCACTGAGCTACACTATTATCACGATGCCTAGGTGCCGATTCGACACGTATTGCGATTCTGTAAGTACTGTTATTCTATGAATATCCAAATTCAGTACTACTTTTTCCCGATTTCTTTTCTTTTTTAGAATTTAAAAACCTTGAACATGTAAAAAACTTGAATCATACCGTAGCACTAAAATTTTATTAAATAGCTGCACAGCTGAATTGAACATGGTTAAATGTAGCACACCCCAAATAATATTCGTCCACAAAAAACCAAAGGCAAAAAACTTTAACAACTTTAAATGCAACAGCATAAACTTTTGAAAAAAATTGTACAATTTTGAAAGCCAAAGTTTCCCCATACATTGATCATAGTTATAGTGATCAACCATTTATATGGATCAAAAAGCTTGGGATAG
Organism: Mormyrus hasselquistii; assembly: GCA_026779605.1. Lineage (NCBI taxonomy): Eukaryota > Metazoa > Chordata > Actinopteri > Osteoglossiformes > Mormyridae > Mormyrus > Mormyrus hasselquistii. The sequence goes on along the minus strand of JAODKE010000040.1, from coordinate 2,799,885 downwards.
AATCATTCCTGTATAAATACTGTTTAAATGATTTGCTTATAGTAATCAAGTAGTTTGCTTACAGTGTTTATTTTAGGGGTTTTATACATGACCATATATGGAAAAATTAAACTATGGTAATTCCATTTTTTTTTTACTTTATTTTTATGCATCGAGTTTCCCCCCCATCTCTAGTAAACACGCTTAGCATCCTCCAAACCAGCACCAAATGCATAATTTATGCACTTATGAGCTAATAAATTTTTTTTTTTGGCGCTTGCAGCTTTCTGAAAACTCCCAAAAACAATAACTGTTATTTTTTTATGCCAACCTGTCAATATAGGCCTTTTGAAATGATAGGAGAAGTTGCGATGCAGAAGCGTTGACTGCAGATATTTAAGTAATACATGAATTATGTATTTGAGGTCAAGTCAATTTTATTTATAAAGTACATTTATAGTAACAGCAGTTTACCAAAAGGCTAAATCAAACAGTATAATAAAACAAACAGAATAAACAAACAAACAAATAAGACAAATTTAAAAGAAAAGATACGTTATCAGTCTGGATTTAAATGTGACCAAAGTTGGTGCAACTCTCATATAAAGGATTAGATCATTCCAGAGCCTGGGGGTAGCTTCCACACAGTCACCTCTGAGTTTAAATCTAGACCTTAGTATAACCAGCAACACCTAATTAGAGGACCTAAGTTAGGAGTGGCCAATCATATCCGCAAAGAGCCGGTGTGTATGCAGGCTTTTGGGATAACCTGTAGGTCAGCTGTTCAAACCCAGGTATGAGGACTCATCAGCCAATCAGTCCTCTAATTAGTAATCTAATTAGCGAGTTGCAGCGAAAACCTGCATACACACCCGGCCCTTTGTGGATAAGATTGGCCACCCCTGACCTAAGTTATCAGGAGTAAGAACAAGGATTTCAGAGGTCTGCAAAATAAGAGGGGGGCTAAACTATTTGGAGACTTAAGAACAAACTATAAGATTTTAAAATCGATCCTGTAGGGAACAGGAAGCCAGTGAAGAGAGGCGAAGATGGGTGTGACGTGATTATGTATTTATGTCCCTGTTGGGAGTCTGTTCATAGTGTTCTGAACTAATTGTAAACAAGCAAGGGACAATTGGCTGCCTCCAGCGTATAATGAACTGCAATAGCCGGGCCAAGCGGAGACAAAAGCATAGATTTAAAATCAGCTACAGAAAGAATACGCTTAAATTTAGCTAACAAATTTAATGAATGATACTGTAGAAACAGCTGACGGAGTTAATTTGTTTGTGAAATGTAAGGGTAGTATCAAAAACCACACCAGGGCTTTGAGTGAAAGGTTTACAGGTTTTCAGAGGGGCCATGATTATTTCAGGAGCATGAAAGGTCAGAGGGTCCAAACACAATCTTTGTTTTTTTTTTGTAATTTAAATTAAATTAAATAAATAAAAAAAAATGTTTTGCTTTGTTTCAGTGGTGGATGTATCTGTGTATCATCGGCACAAAAATGAAAGGAAATGTTATATATTTTGAAAATGGAAAATGTATAGCAAGAGTAGAATAGGCCCAAGAATAGATCCTTAGAGGTTGTGTCCTCTTTTATATCACCATGGCACTGTCGTAAAAACTAAATTAATAGAACCCTATTCTATTAGTGCCATTTTTGATGGAAGTCTTCCCTGTGAATCCAAGTAATGCTCCAATTTATGAATATATTCGATAATTTGAGATTGGATGAATTGGTTGTAGGTACAGTATTAGGTTGAGCCATACCAGTCTGTTATCTTGTCAGATGCACCTGAGTCTGGTCTTAAGAGAAACCAAACTCAGTTGTCACTCACTGTAAGATCGGACATGACAGCAAACAGGTCAATGTGACACTGGGGTCACGGGAATGGAAATGGGTTAAATGAAAACAGCATGGAATGAAAAAGAAAGGGCTACTGTTTTAGCATCGTTCAGGGAGAAACAAAAAGGTATACAGTAAGCGGTGGGATGGGCTAAAGTTTTGTACAAATGTAATGAAAGGCAGTTGGAGGGTGTGTATGGTCTTTGACAGAATAATGTCAGCTGCCCGGCCATTTGTTTACTGATTCAGGTTTTATTATTATATTTTATTACGATATAAAAGTCTTTTCTTTTCTCGCGCTACTGTCATCATCCAGACCTTTCTGTCATGACTTGTGCATTCAGCTACCTTCAGTAAACCTGAAATGCCTGTTTTTTCAGTCATTTCATCTTCCCCAGTTTGTCAAACTCCCAAAACTGAAAAAAAGACCCTGTTTTCTCCTCCCAGCCCATGTAATGCAGATCTGTTTGCCCTCCTGACTGAAGCAAATCTTATATATGATGAGCTTTGCTGGGCATTTTGTTGGAAGCAGCTGCTGTATACAGTTGTTATCACTCTTTAGATGGATATAACTTAATTGTAATGTTCTATACCCGCTCAGACGCAAGATTTATATATATATATATATATATATATATTTTTACTGCATTGTAAAACTTTGTTATAATATGCATTTGTTCTA
>JAODKE010000040.1:2729700-2792357 GCA_026779605.1 Mormyrus hasselquistii | reverse complement strand
GAGTATAGAGCTGGTCCACTGTTCCACGGCCAGGATGAAAACCACACTGCTCCTCCTGAATCCGAGGTTTGACTATCCAATGGACCCTCCTCTCGAGCACCCCCGAATTGACCTTACCAGGGAGGCTAAGGAGTGTGATCCCCTATAGTTGGAACACACCCTCCGGTCCCCCTTCTTAAAGAGGGGGACCACCACCCTGGTCTGCCAGTCCAGAAGCAACATCCAGAGCCTTGAGGAACTCCGGACGAATCTCATCCACCCCCAGGGCCTGGCCACCGAGGAGCTTTTTACGCACCTCAGCGACCTCTGACCCGGAGATAGGCGAGTCCACCCCTAAGTCCCCAGACTCGGCTTCCTCATTAGAAGGCGTGTCGGTGGGATTGAGGAGGTCTTCAAAGTATTCCTTCCACCGACCCACAACGTCCCGAGCTGAGGTCAGCAGCGCCCCATCCCCACCATAAATAGTGTTGATGCTGCACCGCTTTCCCGCCCTGAGCCGCCGGATGGTGGACCAGAATCTCCTCAAAGCCGTCCGGAAGTCGTTCTCCATGGCCTCGCCAAATGCCTCCCATACCCGATTTTTTGCCTCAGCAACCGCCAAAGCCACGTTCTGCTTGGCAAGTGGGTACTCATCAGCTGCCTCCAAAGTCCCACAGGCTAAAAAGGCCCGATAGGACTGGAGTTTGATGGCATCCCTCACCGCCAGTGTCCACCAGCAGGTTCGTTGATTACCGCCGCAACAGGCACCGACCACCTTACGGCCACAGCTCCAGTCATAATGGTATGGAGTTGTTTTTCAGGGGTTGGGCTTGGCCCCTTAGTTCCAGTGAAGGTAACTCTTAATGCTTTAGCACAGGGCTCTTCAACTCTGGCCCTCGATTCCAAATCCAGGCCTTGTTTTCAGTTTTCCAGGTAGTTAGTTTAATAATTACTGATTCTGATTGGTCAGAGGCTTCACACCAGGCTCACAGGTAAAGGAAGGCTGGAAAACCAGCAGTGCTTGGACTTTGAGGACCGTGAGTTGAATAACCCTGCTTTAGCATATCAAGGACTTTATTTTGACAATCTAATGCAAAGGTGCAACTAACATTTATGGGCGTGTCCAAATCCATTTCGTTATTTTAATTAACAAAAAAAAAAAAACATTTCAAGCACGTACCTGTGTCTGTAATGAGCATCGTCCACCAGCACATTTCTAAAATGCACCTCTTAAATCGTTTAATAATATGCCACTGACGTGGTTTCTGTTGGTCAAAAGCACAACGGCATTCCACTACGTTAAAATAGCAACGTACTGACAATGCAAGCAGCCACACCTCATGTCAAAACACCCCTCCTACAAGCAGGAAACAAGTGAATAATCATATGTTATTCTGAAAACATGCGCTGGTGTGAGACTAGCAAAACCAATTTGTGGTGAAAAATAGGGCCCCAAGACATTTTGGACAATTCTCTACTTCCAACTTTGTGGGAAGAGTTTTGGGAAGGCCCCTTTCTGTTCCAACATGACTGCCCCAATGCACATAGCAAGGTCCATAGATACATGGCTGGATGAGATTGGTGTTGAAGAACTTGACCTGCCTGCACAGAGACCTGACCTCTTTGGATTGAACTAGAATGGAGATTGAGAGCCAGTCTTCATGTTCAACATCAGTGCCTGACCTCACAAATGTTCTTCTATATAAATGGGCAAAAATTCCCACATACACACTCCAAGGTCATGTGGAAAGCCTTCCCAGAAGTGTGTCATCTGTTATAGCTGCAAAGGGGAGACTAACTGCATAGAATGGCATGTCATAAAAGTTCCTGTAGGTGTAATGGCCAAGGGTATGATTCCCAATAATGACTCTTAGCATCTTACAGATTCTTTGTGGATATATAACTTATGAAAGGTATTTATTTTCCTACATATGTTTCCTGACCAGTCTCTTCGGAAGGTGCTTAAGGGAGAGCTTCTTAAGTGCGACCCTAAAAGGTGCCAGAACACCTGATTGGTTGACATGGATGGCTTGAGAATTGATTATTCCCTCCATACAGCAACTGCTTGATCGCGGCATTAGAGAAAGTGGTGTTTTTTTATAAATATAACACTGCAGGCATCATTCAAAATATAGCATCAGATCAGAACTGGGGAGAAGCTAAAAATAAAATACAAAATTAACAAATTGAATCATCTAACCATAAATATGAACCGACCTCCCCAGAATGTAGTATCACTAGTTTATTGTTATCTGTTTCAATATGTGTCATTGTCATTGATATAGGGATTAGAAATGGCACAATAGCCAAAAAAAGAGAATGTAAGTCATATGTGCTTCAGCACTGACACTAAAGACTATTTGTTTTTTAGGGAAAATATGTGACAAGTATGTAAATGAACCTGCAACATCGACTCTATCAACCTCGTGAACTAAAGTGTTGATAGACTGTGGCACATTCAGAGAGGTGTGTGCATTCCAGGGGTGTTGGAAATAGGGGAAATGCATTCACCCCAAAATCAGCAGTACCCCCTCCCCATTCACAATCAATAAACACATATATAATCAACAGCGCATTGCTTATCTTTCATTATGAATCCACACATAATCAACATCGTTGAATTCGCTGTGCATTCAGAACGCAAGGATGAAACCTAACAAAGACTGTACTCAGACAAAATCATTTTATCATATTAATCAGTTCTTTTTTTAGTTAAGTGATGTTTGGTTATGAAACTGCACCTAATGATATTGGTCTTATTTTAAATGAGCAGTATGAGCCAACAACAGCAATAAAAGACAGCTAAGAGAGGCTCAGATCAACCTTTCAAAAGAATATTTTACAGAAGATATAATTAATTAAGAATATTTTGGGAATCACAACAGAGCGTTAAGAGACAGCTTAAGGTACAACTTACGAATGATGTACAGTAGTGTTAAGAAAGTTTCGGGAAACCCAGGCCAGGTGTCCCAATACTTTGGTTCAAATAGTGCATGACAGGCAAGAAAACAATATTGACAAGTAAAATATTTACCTGATTTCATGTTGTAATAAAGGACACTTGATCATTTATCTTTATTTAACATTAAACAAAATTCAACAAAAGCATGCAAAATTTAAGCAACAAAATATATATTTTTGGAAAGAGCACACAAGAAAATAACTTTTCCCAAAAACTATAAATGCTATAACTTTTAATATTTTTACTTAACCAAAAAAAAAGACATCACACAGAAACTAGTATTATGAACATTGTACGAATTTACCCCAGTCTTTTACTGGCTGAAACAGTCCACCAGGTGCTTGGAGATCCAGGGGCCTGCATTGTTGATTATGAACTGCTTGCTGACCATAGCTTTAGCGCTCTGATAAGGGCAGGCAGCCATCTAAAATACAAAGTCAAGAGTAATGAAGCTGACAGTAAATCAAAAAGCCATCATTGCTATCTTTAAAATTGGTCCTTTGACACAGTATTTTCCAATTTGTTTCTCAATGTTAGTATATATGAAGATAAGTATGAGGTATTAATGCATATTTTTTCCTGTCTTATGGAAAAATAATAATTTCTAATATTAATTACAAATCATCTCACACACACCTTGGCATTTCGGTAAGTAGGGAGATCAAGTAGGACTTGATGGTTCCCGAGTCTGGCAATTTTTCTGAAAACTGCAAAGAAAGACCTCTTACACAGCCTGCTGGAGAACCCAGGTCCGCTTATAAAGGGAGACCTGGAGACCAAGAAAAGTAATGTTACATGTACTTACATATATTTCAGAATGCCTTTACACACGTTTCTGTGTTTCTAGTTGTACTCTAGTTATATTACCAATACAACTGTGAAAATCTATAAAATCTGAAATATCTATAAAAAGCTATGAATGGTTAAGATAATAGCTGAATTAAAAAAATCTCAAAATAAACTGTGCACCTGTCACGATTCGTGAGGCAGGCGAGCAGGTAAGGAGGCACGAGTCCCAGGGTAGACGGGGAAAACGTGGTTTAATACCGACAGAGGGCAGGCAGGCACTAACATCAGCGACAATACAATAATGACCGACGCAAGACTCATGAGGACGTGGACTAATATACACCGGACAGGTTAAACTAAACAAGCAACAGGTGACCACAATCGGGGAATCACACGAGGTAATGAGGTGGGCGTGGTACACAGGAGGATGGTACGGAGCTGGGAGTGACAGCACCATGTAATAAAGAACAAAATACTGCGTTCATTAATTTTGGAATCTCCTCACGTTATAAATGCACATAATGTATTAACAGTTGCAATCGTTAATGAAGAATGAGTAGCTATGACTTCAGAGTGGAGATATAACCCATTGTATTATGCCTGGTATACTGTGAGAACAACGATGGTAAATAAAATAAGGGAAAACTGCCAAGATTATACTTTAAGCAGATGCTCCTAGGGCTTTACACACAATTGAAAAATAAATAAATGAAACTTTCCATGACTATTTAAAAACTGTGCAACCATTTTCAATATTTACCAACATATTATGCAAGAATGGAATATGTGAACACAGTAAACAGCAAAATATTTTAATTGAACTCGTTTGGATACCTTTGAATAAAAAAATACCTGGATAAGTGGAACTAAACAATGAAACAAATTTCACATTTGAGTTCATTGGTTTAGCCATTCGGTAAACCAACAGGTTAGCCCATCCTCTGGTCTGTGTGGATCCCAACAGCCCAGTGCACTGACGGGGATACCGCGCTGTAAAAATGGTGCCACCCTTCGGATGAGACCTAAAACCAGGGTCTTGACTCCATGAGGTCATAAAAGATCCCTGAGCATCTTTTGAAAGAGTAGGGGTGCTACCTCAATATCCTGGCTAAAATTGCCCACTGTGGCTCCATTAAATCTGACCTCCTTATATCTAACTGGTGAATTCTCTCCTGCCTCTTCACCAACATAGCTACTGTGTGGTGAGTGTACTGGTGCAGAATGGCTACCATCACATGATCCAGGTGGGTGCAACACAGTGGTGGTGGTTGAAATGGATCCGCACTGGTTCTGTAAAGCACTTTGGGCGTCTTGAAAAGCGCGATATAAAAGCAACATTCATTCATTCAAACATTTTGGAATGAAACTTTTTTGGAAACACAGTATATGGCATTTGCTTAATTCATTACTGTGTTAATGTAACCTTTGAAGAATGATCAGTTTTGTAATAACCAGAAAATACAATACAGTATAAATAGGTCAGATAAAGAAACTGAATATGTCACAGAAAATATCAATATTTTTGTACTGTGTGGGCTTACCCCTGAATGACTGTGCCGCTCGTACTGTCCAAAACCTCCACACTAGAGTCCCCAAGACTCCAGTTAAGGCTGAAGTTCCTGCAGTGCTCTGAGCAGCCCTTCGGCAAATCATCATCCAAGCTGAACACCACCACCTTCCTCCTGCGGAAGGGCTGGGGTAGCTGGTCCGCCCAATCTCCGGCCAGTCGCTCGTTAATGGCGTCTGACACCTTTTCACAGCTGGGTCTGGCATCGCCTGTGTCAGGCGACACACATGAGCCATTTACTGAATATCAGAGAAGTCTATAAAAATTAATTGAGTCTTCTTGCTTGTAAATAAATAAGGCTGAGATTTTACAAACACAGCATAAATTAATGAAGACTGAAGATTAATAAGAATTTGGGTATCGGGCAATATGCACACCTGGATGAGGTACATTCAATATAGCAGGTAATATGTAAAAATGAAAAGTAGTAGTACTAAGATCTAAGAACCTTAATCAGTAATTAGCTTACCAAGAACTATGCTGGTTATGTAAAGCGGCTGGATGAAGTGACTTAGCAGTGCCCCCTGCAGGCCTGTCACTGTCCAGCGACTCAGCTTGTCGCTTTCTGACATGCAGCATATCCGTGCACCCCATACACTTGGTTTTATGAGAGCCGCGGGAACAAGAGAGCCCTTAGCATGGCACTGGAGATTCAGGGAGGTATAGCTGCTGTTGGGTGATTTTCTGCAAACAAAAGGAGCCCACAGAATAAGATAGGACTCATTCACATGCATTTGCTTTACGAAGCACGTTAGAAAACTGACTAAAATGAAAATTGGATGTTTTCCAACTAAGCAGAATAATGATATTCACAGTGGAACCCAAGAATAAAAATGTAAATTTATACAAGTTCTAAGACGAAGAATGTACATGTGTAATGAACCTGGCAGAGGAAAGGTAAGGTTATGAAAATTATGGGTGTCAGTATGGAAAACTGCTTTTCAGACCTTGGTAACCAATTGATAGCCATAAATTAACTAGAAAGTTAGACACATTGCAAAGAAACAATAAATTGATTTTCACTAACGGATTTACTTGGTTTTCGAAAATAAAGTCTAAAATCTTAAAATGGCCCAAGGAGAATTTAGGCCTCAATCCCAAAAAAAATCTACGCACAAGGGGTGACCCAGTAATCTGAAGAAACTTTAACATTTTTTCGCAATGAATGTACTAAGATAACCGAGACTTATTTACAGACTTACTGATGTAATAAATGAAGAAGGTTCTTCCACAAAGCATTAGATGGGGGTATGGGTGTGCACAGACAGACGGGGTACAGCCGGTTTTTAATTTCAGTTATTTATTTGTTTTTTTTTTCATTACTTTTTTGGCTCCGTGGTCACGTGTTCTTGATTTCTGCCTTTATATCACAGATGCAATTTCAATAAGGGTATGTAGACCTTCTTATAACCATGGTAACTTTGCCGTTATGTTATAAGTGCCCTCAATTAGAACATTTTTACAAAAACTTAAAGATAAAACTTTTTTCTTAGCTAAAAAAATCACAAATACAATGTGAGCATTTTGTAAGAGCATTTATGAAAACTTAATGTTTTGACATGATTAAAAATTATAGCATGTTTGGAACTTTTTTAAAATTGCATGATGAATGAAATTCTCTCGATCAATCTAGATCTCAATCATTCTAGAAAAAAAATCTAAAATCTTCGTACAGTGTCGATACGTACAAAGTAGTGCCTTCTGTTGAAGGGCAATACAGTGCAGTAACATAGTTATTAAAATGTGATTTAGATTATCATATTAAAGTATATCAAAATAAGATATAATGACTATATTTATACCTAATTTGAGGAAGCTGTAGCACGCTGAATTAAATTCATTACATTTTTTTAAACCACAGTAGAAAAATGTGTCAGACATTGTCAGCCCTAGGACATTTTGAATAATTGGTCCTTGTCATTTGCACAGTAAAATGTGCAGAAACGTGTCGTGCGTTTTTTTAAATTTCTCATACTTACAGGAAAACACACTGCGCTGCACCTTGAGGGGTTTTGTTGGTATAGAGATGCAGATAGATTCCTGGCTTGAGCTGAAGAAGATTACTGTCAGGAGAGCTTCTATAGATGGACCTTTCGTTACACTTTGGGTCATTACTGAAGAAAAGGAGAAGCTGCTTGAACAAGAACCTGCCCTCAAAAGAAATATTGGGGAAATCCATCAACAGATCAGCAGAAGCGAAGGCAGTTCAGTCACAGGCATAACACCGCGGTTGCTCACGGAATACTGAAAATCTAAAGAAAGGAGTCCTTCAAAAGCAAGGTCCTTAACTACATAAATATATAAAACCCATACAGATTAGCCATATCGATGTCTATAGATCATTTTTAAATTTCTTTTAATAAAATATATTTAAAATATGGTCTTCTCGAGTTAGCAATGATTAAACATAAACTTAATGCTGCTACATTCGACCATCCATCCATCATCCATCTGCTTATTACAAAAAGTGTTGCAGGGAGACCTGGACCCCAACCCTGGCAGCATAGAATACAAAGCAAGAGTACATCCTGGATGGGATGCCAGTCCAATGCGGGGCAAATGCAAACATACAGTCATGCACTATGGACGTATGTGACTCGTATTTACAAGGACTGTGTAGTCATTTTAATAGATTATTTGTTTTCTTTTTGACTGCTGCCCTTTGACACCTTGTATCGGTGTGAAAATGCAGAACATGTTTTGCGGGCATTGGAATTAAATTAAATGCTACAAAAAAAGTTTTCCAAAACATGATGCAAATTCAGCGGGTAATGGATGATGTCTTTTTAATGACAGCTGTGTTTTATATAAAACATTTAGAACACATTCATGAAACATTTAAGTGGCCAGTACTGTAGGCCAGTGGGCTTAGCAGATCTGAGGATGTTTTTTAACTGACCAATGAGTACCTGGTAGCCATTTTTCATTGAGCAACAACAAACTAATATTATGACTACTATTGTTATTAAAACCCATAACAGCTCAAATAACTATTTGACCTTGTATTCAAAGAAAATAACAGCAGCAAGAAAAGCACATGATTACATGTCATCGTTATCATATTTTATTTTTTTTTTCTTTGGGCTATCAGTTCATGTCTACAACCCCAAACCCTAGAATCCCTTGGCAATCGATCATGCAAAGTGTATTACCTCTGAAGTGCTCGGTGAGCCATTACAATGGCATGGCAGTCGTGGACCACACATCCACTGAAAGACAGCCAGCCACTGTTGCTTGTATTGCCTGTGCCTAGAGCCACAGTTTCATATTGCTCATAAATTTGTCCATCAGATCCAGTCACCTCTGGGAAGGAGTACACATTTAAATTCAGAAACTTTTAAAAAAAGGCAACCACTACTCCATAAAAATTGAGAATATCCTCACATGCCATACAATAAAAACATCATTCAGAGACCACTTTGTATGGTGCAAAAATGCAACTGCTGCTATAACAACAGAAGACACTATACTATTCATCTTCACGTTCATTTGCAAGCCAAATGCAATTCCACCATTTTAACATTAAGACACCAGACTCAAAGTACAATAATGAAAATTTCATTTTAGCTTTCGACAAGCAGAACAGTAAGTGCACAGCTACACCGTGAATGTCAAGTGTGAATAAACATACCTCTTTCCAGAACAAAAGCAGCCAGACAGCCATGGCAGCTATTTAACTCAGGGTCCTCCTGGAGCAGACGATGAAGGCGCTCATGAGAGACAGCAGCTGTCCGATAACTGTGACCATCTGGGTAAGTGACTGGAATATAGAGAACATTATATAAGATGACTGATTAGCTTACATAACATGATAGACAGACAGACTTCTTGGCCTCAAAGGAAACGGCAGACTTTAAGGCAACATTAAATACAACTAAGCTGTAGGCCACATAATAGATAGAAGTAAGAAAAACGACAATTAAAGAGTGCAGTGTGCAAAAACAGGATGTGCAACGCCGTTGTAAATAAGTGTGCAAATGAGGTCAGGAGACCGACTCTACAGGTGAGGAGTTGCTCTACATTCCTCATTTCTCCTCCTTTTCTTAGACCTGTTAAACCTGTATGAATAAAACTGGGTCATCAAACCACTCTGGAGACCCCAGGTACTGTGGCAAGTGAAATAAGCTGAAATTTGGGGCAACCAACCATGATGAGGCTTTCCTACCATAAAGGCCGCCATTTTCCATATTTACCCCTAACTTTATCTCCAACTTTACTGAGGGTACAACCACCACTGTAGCTACCAAGAACTTGAACCTCACCTTCTGCAACTGTAATTTCCATATCCATCAAAAGAAGACACAAAAACCATCACAACACCCCCTGCAGTATTAAGACCATAGCTCTCTCGAAGCTTGATCTCTCCAGATCTTATACAGATTTCCTTTTACACCTATATTCAATAATTATCATTTGTACACAAATGCTCTTTGATACTGCATTCTCAAAACTTTATTAGAACACATAGAAATAACATTCGCCTAATAGTAATACATTTTATGTGCTTATGTCTTTCTATTCTATATATATTGTTATGTGTGAATGGTTGCTGTGTTACTCCATGTGCCTTTTTTAATTGCCCCTTGGGGATACGGAAGTGATTTGAAGTGGATAAAACGAACTGAAACAAGTTCAACAACGCCTATCACGTTCTTCATCTCTCTGTTTACATTAAAATTTTCAAAATCCCAACCTGCTCTTCAGGGACTCCCAGACAGTGCACGTTTTTGCTCCCTCCCAGACAGTGCACGTTTTTGCTCTCTCCCAGACAGTGCACATTTTTGCTCCCTCCCAGACAGTGCACGTTTTTGCCCCCTCCCAACTCCTGAGGGACCAAAAACATGGAGTGTCTGGGGGTCTCCAAGATCCTGTTTCAGAATCACTGCTATAATAATCAGTCAGTTTTACTTCATCGTATTGGCATCCTATACAGAGTGCTCCCGACTTGCCCTAAATGTCCCTGGGATAAGCTTCAAGCCCCATGCTCAAGATAAGTGGTTGGAAGATGATTAGATGTTGCATGATCACATTAACAAGGCCAGATTTAATAAATAAACTTTGTTGTCATGATTATCAGCCTAGTACTTAAGGCAGAGATTTTATAAGTGAACCTTGGGCAGCAACATTCCAAAAGGACAAAAACAAAATTAAAATTATCAAAATATCATTTACGTGCCAGTGTTCCCCCAAAGTTAGTAAAACAGGAACCAGAGCATCATAGTACAAAAGAATATTTTCATTCCTGTTTCATCCCCCCCCCAAAAAAAAATGGGACATCACATACAGTCCTTACATTTCTGAGAACAGCCCTGAGATGGGATACAAGCTTCCTGGTAGGAGTCTCCTTCATATGGTTTCCTGTTAGACTCTTTCTTCTGTGACCCTTCTTCATTACTTAGGAGGAGCAGATCTGTGAACTCTTGGCTGAACTCATCGGTTGGTTCGACCTTCGACAGAATTGAGGGTTTGGAGTTATAAGACCCTGGCCTTTCAAGACCTGATGTACCAGCTGTCTCATGGGTGGTTGGGATACTTCTTGAATTCAAGCTCACCTCTTGCTTGCTAGCTAATTGTAGATAACTCAAGGAGGCCGCCATCCTTGCCTGCTCTTTGTTTTTCTGCTTCCTTTTCTTGTTCATAAATTCTCTAATGTAAATAAAAGTGGAAGATTATAATATCAATATTGTAATATTATGTACGTTTGGCTGAGATATAGATATATATTCACTTCCATTCAAGCTAATGAGAAAAGACAGGCCTCGTCTCTTGGCAGTACTTTAGGTACTCCAATGACAGATGACACATGAACGGGTTTACAATAATCTAAACCATGTTAAGTACTAGAAAAACGATTTATTACACCCCCGAAGATAGTAACCAAATACTTTTTCGTTTACTTAACTCACTTACCGTATTAGACCCGCGTACGGCACTTAGGCCTAACGGCCGAAACAATTACAACAAAATCGAATCTTACCCCTTGCTAACAATTCAACAACATACAAACATACATTCACACAGTCATTTGCGTAGTGCTTGTCTAAAACTTGGCGGTATAACATTTAAACATTCAGTGGCCCCTGATCGTAGAGATTAAATACATATTAACGCTATCCTCCAGGATTCTGCGTATGTAGGAAATATTTAAGTTTCACCCATTATATTGCCACTGCTTATTTATACTTAGGTAGCAATGTGATTAAACGACTAACCGTTATATTTGCTTTAAGACAGAATATACACAAAATATATACTTTAAATTATATGTTATATTTTTAAATGCGTGCTCTTATTTTGAAAATGTATTTCACTTGGCTACCGGAAATGAACTTGTTTTAAAATCATATCCAGCCTCACTAAAAATGAATAATTTTCATTAATCAATTCGAGTGATTTCGCCATTTTTTTCTACCGACCGTAGGATATCGTGAATATTAACGAATGAGACCTTGAGACACAGATCTCAAGTCCTGTGCTCTTCTTAGTGTTTAACCGCTTAGCGTTTCATAGATGGCCGGAAGCAGTCTCTTCTCTTCTTCCGGGAAATGGAGAATGTTTGGGTTTAATGTCATAACCTAGAGTTACACTATCTAGTAAAACTCATTTTCAGTTATATAGTTGCTTGCGGTAAGGCTGTTTGGTAACTGATAATCTGGTTTTTACAATTTCATAGGGCTTACTGAATGGCAATATGGAGGAACCTCCTGGGGAAATTGTCAAGCAACTTGAAACTTTTATAGTTAAAGAGGTATTTTATCCGCTCTCTGCATTTCTGAAAATCACAACGTTTATGGGACTACTGTATTATTATGTATTATGTGTGTCTATATGTAACTCTCATCAGTGTTGCAATGTTGCTTTGCACGGCAATGTCTGTGATTTCAACGTAGCGTTGCAGAGAATGAAATGATGACGTGACCTCTTGTGTATTCGAGCATTTTACAAGATTTCTGTCTGGTTATGCAGACTAGTGTAGATTAGTGATTGTAAATTTCGGTTTCGAGAAGGCGCAAGTACACGTTTTATTATAACTCTCTTCACGCACCTGCTTCATTTGGTTATTTTTTTAGGGGGTGGTGGGTTAATGAGTAGTTGATTTCGCACTTGCGAAGTTAAATTTAAATAAAAAGGACGAGGGGTATTTGGATTTATATGCTCAAGAAAGATGCATCGTAAGTATCATCTCGGTAGAATTACTGTTTTAGCCAGGGCATGTGACCAATCAGTTTACCGGAACGATTCTCATTTTAAGATTAACTTTGAAGTAGGTATGCATCTTCATAATAGCCAAATAACTATGCTGACCAGTGGTAACCAACGTTATATGATTAGTCTTGTTAAGGATTTCACTTTTGTTTTTCCTAGGCTCCTTCCACTGCTTATTATGTTCCTGAATTCATAACCAAGAATGAGGAAGCATACCTTCTACAGCAAGTAATTTTCTCATATATAAATGAATATAGTTCCTTTTGTAACCTGATGATTGTATTATGTTAGCAGTATTACTTATATTTATCCGCAGGTAAAATTTAAAAATTGCTCAGGTTAGATTTGTTGTCAGAGTGTTTTATTTTGATGCCAAATTAAGATGAAAACATTCACATCATTTTCTGTCAAAGATTTTGATATCTGGCTCTTGGGCGTCCTCTTAACCTGGCGAGTCAGGACCTCACTGTAAAATTCCTCAGGAGGAATCAATCAATTGTGGAATGTAACTGAATTTCCTGAGAAACGTTTCAGGCTTTATTGTGGTTTACTGGAGTTTTTTTGCCGGCCTAGAAAAGGAAAGGGTGGAGTTCACCAATATTTTTGCTTGAACCATTGTAAAATGGTTGTATTTCGTTGCGGTTCTTGAAATAAATGTCAAGGCAATGGTTGACAAAAAGAGTAAGAAATATCCTCAATAAATAAAAATATCCATTATTACATATCATTTATTAAAATAATGTGACATTTCTTGGCAGAGAAAAAAGTTGAATATGAAGCATTTTGGGCTGCTGTTTGTACTTTCCACTTGTCAATGTGCTTACCTGCCTGACCCTATTAGTAATCTGACTGTGCTTTTGATCTGAGTCTCCTAAATTGAGACTTTATTAAAATTGATGTTTTAAGTTGATATGTATTGGTCCTTGAAATATTTTTCTTTGTTCAAGGTGTACAAAGCCCCAAAACCAAAGTGGACCCAGCTTTCTGGCCGGCGACTTCAGAATTGGGGTATAAAACGTTTAATTCAGCCACGTTTGTTATACTATGTATATAGCTATTGCTGTCACTTAGAATAGCCAACCTTGTTTTCTGTTTTAAAAACCTGAATTTTAGCTTTGCTTGACAGTTAAAAATGAAAATGACCAAAGTAAATATAAGGCTATGCAAGTTCTGTTAAATGAAATTGTTCTTCTTATCATTATATCTTATATAATTATATTGGGATGAATTATAGTTAGATATTTATATTTTTATATTTTACAAATAAATACTAGAAGTGAATATAAATTGTTAAAAATGGTCGTTTTTTTCTGGTTTTAGAATATGTTAATGATGAAATTTTAGTTCAAGTACAATAAGGGTGATACAACGTGTCATTAAACCATACGCTATTTCAGCTGTTGCATATGCTACAGTCAGACCTCGAACTTTCGCAAGGTTAGGTTCCAGAACCCGTCGCGAATGAGGAGGATTCGCGGATGTTTGGTAGAGTCACTAAAAAAGGGAATTTTTGCTTATTTCTTAGTTTAAACTCTAAATTTGACCCCAGTCATGCTCCCAAAACAGTTTAATTTTATTTAAAAGTTAGCTCAATACATTACCTTCGTAGATGTGCAAAAAAATCACGGATGCAGATAAGTTCGGTTCCATTAAAATTTTCACGGATGTGTGAATTGTGAAGCGCGAATGCACGAGAGCTGACTGCATAGGTAAATACCCACTTTTTGATGACTGGATAAATAAAATCTTATTGAACGTGCACTTAATTCATTAGAAAACAGTGAAATCTTAGACTCTTACTCCAGGTCCCAGTAATGTAAATTTCTTTGCATCGCAAACTGCTTTAATTGTTTCTGTATGTTTGTTGCTGTCCCTGTGCGTTTAAAGCGTAGCCATACAGATGAGTGTCTCTATTTGCAGGTGGCCTGCCTCATCCTAATGGCATGCTTTCTGAGAAACTGCCCAGCTGGCTTCAGAAATACACTGAGAAGATTTCTGCCCTTGGAGTGTTTTCTGGGAAAACTGCCAATCATGTCTTGGTGAATGAGTACAAGCCAGGTGAAGGAATTATGGTATGGAATTATTAATTTCTCTTGCAATAATCTAAGCTAATTTTGTTATGCTAGGGCCTAGTGGACTGAAATCGTAGCCTGAGCTGCGGAAATTGCTTGTTTATAAATGTTTGGCGGGCTTTTTAAGCGTGAACGTTCAGAAGTAGACCTTGAGAGAATTATGTAGACTCATGCAGAGCTTTCCGTAATTTCTGCCTGGTCATGAAGATGCTGCGTGTAACAGGCACGTGAATGTCGAATAAGCTGCAGACGGCATACAAAGATTCCAAATCGGTAACTTTATTATCGTGTGCATTACAAACAAATGAAATTGGTTCTGATTTTCATCACCGCATTACGTATTTTCTCATTTAAAATCTTGCTTAGGAGTAACCTCCTTCAAAATTAAAAAAAAAATAAAAATTCTGTTTCTATTATAGTAATAAGATGAATTGGTTGTTTGGCTGCCCCTCTAATGAACCTTCTACATATGTCCTAATATCATCCAAAGGTGTAATAGCAGTGGATAGAGACATTTCCTGGAAAGTACTAGGTCAAATCCTCTCTGAGACTTCTATCGCTTAATGGGAGTTGTGGTAAAATAACAAATTTTGAATACCTGAAAATATTTCTGCAAAGAGTATTTTGTAATACCCCCCAGCAGCCATCAGGACTTAATAGACCTATAAATATTTACTACAGATATATTTATACAGTGATTAGCACAGATCAGTAATGTGACCAAATATACAGTTCTCCTAC
Organism: Mormyrus hasselquistii; assembly: GCA_026779605.1. Classification (NCBI taxonomy): domain Eukaryota; kingdom Metazoa; phylum Chordata; class Actinopteri; order Osteoglossiformes; family Mormyridae; genus Mormyrus; species Mormyrus hasselquistii. The sequence goes on along the minus strand of JAODKE010000040.1, from coordinate 2,777,041 downwards.
AATGGTCAATTCTCTAAAAGCAGAATATCCTTGTATATAAAGTACTACCGTAATTACAGCTAAATGGACACAGTAAAGTGTGACGATAAACAATTTGTACATGACATGACAATCTGACAGTTATATCTCACTTGTAATTTTGTAACAATATGTGTTTTTGTCCCATAGCACCTATGTTTAAAAGTGCATATAGCTGGTGCGACGGGTAAGTGCTTTCTTGATGTTTTTGTGTTTTTTTTTCCAGCCACATGAGGATGGGCCACTCTACCACCCCACAGTGACTACTATTAGTCTGGGGTCTTATACTCTCTTAGATTTCTACCATCCAGTAGATGATTCACAGGTAAACACACAATACTTTTTTCCTCGCTCACTTTCCGAGCAGTAGTACACGTGAATGTAACTGCATACGGCAATTTCTAGTCTTGAACAAATTGTAACCGTAAGTGCTATTAAATACGAGACTTTGCATTTGCCTCTTTCTTTTTGAATGAATTTATGGATTGGGGTTCTCTCTTACTCAGAAACTTGCCTGAAGTTTTTAAACAAAACTGCTGAACATCTCTTCCGCAATTTGAGCAGACAATGGGTAGAATCTAGAGTAAATTTTAGAAAACCGGATGATTGAATGTAAAAACAGACTTTATTACTGCCAATATTAGTACCAAAAGCAGTGCCTGATTACTGTAAACAGATCTGGTCCCCAGAGAACTGTGCTGAATTTGAGAGACGAATCGCTTGCATGAACCCTCTCTGTATGTCTTTGAAGAATATTTACATTTAGTTGCGTAACTGTACTGTTATGCAAATGAGCTTACAACTTGCATATTTATTTTGTTAGATAACTGAACCAAATCAGGTTAAATGCATCTGTCAAGGGCGTTATGGTCCATTCTCTCCTGGGACTGGAACCAAAAAACTTCAAAGTCAGTAATCCCTGTATCACCAGGGATTGTTTTTGAATGTCCTTCATCTTATTAGTGTTTACAGGTTATTACAGGAGTAGTAAAAAGCAGAGGGCAGCTAAATGTGTCTTGTAAAGATTTGCCATGAGTTTTTGTACAATAATGTTGTGTGACATTCGATTTAGTTCCTGAGTTCTACCCCAGGAGCAAAACAATCCATAAATGGTGTTTTAATATGCATGGAAATATTAATGTATTGTCAAATGAGCATCGTCTTCCATTGAATGCATTCTGTGGCTTAGATTTTATGGATTTAGGAATTGCGGTTGTTCAGTCTGTGTTCCTGTTTCAACAGCAGGATGTTCCCCAAACTGAAAAGAGCCGCTACCTCCTGTCCCTGCTCGTGGAGCCCCGGAGCCTTCTGGTTCTTCAGCACGACATGTATAACTACCTCCTTCATGGCATCCAGGGTGTGAATCAGGACATTCCAACTGACAGGGTAGCCAATCTGTCGGCAACGAATGCTTCTATTGGAGACTGCTTGACTCGGAGCACCCGTGTGTCGTTGACGATACGGCATGTCCCGAAAGTCCTGAGAACCACTGTGCAACTGGGCAAATAAAGTGCAGTGGGGCTTCCACAAGTGTAATTCGATTGTAGGGATTTTCCAAGTTCAAATCAAGCTTTTAATATTGCCAGTACTTGAGGGGGGAAAGCACATGTATGTTTGTACAAAGCGCCATTGAGATTTTGCTTTTATTGTTTATAATACAACACGTACAGGAAGTGGCAGTATTATGTAAACGGTAGCACTGTGTTCATTTTATTATGTGTTGTATTTGGAGTTTTAAAAAACAAAAAGGCATTCAGTTAAACTTAACAGGTGTACAAGCCATGCAGAGCTTTCCACTTCCTTTCTTCAGTAAATGGAGTAGGGTCTGCATCCTTAGTCATTTTGGATGTGTAGCTTAAATGTTTAGGAGAACTTACCAGCCCTTCTGGGCCCATCAAGTGCGTGAGGCCTCGGGGCTCCTGCTCTTGGACATAATTAGTTTGTCATGGAAATTGCATGATACTTACTTTAACACCTAGAGTCACAGAGCCGGCCGTGCTTTATGGAAATTCCATTTTTAACAGTAGCAAAATGGCTAATAAAAATAATGGTATAATGATATTTACAAGGGGAAGTAATAATCCTGCAAGAACTTCTGTAAGATTCATGCTCCTCTCGTCCTTTACTCCCGTAATTCAGCCATTCTTTTATTGAAATGTTAATTTTGACAAAGTGGCATGTTACCTAATGCCTTATAAAAGGAAAGAAAACTATAGCATGTTTTAAAATATCTTTGTCTAATATTTCAGCTTTCCAAATTGCAAAAATGCCATTTTTTGAACTCTTACACCTCCTGGGTTGAGTCATTATCAATGTCACTAATGAACACTTGAGGTACGTGTGGGTATTTCGCCTCATAAATCCTGTGCCACCGGAACAAAACATGTCATCTCATCCCTCAACGTTTTTTAGCCCAAGAACTTGGTGTCATTTATTGATGACAGCTGGAAAGATCCAGCAGAGAATCTATGCTAATAAAATATCTGAAGGTTATTTTTTTAAAAAACTGATTGCTGTAATGTGGAGAAACACACCAATAAATGTATGTGTATGTATTTTGAGAGTGGTGGTGGCTAAGCAGGTATGGACCTTCTAGCTCCACACACCCCGTCGCTGAGCTTGGGATTCCTGCAGAGAAATCTCATTTTGGCCGCTTACACTCATAATTTTGCATTGGCTAATATATTTTTTCTTAGATTGCTCCTAAGTGCTTCAATTAGCAATTTTTTTTAACCTTTTAATTTGATTATTTTGGTGTACGTTGTGGATTTTTTTTGTTGCATTTTTACACACATTTGTATGTGCTTAATGTATTTAAAATGATATATTCCTCTGCTATTTATTACAGTTAATGTTAGTGATATTGCTATTTATTTGGACACCAGAGGTGAGGGGGGCTGTCAAGCAGAAGAAGGAGGCTTACCGGGAATTATTAGCCCGGGAGTCTCCGGAAGCATCTGACGGGTACCGGCAGGCCAAGCGGAACGCGGCTCGGGCGCAGAAGCAAAACCCCGGGTGTGGGAGAAGTTCGGTGAGGCCATGGAAAGTGACTTTCGATTGGCCTCAAAAAGGTTCTGGCAAACCATCCGGAAAATCAGGAGGGGGAAGCAGCTCCTAGTTCCTCCTGTTTATAGTAGGGATGGGGCGCTGTTGACCTCACCTGGGGACATCACCCGGAGGTGGAAGGAATACTTTGAGGACCTCCTCAACCCTGCCTCAGATACATCTACGCACACTGCCTTTGAGACATCTGAGGACACAAAGCCTCGGGATGCTGGGGGGGGGCTTGCCCATCACCAGGGCTGAGGTGGCCAGGGTAGTTTGTGAGCTGCCCAGTGGCCGGGCCCCGGGGGTGGACGAGATCCGCCCAGAGTACCTGAAGGCTCTGCATGTTGTGGGGCTGTTGTGGCTGACACGCCTTCTCAACAGTGCGTGGAGGTCAGGGACAGTGCCACTGGATTGGCAGACCGGGTTGGTGGTCCCCTTATTCAAAAAGGGGGACTGGAGGGTGTGTTCCAACTACAGGGGGATCACACTTCTCAGCCTACTTGGGAAAATCTATTCCGAAGTCTATAGTCGAATCTCTGATCCTGGAGGAACAATGCGGTTTTTGTCCTGGCCATGGAACACTGGACCAGCTTTATACCCTTGCGAGGGTGCTGGAGGGGGCCTGGGAGTTTGCCTATCCAGTCTACATGTGTTTTGTGGATTTGGAAAAGGTCTATGATCGGGTTCCCCGAGGTGCTCTGTGGGGGGTGCTTCGGGAGTATGGGGTCCGGGGCCCACTTTTGTGGGTGATTCGGTCCCTGTACGAACGGAGCAGAAGCTTGGTCTGCATTGCCAGTAATAATTCGGATGTGTTCCCAGTGTGGGTTGGGCTCCACCAGGCCTGCCCTTTGTCATCGGTCCTGTTTATAATATTTATGGACAGGATTTTTAGGCACAGCCAGGGCGTTGAGGGTGTCCAGTTTGGTGGCCTCAGGATTGCCTCGCTGCTTTTTGCAGACGATGTCGTCTTGTTGGCTTCATCTGCTGGGGATCTCCAGCGTCCTCTGGGGCGGTTCGCAGCCGAGTGCGAAGTAACGGGGATGAGAATTAGCACCTCCATGTTCAAGACCATGGTTCTCAGCGGAAATGGGTGGATTGCCCTCTTTGGGTCAGGAAAGACGTACTGCCTCAAGTGTTCAAGTATCTTGGGGTCTTGTTCACGAGTGAGGGTAGGTGAGATCGGGAGCTGGATAGACGAATCGGAGCGGCGTCTACAGTTTTGCAGGCGCTTAAACCGTTCAACGTGGCCAAGAAAGAACTGAGCCGAAAAGCAAAGCTCTCGACCTACAGAGAGGAGGCCCCGGGGTAGACCCAGGACTCGCTGGATGGATTATATCTCTCGGCTGGCCTGGGAACACCTCGGTGTCCCCCCTGAGGAGCTGATAGAGTTAGCTGGGGAGAGGGAGGTCTGGGTACCTCTCCTGAAGCTGCTACCCCCGCGACCCAAACCCCGGACAAGCGGTAGATGATGGATGGATGGATGGATGGACGGATGGACGGATGGATGGATGGAAAATTTTGTGAATACAAAGACCTGTAAGAGCCTTGTGCAATATGGTAAAAAATCCACAGTGAAATCCAATGTAGTGTAGGTGACTAGGCACTTCTGCCAGGGGGTGCAATTTGAGACCGTCCAGCCAGTCATTCATAATAGTAAAATAAATTAGTCAAATAAATAAGCAAATTATTATGCATTGATATGATTAACACAAGTCACATTTTCAAATATAACTTTACAATATAATTCAGTTTTTTAATTGAATTTAATATGTTCAAATAGCATTTCATTTGACCAGTAGGGGGTACAGTTGCCACTTGGGAAAATTGTTTATGGTATCCAAAATGCCTGAGTCATTGTAAGACTGATAGATCTTGCTGTGATTTTCTTTAGGTTTTATGGATGTTGACAAACTACATAAAAATGTTAAACTTGTATGCACTGTGTACATTTTATAAGGTAAGATTTTATCTAGACAGCATGAGGACTTTGTGGTTGCTATGGTAGTTGTGTAACATATACTTTACATGACGAGGCCAGAAGTGGAAGTTAAAGACGTAGGTTGTGTGCCACTACTGCAAATTTCTGAACAGGTTGGAATCAGTGTGAAATTTGGTGAAGGGGTAAGTGATTAGTTGTCATCGTTGACACATTATAACACAACAAAACACATCCTTTGCATTTAACCCATATGTCACATGGATGACATAGCAGGAGCCAACTAATTCAGTGCTTGGGGGGCGGTGCCTTGCTGTTCAGGTATTCAAACCAGCAATCTTTTGATGACAAGTGCTCATCCATACCTATTAGGCCACCACTGCCACCCACTCAGACGCATAGTGCTGTGGGATGTACAAATACACAAAAACGAACAAACTACAGGGACACGTGAATAACGAAAAATGACCCGCGGTGAGTCCTAGTAGTAAAACCCTCACAAGCACAAAGGGAGCATGAACACTCCAGAACCCAGACAGAGCCAGGATTTAAATGCCCAAACCTGAACGCGTGTGGCTACAATGCTATCTACTGTGTCGCCCCATGGCGTAAGATATTTCACATATAGATATCAATCAGTTAATTAATTTAATGATATTGTGTTGTTTCCACCTTCAGATATGGACATGGACTTGATATGATGGCAGTAACATTGAGGGATGCTGGCCCCTGCTGACAACATTGTTCAACAAACAACTGCTGTTTTGAGTAGGCTGGTGGGCCACCTGCACACACATCCACCTTATTTGTGTCTCATTACTTTGGTCAGTGGAGATTGGAAAAACTGTCTCTCAAGGGGCAAATGGAGACAGTAGAACCGACACCAAACCCTGCATATAATGGCTCGCAGAACTTTGCCTGAAATTTGTAAATGAGTTCCATGGAGTGAGAGACAGCATAAAACGCCAGAGAGCCACCTCGGTGATCCAAGTAGACTCCAATCCTTGAAGCATGTGAAGAGCAAGGGAGATCTTTGTCCAGTTTGTTGTGCCACACAGAATAGCCAGTGTCAGAGCACAGCATACTCCAAGATTTGTCGTTGTAACCAAGAAGGCTGGAAGAATTTTTCCCCTTGCGATTGATGCTTTTGTATGCCACACCAATGGAGAACTCTCCACTCCACTGCACCTCCCAGTAATAACGGGATTCGCTTAGTGCCTCTTTGCAAAGCACCTGAGAGAAACCATCGAAGCGGCTCGGATGATCGGCATAAAACAGGGCAGTTTTCTTTCTCGTCACTTTCTGGTTACCATCTGATAACATTAGTTCCTTATAGGCTGTGTTGGGGTCTAAGGTGAGTTGACAGGAATCTAATAAAATAAAATGAAAAAAAAAACCTTATTTCACAACGGTCACAATAGTATTACAACTCGTTTCTACCTGTCAAAATCATGCTTCAGTGACAAACCACAAATACTGAATTCAATAATTTAGCTGCTTTCAAAATTTTTTTAATGCTTAATATATTTGCACCAGTAAATGTATAAATGTTTTCTCCCAAAACTCACATTTTAAGAAGTCCCCTCTGGTTTTGGGTTCTTGAAGGTCAACTCTTGATGGAACTTATAAATAAATGTATAAAAAGTACTTATATCATATGATAGTTTGCATTATAATGAATTCCCTTAAAGTTTAATGTTTGTTTTTTTAGGTGTCTTGCATTTGAAATGTTTGCAGCAGGCATAACAGAACCTTACCTTTGAAATGTTTATCTCCAGTCCTGGATAACAGTATGTATATTGGAGTTTCATTGACTGCAAATTTGATTTTTATGAAACAATAAAAAATGTCATTCAAAACACCTGTTTTCCTGTGGTTAAGTATATTTTGGGCAGTCAAGCCTCAAATTTTCTCTCACCTGTCTTGGAGATTTTGTGTAGCTCTTTTTTGCAAATATCTTCCAGGTGGTCCTTCATGCTGGTCACATTTTTGGTGACGTTTCTGAAGGAGAACTCTGGGTTAATGACCACCTTCGGGACTATTGGCTCAGGTGGAACACATAATGTGGGAAAATTCTGGGGAACAAAAAAACACACAGCTTATGAAAAGTATCAGCTGTACAAAATATGGAGATCTTTGTAATGTCGGCCTGACACCAGTAGTGAAATAAAACCCCCAAAAAAGCAGAAGACATACAGTGACATTATTATTTCTGATATGCAGAAGAACTGAAATCATTTCACTAAATGAGCTTAGCCACACCTGCAGAAAGTGGATGCTGTCCTCGGTGTCCAGTATGTGCCTCAGGTCTGCATCTCTCTGCTGCAGTTCCATAATCTCCATCTCCAAGCGCTCCACGTAGCCTTGTGCCTGCGTCATGCACGCTTGCTCACTGGCCTCGATCAGGCAGGTGATCTCAGAATGCCAGCGCTCCACGGCTTGTATCATTTCGGTGAAAATCTTATCGCTGTCTGCCATGGCTCTCTGGCCGTGACTCTGTCAAACAAAGACAGGAGATAGATTACAGGTGGCTGGTCACGCCGATGGCAAAGATTGGCTTAGTAACTTACTGAAGTTTTTGTAAGATCAAAAGATCCAGTCAAGGTCCAGCTTACTTTAAGTGATTCTACGTCGTGTTTAAGCTCCTGAAGTTCCTTCATCCTCTCCTGAATGACATTCTGTACATCGTTTTGAGTCACAATCAATGCTTTCTACAGCCACACAACACAGAGAAAACCGTAATTTATAAGTGGCTAAAATATATCATTGCCGAACTTCATTCTTTTATATGCAAATACCAAATCAGTACGATAAAATATAATCACACTATTGCTATGATGTTCTTCCTTTAAAAACTATATTCTAACTCAGATGCTACTAATTTACATTTGGCACTTTTTTTTTAAATCACACTAGCAGATTAATATGCCAAATTCCACCAAAAATGCATCATGATTTAATTTCCATTCTCAGTGAATAATTTCTTAATCACACCCAATCAAAAGATCCTTGCCTGTTTTTCAGCTCGCTCTTCTTCAGCAGAGACAATGTTATGACTGCGGTGCTCTCGCACGGTGCAGAGAACGCAGATGCACATTTGGTCCGAACGGCAGAAAAGCTCAAAGCCTTTTTCATGCTGAGGGCATATCTTGCGGTCCAGGTGTCCCATCTCATCAACTAGCTTGTGCCTCTTGAAGGTGGCTGATTCGTAGTGGGGTTTGATGTGGACCTCACAGTAATAAGCCAGACACATCAGGCATGACTTGATGGCCTTGTTTCGGTGACCCGTGCAGAAATCACAGAGGGTGTCTTGCTGAAGGGCCGGAAAGCTTGGTTGCTCTGGCCAGTTTCGGCAATCCTGTCCTGAATTAGTGACGTACTGGTGCAACGCGGGCCGTGGAGTGAACGTTGCCCTGCACTGGGGGCAGCCGTACACACCTACATGGTCAGCCTGATCCCAGTACATTTTAATGCAATCCAGGCAGAAAGTGTCTCCACAAGGGATGTTGACAGGGTCCCGGAGAGCATCCATGCAAAGGGGGCAGGTATAGCTCTCAGGACGTTGGAAATACCCCGAACCAGCCATGGCTATGCAAGTTATAAGGATTCATGCAAGAAACTAAACAGTGGTGGTTTTGCTTCTGCCCCGTCTTATTTAAAAAACTTCAGTGTTATTATATAAACAAGATGAATGATGGATTGAACTTATTCAGCAGAAGTAAGGGATTTTCTCACAAAACAAGCATGACATTGTTTGTAGCTGGTTTCCATTATGTGGGTTTGCGAATCACAATGGGAATAGTTTATTTTGGAAACTGACAATGGTCGAAACCAGTTTTCCTTCTGAGAAGTCTGGGAAAACAATTTTAACATTTCAACATAAACATGAACCGGTAACACGCTTGACGGAGCACAAATATTGTATTATACTATTACTTATGTGTTAATTAACCACAAACTAAGTCTTATATCTGTAATTCTACTGTATATCTGTAAATTCATAAACCTTTGTGAACTACTGAAGGATCTACTAAGGAATTACTGAAGGAATAAATCATGAATAACACAGATCTCATTATTGTTCATTAATGAATTGTGGTGCATCTTATCTCAAGTATCTATATTTATCCATGATTTGTTCATAATTTGTTCTTCACTAGTAACTGAGTTATTATTGAGCATTTGTGCCCTGTCCAGTAAAGTGTTACCAAATTGTAATACTTGTTGTATGAACCATAAGAAATGTTGGCTATTGAAATACGTGGTACCACAAGCTACTGTAAGCACCCAGTGTGTTTTGGAAATTCAAATATCAACAGCAGTACGGTTGGTGTTATAACCTTTACTGCAGTATAACAAAGTGCTTTGTTAATCAGCTGCTGAAGCTGAACGGATTCAAAGACTCTAAGGCAAACACCAGTTATTTATATCAGCTACTTTGCTCTTCACAGAATGAGCAAGGTCAATGCAACCTAAGGAACTGAGCCCAGTTATGCAGCTATAACTTATGTCTGTTATTTATCCACATCAGGTCTAAGACTTTTACATGCACTTATATTACATGCAAGGCTGTGAGACAACTACATGTGACGCCCTCAGACCGTGGCCTGTTACGCACTCGCCTTTTAGTTATTTCATGACATACTCATCACAGTTCAGTCTGGTCAGTGGTTGTGAAGGAGAATTCCAGCTCAGACAGAGGGGACCAGGGATAATATTTATTGTGGGCAATACCACCATTTGCAGGTCAGAATTCTCTTATGCACTTTTAATACATGAATGTATGCAACACCCATATAGCAAAAGGCTTAATAATATAACTTCCATCATCATTAAAATCTCAGAGGAGAAAATATTATAATCCCCAAACTGAGGGAAACATAGAAGACAAGTCCAGAAGTCCACATCACTGGGGGTATTGAGTTGGTGTCCTTGGCAAAGACACTATTGGCAGCTTCTTCTTCCAGGCGCGGGTACCTTCCCGCAGTGACTGGCATGGATCCAGATATTTCGTACTGCTGTTGCTGTCATCAGAAGCACCTGATACAGTCTCCTGTCCCTGGGGCTTGTGCCAGATATCACCACCTGGTTTGTAGGGGGTGTCACAGGAGCTGGCCTTTCACCTGTGAAAAGACGATTTTCAAAGTACTGTGATTGCAAGCAATCCTATCATCATCTGGGACCTTCGTCCTCTTGCAAAGGTATCGGGAACGCCACTCACCCCTTCCCAGTGACCTCACGCTCTTCTAATCCGTCTGCTGACTTCATAGGAAGAGTCACCAGAGACACGAATGTCGCTGCCAAGGCAGGTAAATCTCTCAACAATGTTGACATTCTCCCCGTAGACAGACACACTACAGATGGCTGTGTCTAAGAAGTCATTATGTGCTGTACGTTGTATTTTTTTTTTTTTGCAAATGAGATGCATGCTATTCACTGTGGGCTATGATGTTATCCAAAGGGAGACACCACCACCTTATGGTGCAGGAGTGTGAACGCGACCTCTGCTGTGCTCCCGACTTCCTCTCTGTAGCAGCTTCTTCTGTTACTTCTGGATCGAATCCCAGGGGGATGCTGTGGAAACATGCGCAGAGCGACTATGCTAGTTTGAGTCTGATTGAACATATACACGCAAGAGTAAATCGACTCCCAGAGAAAATCAATTTAGTACAATTTCAGTTGGACCGGCATTTTTACCTGTATTTTAAAAGTCGTTTTTTGTCAGTTTAAAACGATAATGAAATTTTCTCTAAGGTCATGTAAACATACTGAATGTCAGCTTAGTCACCCAGTCCGGTTCCGTGACTCAGTCTAACTGAATATAGCTCCTCAGAGGTTCAGTCCATATTCACTGCAGCTTAACTTGGGCACTCGCTCAAGATAATAGACGGTAGTGGTCCTGACAAACTCGACTCCGAGGCTGCACAATAGTTTTTTACATACTGTAACAACCGAGATCTCAATTTATCTGAGTCAAATGGCAATCTGAACACCTAGAGTCGTTCACTGTTAGTGCATTATACCCTAACCCCACACTCTAACACAGGGGTCTCCAACTCCGGTCCTGGAGAGCTACTATCCAGGAAGTTTTTTATCCTTCCTGGTTTCTGATGAGCCAAACCTGCTCCTGGTATTTACCCAAAAACAGGTGTGGCTCATCAGAAGCCGAGTAGGATAGGAAACCTACTGGATAGTAGCTCTCCAGGACCGGAGTTGGAGACCCCTTATCTAACATAATGCACTGGGGTTAGCACCTTCAGATAACCAAGAAGTAATCAAAGCAAAGATTATTTTCAAGTTATAAGATACAACAAGATATAAAGATCCATCAAATCAAAGTCTAATTTATGTGGCCTCGCCGTTCTGTAACTACATCAAATTAATCACAAGTATTACAGAATCACAATGGTACACAATGGTAGATCTGACAACAGATCCTTTCACACAGCACAATGCAGGAGCTCTGATTACAGAGTGTCTCCTCAATAAACGCTACACACGGTGAATAGGCTAATCACACCAACCATGTGGGGGTTCTGGCTACAGAATATCTCCCTGACTTATGGACCCTCCCTTAAGTACCAAAGCAAGCAGTGGGTTTACTTTGAAGATGGTGATATACCAATCTCTCACCAGATGTTGTGGTTATTGTTTTACTTCAGGGTTGAGATATCCTTGTAATCAGTATGCTTGAGGGTATATTGATAAGTCATTGGACAGACAGCCTCATCAGAGCTGAACTGACGGTTTCCGCCAGGGTGAGATGAAGCGCAGGAGTCCTGGGTCACAGAGTCCTATGAGGCTAGCAGCCTTGCATCATTGCCAATGCTATGCCATTCTAGTGAAAATCCAGAAAAAAGAATGTAAAGAAACCAATAAATAAATATGTGGTGTATAAACAAATAATGTATATAGATACATATGCATTAAGAATTTTCCAAGGATAAAAAACAGCTGGCGTGACCATGCAATCCGTCAACAGTAACAGCTGGTAAGAGAATGTGATGGTCTCTGATGATGCTGGTTGCTCTGTGAAATGAATGGGTGAAGTTGATGCTGTCCAGGGAGGAGAACTCAGATCCAATGATTTTCTGTGCAGTTCTGATGATCTGCCTTAGTGGTTTCTTGTGAGCAGCAGAACAACTGGTAAAGCACTCACTCAATTCAATTCAATTCAATTCAATTCAATTCAATTCAATTCAATTCAATTTTATTTATGTAGCACTTTTAACAACAGTCATTGTCACAAAGCAGTTCACATATGACCGGCCCGAACCACCACCAAGCAAGCCTGAGGTGATGGTGGCAAGGAAAAACTCCCTCTTGCAGGAAGAAACCTTGAGAGGAACCAAGACTCGGAAGGGGACCCCATCCTCCTCAGGGCGACCAGGGAGCATGAAAATGTACACACATTAACGTTAGTTCAAGATTAATGATTAACTTATCACCTAGGGATACATAGCGTGCTGATGCTTTCAATGGTGCTGTGATCAAAGTTCATCCCAGCAATGGCACTCAAATCGGTCTGTGGCTACACAGCCTCATACGCAGCAAGCTGCAATGCACTGTGTTCTGGCACCTTTCTATCATAGCTCTCCTGTGAGGTCGGACCAGACAGGCTAGCACAGGCTTTCTCACATGCATCAATGAGCCTTGGGCACCCATGACCCCGCTGTCTGTTCACCAGCTTGCCTTCCATGGACCATTTTTGGTAGGTGCTGACCACTGCTTATCAGGGAAGACCCCACAGCACTGTTTCCCAACCCAGTCCTCAGGGAACCCCGAACTGTCCACATTTCTGTCCACACCGAATATCTGGTACAGATGTCCGGTGTTCCCCGAGGACTGGTATGGAAAACACTGCCCCACAAGACGTGTCATTTTGGAGATGTTCTGACCCAGTTATCTAGCAATCACCATTTGGTCCTTGTCAGAGTTGTTCAGATCCTTATGCTTTTTTCTTGCTTTCAACACATCAGCTTCAAGAACTGACTGATCACTTGCTAGATGTATAATTATGTATAACCAAGCATGGCCATGGATTTTTAATGATAAATGCCCCTATAGCCTACAGTTATTTTTTAGCCCAGTTAAAATTTCCTGACAAAAGTACCTAAAATGCCACAGGGAGACTGATTTTCACATACAGTTTCTGCCTTGCTCTAGCTCTACGCACATATTCGGATGATTCTGTCTCAAATGAGTTATCACGTTTGTATTTTCAGCAAAATATCTGACATCGGTATAACAGAGTTGATAGGCAATCTTTGTTTTATCAACTACTCATTCTCCAAATCTGATACATTAAGGAAATTTCTTCAGAATTCGCTGGCATCTAATTTTTATACCTTTATATGCTGCGCACCGATTTTATACCGATTTGAACTGCTTTTGAACGGAAGTGTGAGGCCAGAGTGCCACCCTCTGTATCAAAAAAAAACTTCACTCGTACTTTTAATTTGAAAACCGGAAGTGGGTGTTTTTTCGTGCGATTGCAGCCAAAACGCCGATCCGAGGTAAGTCTTTTTAAACGGTATATTAAGGCTTGTAGTAAATTGGAAAATAAATATATGATGTGCATTTCTGTTTAAAAGCTGATTTGTCACTTTGTGATACTGTAATAGCTTGATAGCAAGCTTTTGTTTTGGATTATACTGTAAAACGAGAGGAAAAGGCCTTTCTCCACCCAGCTGTCTCGTAAAACCGTTCTGACAGAAACTCCCATTGCCTTCAGGGTATGAAGATCCAGTACTGCCGCGTACTTTCTACTAATTACTTGGAATATTTATCTTGAATGATTGTAGTATAACACTGAGGACTTTCGCAGAAAGTTACGCCATACTATTCTACTTCCGTGGGCTAGCCAGTATTAATCCGCTATTATGATTAATTCTAGAATATGCAGTGGTATAACTTCCATATTAATCATTCTGCAGTGATTTGTTAATTTGTGCGTTGTAGATCCTTACAAGATGAACCTGGCCAAGAAATTACTTGGTGGTCTCCTGGATGTTGTTAGGTAAGCTAGAATGACCAGATCATCCATGTCAGGGAGGACACTTTGAGCTACTTCGGGTTTTACAAACTACTTTCAAACTGAAAGGCTCATGTGTTTGGCTAAATAGTTCAGGTCTTCTTGTGCTTGACTGGTTTGTTTCCTTGACTGAAAGACTCATCCAGCTGTTTCATATTAACATTAGTGACACATGCATGATTATAGAAGACTGACCAATCAGCACACAGCAAGAGCTCAGTGCTCAAGTGAAATCCAGGTCCTTTTAATTGAAATGGTAATGTACAAATCTTGTCCTAGCTCAGACTGTCCTCCCTGACATGGATGGAAGCTAAGCATACTTCTTATGTAGTTTGTCACCGAGACACTGCTGTTTCTATCCTAGATACCATTTTGTGTGTATATGTGTTTTTATTTATATATATATATATATATAACAACATTATCCCGGATAATTCAACAAATTCAATATTATAATTAATATATTATAAATTATTATAATTCAATAAATTATTCTTGGATGTCTGTTTTGTTGTTAGATGTTGAGTTATATGGTATATTTTGATGAGGTTTATGTTGTAATATCGTGTTGCAGTAGTACATAGTTTAAAATAACTTGGCAACTAATCTGTATATCATCATCTTTTGGCAGCAATATTGACCCCAGCCAATTTGTACCCTCAGACCCGGTGAGCAGTTCTTTTTTAATTTCTTTGATATAATAATTTGTTTGAGAAGTATAAATTTTTACTGATAAAGACAAACATGGGGAAAGAATTTGAAAAAAGAAATGTCATTGGTATTTGCCGGTGGAGTAGGGTCAGGTCTGTACATTAACTATTCTGTAATGCTGTTCGCAGAAGTTTATCACATGGCAGTACAACACCATGCAACTCATGTAGTTACAGTGCATGATGCAGATAATGAGGGTATGTGTTCACTAGGCTATATATTTAGGAAGATAAGCTGGATCTGTATCTGTATTCAGGACATTAAGCCTCTGGTATGGTTTCTCTAGGTTGTGCTTTTTCAGTGCTGCTGTTTATTGTTCAGGAGAATTAATCGGTAGCTGAAAGCTGCTTGCTGGTAAAACATTACATAAAACTTAAAACTAAGTTCAGTGCATAAAAACCCATGCACATTTCATCTAAAATGGTATTAGTAATTAGATTGATGCCCACAATAAAACTGAATCTGAGTCACGACTTTGTAATTCTGATAATTCCTTACATAAATAAATAGAGATCATGCAGTGATGTTTTACACAGACCTTTAATACTCCTCAGTAATTCAGCCCCAAGAAACACTACCTAACCTGCAGCCTAATTCATGGAGAGTGAACCACATCTGATTTTATAATGAATAATGAATCACAAAATAAAGTCAGATTCAGTGACTGGTTGATCAGATTATAAGTGATTAGTTTGAGATTATTGATATCAGAGTCGCCGTCTCTCACACATCTGGCATGAAGCCCTTTCAGTCTCTCATGCTTGCGTAAGAAATCCTGCAGCAAATCTACGTTATAAAGCTGAAATTAGCTACATCAAAACCTTTGGGGCAGTTTACAAACCCGTCAGACTATTTACAGCGTAACAAAACTCTTACATACGTGTAAATATGTGTGCCGAATTATCTTGAATTGAAAATCTCACTCCAGCCAGCCCTGTGACATTTCATTTTCCACCAAATATGTATCAATATTTAACATTCAGAAGAAAATTGACAAGTTATAAATAAGGTTTTAAGACATGGCAAATAATAAAAAATGATACATTCACTCTGAAAAATTCTTCTCCTGTCCAACTATGTCATTGAATCTGCCCATCTAAATTCTTCGAAGGATAAGAAATATTGGAAGTATTGTTTTAGATGGCTAGTGGCTAATACCTTATTGGTTTATTCCGAAGAGAATTTTAGAAAAATGGCGTTTTGACTAAAAATAACAAACTTTTCATTTAACATTCTTTTGTCCTTTACGAGAGCACTCTGCGTGTTGACTGCCGACGCGAATGTGTTTTAGTGTATCCTGACCAAATATAAAAATGACAGTTAAAGTACACTTAGCTTTTGTTTTCATGTGGACATACTGTATTTATATACAACTGCATTGTTTTAGTGCTGAAAACCTGCTCTGTGTTGTACAGCCTCCACCCCGTAGGCCGTTGGCATATGCTGATCCAAATGAGACCGAGGAAGAGAAGCAATTTCGCAGAGTCTTCCAGCAGCTTGCTGGCGATGTACGTATCCTTTTTGCTCCCTTTTCCTGAAATCAATGTCCATCTGTTTCCGAAATCTGCTCATCCAGTCTTTAGCGTGGAGTCCATCCCATGAAGAATGAGACACCCTGGACTGGGTGCCAGAAATTCACTGGGCACTCTCATTCTTGTACCACTTAATGGTATTCTGTTTGTAGCGTTCATAGGCTTTTAAGAGTTACTTCTGTGAAATTGGATATTACAAATTCGAAATATCAAATCTGTCATTTATAATTTCCAGTTAATCTACCAAGCAAGAATTACAGGTTAGGCTTCTGTGTTCTTCTGTGGGAGGAACTTTACTGTTGTAGAAAATAATTCTTACTGTTTTATTTGCCATTGCGAAATTTACAGAATGGTGGTGTTTGAAATAAGCAGTCATTCAGTGTTTAGCCGGGAATTTAAGTACTTAAGACATAACGCAAATTAGTTCGAGTGGCTGAAAAACTTACTTTTGAGTGATTTTCTGAATATGGTGCCAAATGTGTCACCTAGCAACCCACCGATTCTTGCTTAAATTTGTAACAGGGCTACCAACATGATCTGTAAAAAAAAATCAAGGCAGTGTCCGAGAGTGGCTGTGAGAAATGAGACCGCTGGAACCTGTATTGCGGGAGAATTCTACTAATAAAGAGAAACGCCTGTTACGAATCGTATCATCACATTAACTATACTACAGGGGACTAAAAGATCAAAGTTGATTATTTGTTTAGACAAACTATTCTAGATGTGCTTATTTGTTTTTGCACTCATTTTCTACTAGCCACGATTTTGCAGTTGACAGTACGATTATCTGTTATCTGTTTCATTTTTTTATTGATAAACCCTATGTGGTAATAAAACTGCATACTAGTCGCCCCCATATTTTACAAAAAAAAAAAGATTAGCCTTCAACTCGCGATTTAATTTTAAATAACCTGCTCTGTGCTTGAGATCTTGAATGCTGCCCTTGCTTGGTGTGTGGAGTTCCTGTGTTGTCCATGTGTTTGCGGGATCCCTCCTGTATTCTAGAAACATGCTGTGAGGTTAATTGTTGACTAACTTGCCTGTTGTGTTCCTGTAATCTGCCCTGTAACAGTCTGGCATCCCATTTGGGTTCTTCCCCTGCCTGACTTGGATTAACAGTATGAACATGTGTTAGATAAGCAGGTGATGGATGGATGGATTAAATTCTTTTCTATTGAAGTTGATCATTTGTTGCGTTTTGTCTTTTTGTAAAGGATATGGAGGTCAGCCCCAATGAACTGATGAACATCCTTAACAGAATCATAGCTAAGCGTAAGTCTTAATGCATCTGATATCTGGATGAAAATTTGACTGAATCGATCAACATTTTTCTGAAACATCTTGCTTTCAATTTGATATTCAGGTTGCTTTTAAGTTGAAATTAGCCCTAAAGTGCCTCTTAAAAATTATAGCTTAGCTAATATTGCTCCAAAAGAGCTGGTAATGTTCAGTAGAAGCCAAAAGATATCCAAAGTTGTACCCAGGTATGTGAGAACATCGAATACATTATGGATTTTGTTAGTTGTATTTTTCTGCGTCATTATTGCCATTTAGATCATTGTACTTCAAAACAAAATGAATAATTAAGTAAATACAGGATGTGCAGTAGTACAGTAGATGTTGGCTGGATTTTGGGGGTGTGTCAACTGTGATATTGGGGTGTAGTGTTAAATCTGCCACCTTGCACAGACCAGTGTGGAAGGCAGACTCACTGATGGACTTTAATTTGATCTTAATCACAGCTTACACCTTGCTTTTTAGCAAGGAATTCCACTTTTTTCTGTTTTCAGTAATGTCAGTACGCCTGGGGGGGGAACCAGTTGACTTCGAACCCCCACAATATATATATATTATAGGGGCGCTATAAAAATAAATTGAATTGAACAAATCCTGTCATTGCTAGTGAATTGCGAATTGAGCTGTCATAAACACTGAGTGATGAAGCGCATACTGTAGTCTCTGTATTGTTAAAATTCACTCTTGTGTTGCATATATGACTAAAAGGAAAAATAAGACGACAGTAATCCAGAACATTGTCCTTGTGACCTTTTGTCTATGTATATGCAGAGCTTTAAAAAAAATGGTACAAAAGTATTCATCTTGTTTTTAGTGTTTTTGGCGAGGGAGGTGGCACTAACATTATGACCTAGGAACAGACCCTCAGAACTGTAGGTTATGTAGGTCTGCCCTATTAAACAGTTTCCCTCTGGGTCAATGAAGCAATACATAATATCACATAATATGAAAAATAATGTATTGTATTATATTATAATACAATACAATACAATACAATATATGTTACCTTGGTGTATACCTTCTATAACCTGAGGAGTTGTTGCTCCTCTGTCTGTCCAGAAGTACTCATGGGCTTGTCTTTGCTACGTTGCAGATTCTGATCTGAAGACGGATGGCTTCAGCCTGGAGTCCTGTCGGAGCATGGTAGCTGTCATGGATGTATCCTTTTGCCAGTAGAAAGGGTTTTGGGTATTGTGAGCTGCAGGCTGCATGCCTGAACCGAGGATTTAAAATGTATCAAATTCATCTAAAATGTCATATAACTTTTATCCATAGTATAGTATAGTATGGTATAGTATAGTATGGTAAGAGATGAGAGATGCTTCATGGGCCTGTATTAAAGCATAATTCACTCAGGAACCAGGATGGATTGTCCCCAAAGTCTAATGTCTTGCCACATTTTTTTACTTAATATGTGTATTTGGAGATTAAGTATGTACATTTTATCTCCCAAACTGCTTTCTTGAACAAATGAAAAGTGAGCGTGTTCTGTACACGAGTTTGTTTGGGCTAAATCTATAGTAAAAATACAAATGTTTTATAATGCAAGTTAGTAGTTCCCAAACTGAAATTTGTGTTTCGCAATTTTTTTTATATAGATACTTTATTGATCCCCTTGAGGAAATTGTCTTTACGCCTCCCTCAGCTTGCTCTTTGTACAGTAAGTTGTCCGTGAAGGGCAGCCACCCTTAGCGGTGGCCAGGGAGCTGGGGGTTAAGGGCCTTGCTCAGGGACCCGCAGATGTGCTGAGGCTGGTAAACCGGTGACCTTCTGATTATAGGCACACAGGCTTAGCTCTCTGAGCCGCACGCTGCCCCTTTGCAGAATGAGAAGCAGAAATGCTGCATGTTTCCTTTTGGGTTTTCCTGAATTTTCATCTAGAGTGATAGCACTGGTAAACTTGGCTTTCACGAGTTTAAACACCTATGGAATAACATCAAGAAATGGCAGGTAAGCATATATATATATGTGTGTGTGTGTGTGTGTGTGTGTGTGTGTGTGTGTGTTATGTACAGTAT
Organism: Mormyrus hasselquistii; assembly: GCA_026779605.1. Classification (NCBI taxonomy): domain Eukaryota; kingdom Metazoa; phylum Chordata; class Actinopteri; order Osteoglossiformes; family Mormyridae; genus Mormyrus; species Mormyrus hasselquistii. The sequence continues at coordinate 2,757,448 of JAODKE010000040.1, read as the reverse complement.
ATATTACATTGATGACTAAATGCCCCCATAATGTTATTTCGACAGTGTGGGAACCATTTTTTCAGTCCCTGGAAGGAGAATCTCAGTTCCGTAAAAATCTAAAAATGTCAGTTTCAAACTCAAAATATCAAAGTCATTGCTACAATGCCGTAGCATTAACTTTTAGAGCGAAAAATAGACTTAAAAATAGAAATATTTTAAGCTGTCTCAGAATAATGTATTATTCATATACAAATAATTGGAGTAGAAAGAAGGTCAGTAAGATACATACATGAGGTGTCTTCTGCTGAGAGACCTGAAAACACTGAATGCTTTGTAGTCTGATGGGAAGATGCCGTGTCTGAGCTTGTACTGGAGTGAGGGCTTGTGGAAACGCTGGAGGATTTATTTTATTTCTCTAAGAGGACACAAGAGGAGACCACGAGAAAGGCATGACCATAGATAAGTGTTTCCCAGCCTGGTTCTTCCCAGTTCCCAGGAGGGGGGAAAACTGTGGACTGTCTTGGGGCCCCCGTGGACCAGCTTGAGAAGCGCCACCATAGATAATGAAAGAAATGCATGAAATAAGAGTTGCAGCTTCTGTGAAGTAGGTTTAGGACCTTAACCGGGAGATGATTTTAAATAAAAATGTGAATGTTTTAATATAAGGAGAAAAACGAAGGCATCAAACTTCACACCTAGATTGGAGACCTGAAAAGGGTGAAAAAACATTCCCATTAATATTCAGTCTGCTGATGCTGAAGCTGGTGATGGCATTAGGGATTCATTAGGGATTCATTAGGGATTCATTAGGGATTCATTAGGGATTTTTCTTACCTTTTTTGTCAGTATTCAGCATTACGGTTTGTGCATTAGGGAGGTGGAAGCCAGGCCAAGCCATGACGATACTTACTGTAGATTTATGTACTTTTGAACTCCTCTGCCAACCTGTCATTTGTCCGCTGTGCTTCCTTTTCCCCTTTTTTATCTCTCTTTACCGCAGTATATTTATCAGCACTTCTGTTGTTTCCCACACCACCAGTTTATTGCCTAATCATTACTTAATTCGATGTGAAGTAATGTTTCCTGGGCACAGAAGAGACACTGACCAGTATAAATGACTAGTAACATTGGCTTCATTTAACGTGGTTCCTTTGCTGACTGACATTTTCTCAGGGCATCTACAAGTCATATGATGCAGATCGTTCTGGAGTCATAGGAGCGGATGAACTGCCGGCTGCCTTTACGGCTGCAGGTGAGAGCACATTTTAAATCGAATATAAAATAATTTTATTCTAATTTCAAACACACGGTATCACAAGAACAAAACATTGCAAAACAGTTTTTGGATTCAGAAAAAATAAAGTAATGAAATAAAACCATTTAGTTAATATGACCAAATTTGACTGGAATTGTTAATGTTGGCATAATGGTACACACAAGCAATCAAAGCCCCTTTTATAATGTTATATTAAAACGATAATCCATAGCTTAGAAATTCAAACTGATACATACTGTGAACCCAGACCATTATAGAATTTATTTGAAATTGTGTTACAAAGCATGCTTCATTAGGAATTTTGGTAACATCTTAAAGCCATTTTTTTTAGGAATTTTTAAACACATTCATAATGCATTATAAACATCACTGTAAATATTTATCAAAAGGCATAACACAATTAGAATTCATTATAGATATGTTAATTATGCATTATGACTGACTTATGAAACTCTCATCTATAATGCAGTATAGATACCTTAATGCCGTACAAAGCATCCTTAATGCTTATATCGACCATTATAATGCATTATAAAGGTATCTACAGTATAGGGCATTATAGATGATATTCATAGTGCATAATTCATATGGCTGTTATGCCTTTTGATATTTATAGCCATGTTTATAGTGCTTTATGAATGCATTATTATTTGTTATGAATGTGTTTATAAATTGCTAAAACATGGCCTTAAGTAATATACAAATATACATTAACTCAAGTGTTACATCAGAGGTCCCTTAAACTGATGAATTGTAAATCAGAATAAAGAAAAGATTTCTCCATTTGCAGTCGCTTGTATATCGCATGACTTGAGAGTCCCAAATGTATTTAATACGAGTTTATTTCCAGTCATGAAGTGATGTTTAAGCTATTGTCCTGTTTACTGGATGGATAATATAGTTATAAATAAATAAATAAATATACATTTTGAGCTTATGGAATTTGTGTGCTCTCTCTGGCTTCCTCCCGTAGTTCAGACTTGCCACATGGGTCTGTTGGTATTTCATTGTTTTTTTTCAGTGTAGGTTGCGGTCAAAAATTGCTGTGGATAAAAATGTTAGCGTGAGTGTGAGTATTTTCAAGGCAGTGCTAAAAAAAAAAAAAATACATTCATGGTGGTTCTTTTGATCTTCCTTTCCTTTTTCTCCACCGCGCAGGTTTCCCTCTCAATGCCCAGCTCTTTGACATGATTATACGCAGATACAGTGATGAGAATGGTAACATGGACTTTGACAATTATATTGGCTGTCTGGTGCGACTAGATGCTATGTGCCGTGAGTTTCGTTTTCAACTGTTATAACAAATTGCTTAACGTTGATGTGGTGTGTTCAGTACTGTGTTCAGCCTACATTCTTTCTCCTTTCTCTTAAAATTTAGGCGCCTTCAAAACCCTTGACAAGGACAACAATGGAACCATTAAGGTCAACATCCAAGAGGTAAAATAAAATAAAAAAAATACTATGTTTTAATATTATTAATTTGATTTTAAATATTTGCAAAACATGCATGATGTGTAAATGTTTTTTAACATGTCTCCAAACATAAATGTGTTCTTTATCTGTATTAATATATTAATTATATTGTTTCAAATATTGAATAAGTTAAAACCCCAGTGTTTTTGATGACTAAATCAATTGTTGGAAAGGATAAATGAGAAACTTTCTTTCCGTAGTGGCTGCAGCTGACCATGTATTCCTAAACCCAGAAGACGTCTGCACAAGGCTTTGCTTGAAGTGAATTGTTTTGCTAAATATATTTTTTATTGTTCATGGTAATGGCTTATCTTCTCTGCCTAAATGCAATAGATTAGAAAAAAAAACTGTGTGCGGTGTGTCTATGTGAAATAATTAAGTGAGAGATACCTTTCCGCTAAAATGCAAATAGTAATAAATATGCGTTTTCCATCGCAGCAAGTGTGAAACGGTGATGGCGCGTTTCACGATTAATTAAAAATAACAGCATACTTATATTTTCTGTGATAAAAGTATACAGAGCACATAATTTTCCCACATCCTGAGCTGCATGTGGTTTCTAATTTCCTTCATATTACTTGTCAAGCAGAAATGAAGAGATGGAAATTTTTGAAAACATGGGCGAAACTAGCTTTGTTTCATGTTTATTTATGGTTACTTGTATTTGTTTGTGATCTCCTTTCAGCCCCTGCCATTTCTAAGGAGAACAATTTTTAAAACATTTTTTGCTAACATTATATTTGAGTGCCTTTACCATCCTTTATAATACTGTGACTTAAGATGTTTATTGTTACCCGCATAATGTTTTATTAAGCTTTATACCTCAAATACCTGCCACAAATTCACCCTGTCTTTCTTTTATCTTCACAGTTTAATGCACTGTTCACTTGTATCTACAATAAAAACAACAGTGATAACAATCATTTGAATTATTGACTGCTTGACTGCTAAACTGATTTCTCTGTCAATCTGTTGAGATGGTGTACATTTAATTAGCGGGATTACATGATCTCCAATATTCCATTCACAGGTGGGGACAGCTGATGTGTTTTACACTTTCATGTCTAAAAGCCATTCATTTATATTGAAAGGCTTATATGGGGTGTTAGGAGAAGGTTATTGCTGAGCTGATGATGCCATTGAGGATAACTGAATCGCTGAAAAATGATTATGGAAACACTGGGTGGGATCAATAGTGTCTGTATCAGTTTCCAACAGTTGATTCCAACAATCGAACAGTGCATCAAATTTTAATGTTCAGCCAGTGCCTTGAATTGATAAGCGGATTAAATACCTTTGTAAAGCATGATGTATCACCAGGCTCAATCTGAGGAGATGCTAAAGATTAGGCACTGCACTGTGAAAGAGAGCCTGGGAATTTAAACCTCTTTTTCCACATCAACAAATTATACCAGTGAGAAAGACCCTGACGGTGTCACCATCAAGTGGGCGCCAGTGAATTACAGGTATCTTGAGGTAATTGAGAGTGCAGTGTAAGAAAACTGAGCAAGTTCCATGCCATTTAGCGAAAAAGGACACGGACGCATCCATTTTACAACTGCTTGTCCCGATCAGAGACATGGGGGGAGAGGCTGACTGCCTAACTGCATATCTTTGGACTATGGGGGGGAGCCGTAGTGTCCAGGGCAATCACGTGCGACAGTGGGAGAACATACAATCTCCACACACAGTACATAAGCTTCAAACCAGCAGCCCCAGAGGTGTGACGCAGCAGTGTTACCGAGTAAAGCCACCTTGAAATCCAAAAAAGAAAGAGATGTACAATCAAAATATAACTGTGTTCCATGTGCTAATGAAAGTCATGTCTGTATGACACACCATCACATACTGGTAACAAGTACTCATCAGGCGGTTCATTCACTAGCATAGTCAAGTCATTCCTCACAAACTCATTACCGTAACACATCAATTTCCTTTAAATGAGTTTTTATAATCAATTTGTTTGAAGACAGACTGAAAATACTCAACTTCAGTGTGTAACCTATCATTATATTACCATTTATTTCTGTAATAAGCAAAAGTATTTCATCAAGTACAGGGCAACATAGACATGAGAAAATAAAAAAACTGAGCAAAAAAAAAAAAACTCGTACAAAGAGATTGTTTATTGTGGATTACATGCGATAAAGTTGAAAGATTTATAAACATGTCATCTAGTTTTGTGTTATTTGACCTTAAAACTATTATAGTTTTATTAACTCAGAACAACAAATGGAAAAGTTAAGGCGATGTCAATTTCTCTACACAAAAAATGAACACTATTTTCTTTGGTGCGTGAAAATGACCCAGTCAGTGTTAGTCAGTGAGAATGGCCTGAATGTAATCTGTCTTGGATCTGTTACAGTAATAGTTAATGTGGTGACTGCAGTTAATGCAGCCTATGTCTTCTGAATGTTGAGTAGCTCTTTGGCGTTCCATGTGAACATAAAGGCGGGTGTAATTCTTTCTGAAGACCGCGCTACAGACAGCAGAATCTGGTTACCTTTTAATACAGTCTTTGTGTTTAGTAGTTTTATTTCATCGGTGAAATGGAAAACTATAATTTTAGTGACTGTTATGCTAATACGTGGAGTGGCATGGTAATGTAGTGATTACCACGGTCTCCTCACATTTCGAGGACCAGGGTTTGAGTGTCTGCCTTGGCTCCATGTGCTTGGAGTTTTGCATGTTCTTCCCATGGGGCTCTGTTCCCCCCCCAAAGTCCAGAAACATACTAGGGTGAAAGAGAGTTACCAAAATGTTCCGTAGGTGTGAATGGGTTTGTGTCCCATCCTGGGTTATTCCCTGCTTTACTTCTGGGATAGGCTCTGCAGCCCTGCATAGGACAAGCAGGTACTGTATAGATATTATGGTAACATTATTATTGTCGTATGTGATGCTTACAGGAAAGTTCAGTGGTTGCGTGCCGACAAATGTGAAAAGTGAAGATATCACAATATGTGTAAACGATTCATTGTGTGAGGTCAGATGCAATGCCAAATGCAAGGTGGTGGCTCTGAGAGCCCGTGTAAGAACACGGTCACTAATCCTCGAGCTCGATGGCATACGTGGCAGACTTCCAGCCTACCTTAATCAGAGCAGGGAAGAGGATGAAAATGATGGTAATGAAGAGGAGGAGGAGGTTGTTAAGCTCGAAAAGGCAATCTCTATCGCTTGCAATTCACCTAATGGAAAGCTGAATTACTCCACATTTCCTGTACCACCTCATACCCTCAGAAAGCCTGTGCGCCAGGGTTCCTGTCTAGCTGTCTCACCTCTTTACAACATGAAGATGAGCAAACCATGCTGACTTCAGACTACAAAGGTAAACATATTTCATATGGATTTTTTATATTGAATTTTTGGTTCATTTTTGATACGAATACCTGGCAAGAACTTGTCGTATGCCACACATTAGCTGTCACTGGTGAAAAATGTGTCTGGTACAGAATTTGTGCATGTTTGTTTTAACATATTTTGTTTAATGCTTGGGTTTCTGATATACTAGTGCATAGTGCTGATCTAATCTTCTCTTTTACTAGATAGATAAACATCTCTAAAAACTTCTCTCCCCATAGATCTCTTCAGTGGAAACGCAGTAATGTTACTGCAAACAAATGAATCTGTGCTGTAGCATATATTTTGTTGATGACATATCATAAGGGGGAGCAGGTCATATCCTGTCCTATGACTCACAATAAATTTCCTGATTCCACTAAAGAATGCAATAAATTTATTATTCTCATGCCCACTGGTTTAATTCATCTAATGAAGTTGCACATAAATGGCCTCTACTTACCCTGAAAAGATATTTCCTGTTGGATAAGTCGTGCAATAAATTTATATGACAATTAATACATTCCAAAAATAATATTCGTCCCAAGATAAACTTTCATTGGAACTCACTTATACTTACAATATAAAATAGGAGGGGAAGCAAGGTTGATCTCTTTTAAATGTTGTATGTGAAATAAAATCTATTTTACTTTTATGATTTTATGTAGAATATTGTATTAGTATATAATTCACTACTATACAAATACAGTGAAGTATATGATGACTGTACTATGGTAATACTTATTAAGAACATTTTTATAGATGCAAAGTGGCTTCTGGTGCTTGGAGAAATTTCAGCCTTTATTATTTATACAAAATCTACCTATAATACTGTATTAAAACACAAGAAATGTGTCCTATGATGGATTGGCATAGAGTGCAGGATATATCCAGGTTTTGTGCCCTGTCTCACCTAGGATAAGCTTCAGGATAAGCAACTGGGGGATAGATATAGAGAGATTGTTGAAAAGACCCTTTAAACATAATCGAAAAGTGAAGAGGAGTCAGCATTCAGGAATCAGTTCCATGCATATGGACACATTCACCTCGGACTCAAATGTCAGAGGTGCCGCCATATTGGTCCAGGCAACATGCAGTAAGGGAATATAGTAATTTGAGTGGAATTCAGTGACAATATGTTAGTGGTGTACTACATGGGACAGCACAAATCAGTGCATGTTTTAGTTGAATATGTTCTTCTTTATGTTATTTTATTGTATGTTAATTAGGTCTACTGATTCTATTTATTTCATTTGTTAAAATTACAGGACTGGCAGGAACACTAAATTGTTTATTTTTGTCTATTTTTACAGATTAATGCAAATAACATAGGAATATATTTATTTTTTCTATTGTACACGTTTACACACATGTCAATTAAAGTCAATTAGAATACGTTTTAAGCAATCTTGTTATTTATTGTTCTGTCTATGTTATGCACATAACATAACTCCGCATGGGTTATTAGTTATTATTGGAGTTAATAAATTGCCCATAGGTGTGCATGTGTGAGTGAATGATAACAGTGTGTGACTGTGTCCTGTGTTGGGCTGGCCCCCTGTCCAGGGTTGTTCCCTGCCTCGTGCCCGTTGCTTTCGGGATAGGCTCCGTACCCCCCCGCGACCAAGTAGGATGAAGCGGGTTGGAAAATGGATGTATTTTGTCCCCTTTAAAATCAATTATGTATCTATTAAAAAAAGAAACGACATAAACGACACCATTTCAAGAGTTTCGTTGCTTTTATTAATTCCTTAGGAAAATCTATTTTCCATCACATAAGCAATTAATTTGACAAAATATCTACACAATCCTCTCTTTGAAGCGCCAAATAGTATATCCCGACTGTGAGTAACAAAGCTATTTTTCAAACGTATATCGCAAGGCCTTGTATATACGATAAATGTAATCGAAATCGGCTAAAAAACAAATAAGTACTTTATAATGGGTTTTATCCGAAATGAACAGCACCCCTGTACCTGTACAGTACCTGTCCGGAGCAATATTGCGGACGCGTCTACGTTTCAGCGACAGATAAATGCTGCGTAACTTCCGGGCGTATAGCAGTTTCCTGAATCTGAAGTTGGCAAATGTGAGTACGGAGTTTTACATTTTAAAATGCACAGACTGGAAAATGGGTATCTGCAAAAGGCTGCTGCGGAAAAACTCGAAAAGTTTAATAAATTAAGAGGTAAAACACAGCCCTTTACTTTTCTCTTTTTTATTTGGCTAGTTAGATACAAGATGCGCTGTTCATACAGATGTTAGTCGTGAATGACATTTAGGTATAATCCATTTGCGGCAATCTTGCAGGCTCTATTGTGATAGTTGTTTTATGTGGCCATTTCCTGAATGCATTTCAGAGAGCTTTTTATTTGACATTTTTATAAAAGAAAATGGCACTCTGTTTTGTATCGAGTTCAGTTGTTGTAACTTAAAACAAAAATTTAAACATTTTATATAAACAAACCCTTGCTGGCTTCGACGAGGCTGGAGTTGGCTGCTTATTCGCAGTGTAGTCGCCAGTTGTAGTTAGCACTGCAGCATAGCTTGTTTTTTTGCAAGGAGATTCTGCTATATGAGTTACATTTTTACTGCTTCAGAATATTACGTCTAAAACAAGCGATAATAGTGGTCACATATCAGTATGGTATAGTGCAATGGTTAAATACATTAGTAAATGTTGTACTTTTTCCACAATAATTAAGAATAATAATATAATTCCAGGGACAAATTAGAAAAAAACGGGCAGTTGCTTCATTATCACTTTATTCTATGCAATACATATTTCGACTCTTATAAAATGAACATCCAACGTATCGTTCGTGTGGCGTCGGCGTGTTTGTATTTGATTTCCGGGTATACTTCCGTGCCCATAGGCGCAATGGGTTTTGGGTAATTGCAGTTATTTCGAAGCTCACTTCCGCAGTTTATGTGTTGTGTGGTTTACAGGAAATTACATTTAATGTGAATTATTGCAGATAATTAACAAATTCAGGAGCAACAATAATACACTATACATGACTAACCAAACTTTTTAACAAACCATAAAACAGACACAAAAGAAAAGCAATGGGAACGAAAACGTCGTATTATGACGCACATAAACTAGGGGCAAAAGTGATTTGTTTTTGTGTTTATCAGCATGGTTCATTTATGAGGTACCGTTACAAAATGTACTTATTTGAGAGTTATTGTGAATTTTCTGTTATTCACTTATTTTTAATTTTTCATGTTTTATTTAAATGTTTCATGTTTTGAGTTTGACAAATTGACATCATCATATTCCTTAGTAAAACGCACCATATAAAATTACAGCATCTGTTGTGGAGTGGAATTATCTCCTTAAATTTGTATCATGTTGAGACACAATTGTCATATCAAACATTGAACATAATGAAAAATTTTTTATTAGTTGAGTTGATTTTACATTAATAGTTACATGAATGATTTTCTTGGATCACACAGACTTGTATGTAAGTTGAAGTCAGCTTAGTTTTCTGTTGTGTAGAATATGCCTGATTAATCTATGTATCCAGTCTTAAAAGTGACCCTCGAACTCGCAGGGAAATTTTGTGGGTTGGTGGCCTGATTTGCACTCCAGCCACCGTAAAAATCTTCACCCTGCTCTGAGAATGCAGACAGGACCCCACAGGAGTAGCTCTGCTACAGCTGCCCACAGGGAGGCTGAACACATTGTGACGTGGTTGGGGGGGGGGGGGGGGAAACTGTCTGGAGCCTCATTCACAGACCAGTCAAAACTGTTGGGGAGCCAGTGGGGTCAGGCCTGTTGGGGATGAGAGCCCAGGTGTGGCGCTGAGGCATCGTCTGTTGCACGGCAGCAATCTGGTGCTTGAGTAGCCTCATCCGGGTTGGTGCATGGAATGTCTTATCTCTTTGGCTTGACCCTTCCTCTTTCCCTGCTGTTGCGGAATGTAGGTACACCTATTATTGGTCTGTTTGTCCTGATGGCTGCCATACTCGGGCACTAGTTGTTACTATGGTGGATCAGCTCCCCCCGATTGTGTCCAGTGCCACTTCTTTCAAAGAGCGTGTTATAAGACTCAGATTAAGGCACTCTCTGGGTGTCTTGTCTGTTGTCTCAGCGAATGCCCCAACTGTGAGTGATCTCTCGGTGAAGGAGACATTTTATCTGCAGTTTTTCCTCAGTGGTTGAAGGCTGCCCATGAGGTGACACTCCTCTGGTCATGGGTGACCTCAGTGTGACCACTGGCACTGACAGGGCTGGCTGTGAGGATTGTCGGTCCATACGGGTCTGGCCCATGGTGAAAGTGGCTTAATGTTCCTTGACTTTGCAAAAGGTGAGGGTCTGCAGATCCTGGTTCCAGTGTCCTGAGCCGCATCGTTGGACTTGCTACTCCAGCATTGGTGCAGTGAAGGAGATTGATCACATCCTTGTGGGCAGATGCTGGAGACTCCTGAAGTGCTTTGAGTGCAGCACTTCAAGGTGTTGGTTTTCCACTGGCATAAAAACTGCTACCAGCACCAAATGACATCATAAAGGTTAGGCGGGGTATTTTGTAGTGAATTCAAAAAATGGCTTTATGATGGTTTTTTTTTTTTTTTTTTGTACCTGTCCATCAAATCAGATCACATTATTTTTTTAAAACTATCATTGGTTTGTAACTTTTTTTTTTTTTTTTTTTAAAGATTGCAATTGTGTTATCACAATTTTTGAATAACCAGTTGACAAAGGAAGTGTTTCAAGTCCCACCCCAAAGTACCAAAGGAGTACCCTAGCTGGTTTGGCACTTATGGTTTTGGAACTTTTGGAACTGGTACTTGATCGGATTTCAATGGAAAAGAGAAAGTATCAAATGTATGGTACTTGGTGTAGTGGAAAAGTTGCGCTACACAACTGCAGGGTCTCCAGAAGTGCCCAGTTTGTGAATTCTGACCACAGATGACGACTTCTTACTACTCTGAAGAGTCAGCTTTGGTCTAGTTGGATACCACTTACTATGAGAATGAGGCTTGACTTAGCTAGACTCTAGGATCGGTCTGTTTTTAATGAATTTGCGCACAGTTTGTGTGAGAAAATTGCAGACTTGGTTTCAACTGCAGATCCTAATTGGATGTGGGAGACCTTCTGTGACAAGATCTTGAAGGTTGTTGAGGGTTGTGTTGGTGTTTCCAAAAGGAGATGCTTCCTCTCTCAGGGAGCACTGAATATTATTAGAGGTGCACTGCCACTGATCAATATTCAGGATTGGTGTCTGCACTGATCCATACCTAATTAGACGGATCAGGTATTATCAATGTGTGACTGATCCACATCCGATACTTACTTGTTTATTTTTCTGTCTGTAAAAAGATAGCTTCTATTTCTTGTTAAATTGATTTCTACAATCAATTGCACAACAGCTTTCCTATTTTTTAAATGTTTTTTTTTTTGTGACTCTCAAGCTGAACGATAGTGATGCCACTCAGTTTTTATGCCACTCAGTGGGTGTGAGTGCAGTGACTTCCACCTGCTGTGACATCATGTGCATACCCTTTGCAGTAAGATTACCATAAGAACATCAGATAAGAGGGTGACGATAGCAAATGTGACTTACATGCTTGCAAAGCAAACTAAGAAACATGTTCTTTATGCTTGAAACAACAACTAGTAGCACAGATTTGCAATCTTTTTAAAAACAAAGTCTTGAGAGATGGAAGCAGCCTTTAGTGGAAAATCCAATCAGAACAAGGGCACGTAGTTGTCAGGGCAACGTGACTAATATGAAAAAAAAGCTTGGGTTGTTTGCCGCACTTGCTACAGCTTGTGTTACACGTGGGGCTGCTGTGGCAGTGAAGTGTGTGTCTCTGTTGCCAGTGGGAATAAAATTGTGGGGTATTTTAAGCATTCGGAACTCTTAATAAATACCAAACTTTGATTTTTTTTTTTTAAGCGAATTATCTAATTAATGTTTTTTTTTTTTTATTCAAAATATTTAATGGATGATTAAATTCCATTTTGAAAAAAGCTGTATATTTTCCCAACTGGTTAAAGTCTTGAGATGTGAATAAGATATGAAGGCTGCTTGTGGGGTGGGTTGTTGGAACCCATACTCTTCCTAAAAAATATTGCTTAGTTGACTTGTATTTTATCTGTAGGCCATGAAGTACGAACAGGAGAATTTTGGGATATCGTTGTTGTCACAGCCATTGATGAAGACCAGAAACTGGCATACGAACTGCAACTATCTGAGAAACTCCGTAGGAGAGAACTTCCACTTGGTATTCATTATCATGTGTTTGCTGATCCTCCCGGATATAAAATAGGTAGGTAGTTAATTCTGAATTAATCTCTAACTGTAAGTGCAGGCATTTAACTAGTCTGAGATTAATCAATATTCTATCGCTCTTCAGGCAATGGCGGTTCCACGCTATATGTCTTAGAATACTTGGAAGATAAGTATGGGGAGAGTCTGAGTAAGTTTAAAGTAATGATTATACATGCAGGTATGTACAATTATTTATTCATTTAGTATTTTTTTTTTTACTGTGTGAATGGAAGCATGTTTGACAAATGTGGTACCATGTCTACTCTGACCATATTCTTTTGCATCCCAGGAGGACAGAGTCAAAGACTCCCCAATGCCAGTGCCCTTGGAAAAATCTTTACTGCCTTGCCACTTGGTGACCCAGTGTACCAGATGCTTGAACTTAAGTTGTCAATGTACATAGACTTCCCCGTTGACATGGAACCTGGGGTTTTGTTGACTTGCGCCGATGACATTGAACTTTATAACATCGCAAGCACAGAGAAGATAGTTTTTGATAAGCCTGGTTTTACTGCCTTGGCTCACCCTTCCCCCCTCTCCATCGGGACTACTCATGGAGTGTTTGTACTGGATCCCAAGGAAGAATCTGGAATTTCCCAGATGGAATACAGGTCCTGTTACCGTTTTCTCCATAAACCAAGCATTGAAAAAATGTACGAAAATGGTGCGGTGTGCAAGGGAATGGCTATGAATGTAAGCGATTCTGATTTTGTTTACACTGACAGCACATACTATATAGATTATGCAACAGTGCAATGTTTGCTGCTTTTGCTCAAAGACATCAGGCCTGTAATTTGTGAGATTGATGCCTATGGGGATTTTCTGCAGGCGTTGGGGCCTGGAGCCACATTAGCATGTACCCAGAACTCTAGCAATGTGACAGCAGAAGACGGGAATCTTTTAAAAGTCAGGCAAATGATATTTCAGAGGCTTCAGGGAAAGGCCCTTAATGTTATTGTTCTCAATAACTCTAAATTCTATCACATTGGCACTATTAGAGAATACCTTTTCCATTTGACGCAAGATGATAACTTTAGGTCTGAACTTAATCTGGTTTCCAGTGCATTCAGCTCGTGTCCTAGTGTAATGCCGGGCAACTGCATAATTCACAGTGTCCTTCATCCGAGCTGCATTGTAGGTCCAGGGGCTATGGTTGAGTACTCCAGACTTGGTGCTAATGTGACAATAGGTAAAGGTGCAATTATCAGTGGGTGTGACGTCAGCAGTGACCTTGTTGTACCTTCTGGTGTGTTCATGCATTCGCTGAGTGTGAATGTACATGGCACCACGAGTTTTGTGACGGTTGCATTTGCGATAGAGGACGATATCAAACAGTGTGTGACCTCATTGACTGAAATCGACAAACTGCAGCTTTTCGGAAATAGTCTTGAAAAATGCCTTTATCACTGGAGCCTAAGGGTTGAAGACCTTAAATTTTCTGGTGACACGGGCAAGTTTGGTTTGTGGAATGCTAGCATTTTCCCACAATGCTCTGATCTGAGGAGCTCATTCGCATTGTCTTTACAGATGATCTGTTCTCTGTGTGGCAAGTCTACTTTTAGATTTCCCAAAGATATGAGACTGTTTTCCGTACAGGAGGTCTTACAATACAAGAGTTTGGAAGAAATGTTGAAGTTCAGACAGCATCTGTATGAAGAGATACAAGAAAATAAAAATATTCACCTAAATATCTAGGATCAAAAAGTCGGTGCAGAGTCATGTGTCACTTAACAATGGGGATATATGTCATTGCACAAACATCATAGAGAGTACTTACACAAACCTATATGGTATAGCCTGTATATTCTATACCTTTTATGTCGGGCAGCACATTAGATTTGTTTACAGCAGCATCACCACAAACCTGTGAGTAATGCAGTGCACAATGATGTCACTAGGCGATTAGTGACCTAAAGATCTTTATGCGGCACATGACTGTAATTGATTTAATTTTCGATCAGTTCGGTGTTTTAGAGATTTTTGCGTGTGACTGCCATCATCAAATCTTTTTGTACAGGATTTAACCAAATTAGTGCATTGATTGTATGGGCTTCTCTGAAATGATATCAAAAGTCAGGTATATCTGTATAGAATCCACTGGATTTACCTGGAAACACATTGATTTCAATCTTTAGCAGCACCTCACACTGGAATTGGGGGTTCAGTTTTGCCATGTGTGTCTCCCCTGTGTTTTCCGGTTCTCTTCCACAGCCCAAAGACATGAAGCTAGGTTCATTGGTATTCCTGAATTTCCCATAGAATCTAATTGTATTAGGGTGGCAAAAATATTTTGATGACTGGTTAATCATGTGATCAAATGATTAATAGATTAGTTGGGCCAAAACACAAGGTTTAAAGAAAGTGCAACTGCTTTATTATAACAGTGAGGCACAGACTCTACGGACAGTTGTTCATAACTTGAAATATTAATGTCATTATTCAACATCATATTAAGGGTATACGCAAGTACAAAGATGTAGGATGCTGGGAGTACACACGCTACGTTGCTGCACATCGGGAGTAGCGGCCAGAAGTCATACTAGGCGGAATTGGTGTGCAAAAAAAAAAAAAATTGTTGTTGCGGACAGGAAACAGGAGCCCAATTAACACAATTTGGACTTACAGTCCTCATCGTTCGTATGCCTGAAAGTTCGTAAGCAGAGGAGCGTCTATTTTTAAGTCACAGCTGTAATAAATATTTTGTACTTAAAATTTGTGATTGAAATTTGCTGAACAAGGGAGGTTGGAGGTCCCAGCTAATTTTGTCACCATGATTCCAAAATACCACGGTATATCGTATTACCGTAATATTGCCCAAGCCTAGTAACAATTTCAAAACTGTTACTAAAAGTTTACTTATTTCACTACGTTGCTTGTATTTCTGTTTGTTGCAATACATCTGCCCTCTGCTGGTCCGGTGGAATATAACTACTGTACTCATGCACCGACCATGACCGTCTGCATCCCTGGATAAATGTAATGTGTACGCAAGAGTCTGCGTGCACTACTGTGCTCAGAGTGTAATGAATTATAGAAAAGTGAAGTACGAACACACCAACGTTGCTAGGTGATGTCATTATATGCAAAATTGGAACCAGATCAATGTCAAAAGTCATTGTGAACTATTTTTTTTTGTCAGTTATTATTGCCATTATCAATTAGTTGTCGCAGCCCTTAATGTATAAATGGGTAGTTAACTGGCTTCTCTAAATTGCCATATGTATTATTGTTTGTGTGTGGCTGTCATCACTATTGATGGGTGTTCCTGACCCCGACCAGGACCGTGTGAACATAGATGGATAGGTAAATGTTAAAAATTGCCCTTTTTTCAACATAGCACTACAAAGACTTTCACTATAAATTATCATGTGCATGTGTTTGCTGGAACTATTAGTGCCAGTCTGATTTTTCACAATTTATTAATGGTATTTAGAGTACACTACTGAATTATTCAGTCTCTCATTGAAATGAAATGATATTGAATAAATTGCAGTGAAATTGTAAATATAGTTATTGATGATTTACCTTTGTAATAATATCATTTATACAAGCTTAATACAGCGAATATGTGTTTTTTTTTTTTTTTTTATATTGATGTAATTCATTTAAATCTTTAAAAGTAATATTTTTCACAACTGGGATTAATGTGTAAAAATCACACAAAGGAAAACTAACATGCTCAGTGATTATTTTTCAGTTGTAGCCAATATTTCCATTATCTGCTGACAATTCATTATGGCTTGAAGTAATATTTTCTGAGTTTGTCACGTTACAAATTAAATGGTAACTTAACAAACGTATGTGTATTATTTGTAATGCCACAATATCTGAAAACATTAGCAGGGTGTGAATATTTTTGTAAGGTATTATGTAATCATATTATATTGGATGCCACTGAAGCATCCCATTCAAAATTTTTATTTTTTGAGTTTTGATTGTTGCATGTCACAATAATGCCTTTTAAAACTAAATGCCCAACAGTTGTGTTTTTGTGACATTGCCCCTGAGTCCTGCCTGTTGGTTTATAAAGCAAGAAGACCGCTGTACCAGCCATATCTGTCGTCCCATTTTATCCACACAGCCTGAATGCTCAAGGAGTACATTACTTGAGACTCATGCATACTTTTGCAGAATTTAGCAAATTTATATTGATTTTTAAGGGAAGAATTACATGCCCATGTGCTGTGATTCACTGAGAACACGATTCTCATCTGGTTTTTGTTTTAGCAATGTGATGGGCCAGAAATTCTTGGAGACGAGGGAGTAGGCCTGAAACACAGTGGGGTTCCGACCGTGAGATCGACCCACCCCCATTTGCTCAAATGTGCTGTCAGAGGTCTCCACCAACCGACCATTTTTTTTTTCTTTTCGGATACAGTGGACCTGCTGTTGTTACTTTTGTTTTGATGGACTTCGGCACTCTGGAAGAAATGCTTGGGGATCCCTGGTGTAGGCAGGTTTCCTTTCAGAGGCAAGATTTATGTAGAGAATAAGGGAAGGTGGTGGTGACAAAGGGACTGCTGACCCCAGATCAGGGGAAGCACCTCTTTCTTCAAAGAGGCAGACACAGATCCATCAGCACAGATAGCCGGGCAGCACCGTGCTGTTCCAGGTAGTGGTTCCTTGCCTTTTCTCTTTAGGCCCTCACTGTTACACAAGTAAGATAAGACACTTTCTAGCAATGGCAGATTTATCATGAAGGGAGCCCTTCAGCCTATCGCTGACACAAGCAGCATACACTTTGTTTCTGGTCAGAGAGGCATCAACAGTATCATTCAGCCTAAGCTGCAATCCTAGGTGTAAGAACGTGGTAACAGACCTACTGTCCAACTCCATCGCCAACCATGCTGATCCAGATATTGGCCCTATGGAGTTTCACCTTGATGATTATGTGACACGTTAAGGCCATTAGCCTCAGAGCAGCATCTTCTCCTCATTTATCCCATACGCACATTTTCACAGGTCTGCGTCAAAAGGAAGCTCACTTGCTATATAATAAACCCTTCGTAGCACAGTGGCTCCATCCTGCCAGCAGGCACATGCTGTCAGTATGGTGCACAAGGGCCTCTGGAGCACCGAGAATAAGCAATAGGCCGGAGCGGTATTTAAACCTTGGTCAGAAACAGTCTCGCATACTTGTTAGCATGGTGATGGTTTCCTGAGCCCCCGAGTGACTTACCATATGCACCACCATGGAGGGAAAAACCTGTTTTGAGATTCAGGATTTCTTTGTCACATACAGAGTTATCCAGGTACAACACGCAATGAAATGCCGTCTTGGTAGCCTCCGAGTCTAATACAAAACATGCAGTACAAAAAAGAATATATGCATAGAACAAGGGTATATGTATATAGGTAAATGTATCTACAAATATATAAATATTAATGTCAATGTGTAAAAAGTACAGGGAATGGGGCAGACACCTTAGATAGTGTTCCTCTGCTTTTTAGTGTAAGTCATAAACTCATCAAGAGGGGAAAAAAAACATGCCTTAGATACACCAAGACATTCAAGGCAATTTATCTTGTGAACCTTTAAAGTGTGCGATACAGTTCTCCAACAGATACTTAATACTTTTATTTTTTAGATGGCACATGGATGGTATTTTAAAAACCCGTTTTGTTTTTCTTATAATTTCCATATGATCCTCTGTGACAATAATGCTAGTTTTGTGGACAGGAAGAAGTCGATTGTTTTCTCCATCTATCATATAGCTACTTATTCAGAGCAGCATTTTGATGAGACTGGGGTCTATCCCAGGAGATACAGGAACACCCTGGATGAGATCCCGACTCTCGCATACATGATATCCGTGGTACTCAAACTTGCCATACTCAGGAGCCACATTGACAAAAAATATTTTTACAAGAGCTGCAATCCAAAAACATCCATTTCCTCCCTGAAACTATTACGCATTTTAGAATAAGCATAATATATGTTGTTAAGGGATGCGACATCACAGAAAAGCATGATGTAATAACTAATTTATTACCACTGCAACCACAAATTGTTTCAGCGTTATCTGTATTAGATGATTTCCAAGTGCTGATCACAAAGTCCATAACAGCATAGCAGACAGCATTGCTGATCATCACAGCCCATAACAGACAGCATTGCTGATCAGCACAGTCCATAACAGCATAACAGACAGCATTGCTGATCATCACAGTCCATAACAGCATAACAGATGGCATTGCTGATCATCACAGTCCATAACAGCATAGCAGACAGCATTGCTGATCATCACAGCCCATAACAGCATAACAGACAGCATTGCTGATTATCACAGCCCATAACAGACAGCATTACTGATCAGCACAGCCGATAACAGACAGCATTGCTGATTATCACAGCCCATAACAGACAGCATTACTGATCAGCACAGCCGATAACAGACAGCATTACTGATCAGCACAGCCGATAACAGCATAACAGACAACATTGTTGATCAGCACAGCCGATAACAACAGGTAAGAAACTGACAGCACATTGCTGAATATTTTCACAGTCCAAAGCAGCAGGTAACATGCAGCATTGCTGATGAATACACGGTTTCCCCTTTTTCTCTCCTTTATTTCTTCCTGAAGGAAAATGGAAACCGACTTTCAGTTCTACTGCAGCCTAGTTAAGACTAGAAAAAGTTATAATTAACATTGTACATACTTCACTCACTGTGATTTCTGACACTTTCTGCCGTGCAAGGAGGGATTTGCAGTTGAGCTCTAAACCGGAAATGGCAATCTGAAGAGCCTCTGTTGTGTGCTGCAGTGAATCAGTTTTAGTTGTGGCATTTTACTTTTGAAAGTGCAGAGAAAGCTGCTTCACACTGGTATGTGGATGGAAACATTGAGGTGATGCGTCTTGCGAATCTGGAGATGTTTGGAAGATGTCCTGCAAATTTCCAAAAGTCCACTACATCTTTTACCTGAAACTGATGCTGAAGTCCGTCTCAGCCCTTTAACTCCAGGTCAAGCTGCATAAGTCCAAGCTAGTCACGTCTTTGCTTCATTTCATCAATGTCAATCTGGAATGGATTTTTCACAAGTACAAAGAACACATTGCCTTGATTCTTGAAATCATGGAATCTTGATCTGTAGTTTTGCTTGAGCTCGATTAGAATATCACAGAACTGTGACTGACAGGACAGGACAGGGCAGCATTCATACGCATCACCGTCACGTGCTGCATGGTGGGGAAGAATCAGTAATCAGAACTGTTTGAGTATATCCAATTTGTCAGAAAATCCTTTGACAGCCATGTAGAGTTTGTACACGGTCTTGTTTCTTATCATTGCACTTGGTGATGTGAGGCTTGCATGCAGCTGCTCGGCCATGGAAGCCCATTCCATGAAGCTCCCAGCATTTTTGTGCTGGAGTTAATGCCAGAGGAGATTTGAAACTAGTCAACAGAGCGTTGGCCACTTCTTGCACTACTTGGCTGAGCACTTGGAGACCTCATTCTGTTATTTTACATGGTCTGCCACGTGTTCCTGAACACTTCCACTTTGCAATAATACCAAAGTTGACCATGGAATATCAAGCATGGAAGATATTTCACGAACTGACTTATTGAAAATGTGACATGCTTTGACAGTTCTACATTCTTTCACAAATGTCTGTAAATCTGACTGCATGGCTCGGTGCTTGATTTTATGTACCTATGGCAATTGGTCTGAAAGAAATACCTAAATTCAAAGATTAACAGGTATGTCCCAATGCTTTTGTCAATATAGCGTACTATGGACAATTCGAAACACTACTGCCCCCTGGTCCTCTGATCATACGTGTGAATTTAAACAGGCTTCACACAAGCTAAAGCCCAGATGGTGCTCATCTAAACTAGAAGTTTCAGGTCTCCCTGTATAGAGAGCCTCTCTATGTACAGACAAGCACTAGTGACTGCTAGATTATGTGTACCTCTCCAGGCTAATTGAAGAGAACAAAAATAATCCTAAACTCCTACTGAATCTGTATCTAAGTTAATGCAAAAATTCTTCAATGTTAAACTCACAAGTCTCACAAGCTCTTAAGAGTGAGGACTATATTACATTTTTTTAATGGTAAAATAACTAAGATTTAGACAGACCATCCAGTGCACATCTGTAGCTACATACAGCTGCCAGCCTCCTGCTAGTCCTATGCGTACTGATAATGATAATGTGACCTTTGAATCTTTCCATCCCACAAAACAATCAGAACTTCTGAGCTTAGTTTCCTCCTGCAAATCCTCTACTAGCCTCGTAGACCCAATTCCTACAAAATTCCTTAAGGGGACTGCACCGCTGATTAGCACTGCCACGCCCCCCTCGTTAACCTTGCGTGAAAACCCCGTGTCATCAGCTGTTTCTGGTTGTTGGTCATAAGTGCTATATATTTAGTCCGTGTTTCAGTTTGTTTCCCCAGTCTGGTCATTGTATTGTCAACCTGTGTTTGCCTGCCTTGCCTTCAATTAAACCCCATGTTTTCCCGACTCCTGGCATATCCTGCGCTTCTGTCTGCGCTCCGGGCGCTTAGTGCACGACAGACAGCTCTCTCTTGGTTTTGCTCTTATTTAACTGATCATTATCAGTTTGTCATCGTGAACAATGAGTCTTCCAAGCCCAGTGAAGTCAAATATGGTGTCCCACAGGGATCAGTGCTGGGCCCGCTACTGTTCACTTTATGTATGCTACCATTTGGTAACATTCTTAGAAATCATGGTGTTTGGTTTCATTGTTTTGCTGATGATACACAAGTTATGTATATCTGTTAAACCAGATGACGCATCACAGCTGTCTCAGAAAACTATCTACTAAATATCTGGTGTTGGATGGCAAAAAAATGACTTATGCTAAACACAAAAAACAGAAGTCTAGTACTAGTTGGTCTTTGTACTCAGATATCTTGGTGTTCTGGTTGATTCAGATTTATGTTTCGATGCTCACATAAGAAGTATTACTAAAACTGCATTCTACCATCTAGCCAAGCTGTAGAAGATACTGTCCTTTCACGATGCAGAAAAACTAATGCATGCAAAGTTCCAGACTGGACCACTATAATGCCCTCCCTTCTGTTTGCCCATCCAGATCCTTACATACACTTCAGCTGGTACAAAATGCTGAAGAGTTCTTCCAAACACTATTTTTTTTTTATCATATTAGCCCTGTTTGGGGACAGCATGTGGCTCGGTGGGCTAAGCCTGTGTACGTGTAATCACAAGGTCACAGGTTCAAACCCAGCCTCAGCATGTCTGCGGGTCCTTGAGCAAGGCCCTTAACCCCCAGCTCCCTGGGTGCCTCAACAGGTGGCTGCCGTTTGTGGACAGCTTGCTCTACCAAAAAAAAAAAACTCTCAAGTTGAGGGAGGTGTAAAAATAATTTCCCCACGGGGATCAATAAAGTTCAATTATTATTATTCTTCTATGCTCCCTTCATTGGCTTCCAGTTAAGTCTTGGATTAACTAGAGAATACTGCTGTTAACTTATACAGCACTGAATGGCCTTGCACCAGAATACCTTAGAGATCTACTGGCCTCATATAACCCTCCTTGCTTGCTTCAATCTCAAGGAGCAGGATATCTATTAGTACTCAGAGTAGAAAAAACTACAGCAGGTTGCAGATGATTCTCCTATAGGGCTCCTCAGCTGTGGAATAGTCTCCCACACAAGGATATGTGAGATTCAGTCTCACTCTAAATATTCAAGTCTAGAATAAAAACATACTTGTTTAGCTTATAGGGACACTAGTTCTACCTCTAGGTAACTGCTCACTCCCAGTTAGACCTATAGTGTGAAGAGTAGAGCTGGGTGGGGATCGGTGTCATTGGCTTTAGATGAACTGAACAGTCAGTGCTGTCACTCTAGTGTCACACACCCTTGTGCAATTGGAATGCTGACATTTCAGGGACTCCCCATGCCTGCCTTCCCACCTGCTTCTCCCTCCTACTTATGCTGCCATAGCCTTATCTGCTGGAGCTACATCTTACACTCACCAAACTGTTTACACTGTCTATAGTCTCCACTACTTTGGCTAATTGCAAATTTTATTTCTCCGACTCCTCCTGAGGTATGCTACTTAGAGACCCCAAATTATCGAGATATTTTCTACCCCGCTGCCTGCGACATCTGCACTACCCGTGACGTCCATGCAGCCTGCTTGTCCTTCTGCTTGTGACGTCTTTCCTGAATGCCCTCCTGCTGTACCACTGTTTGCCTTGTCATCTGAAGCAGCACCAGCACCTACCTGCCCCCCGCTTTGCGACAAATGTTAAATGTTAAAATTGGGACAGTCGAATTGGAACTTTGCCATCTTGCCCATTTGACTTCCTCTGCTGGTCCTGGGAGGATGCACCCCCCCCCCCCCTTCCTACTAGGGAGATTTTCCTTGCCACTGTTGCCTCTGGCTTGCTCACTGGGGGCTTTGGGTGGGGATAAATGTAAAGCACTTTGAGATAATGTATTGTTGTGAAAATGTGCTTACAAATAAATTGAATTGAATAGAAATTGAAAACTGTTAAAACATTCCAGCTGAAATTCGGAGGTCTTATTCATCTTGGATCAGGCAAATGTGAAATGCATAGTGCATGGCAGGTATGCCTCTGTTAGTAAACACTGACATTAGCCTGGCTCAGATTGTTTTTTTACCTGAAAAACAGCTGGTAACATGGCATTTTGAGCATTTCAGGATTCCTTACATGGGCAAACCTGCTGTCTACTATGCATTTTGCCCATAAATGCAAATGGGTTGTACATAACTGTAATTATGCTGGTATGAAATGCTGCTTCTTCAAAGCTTAATAAAGGTTTAATAAAGATCTGTGGGTAATACACCAGATATTGGCAGATAATTGAAAAAAAAGTTGCAGCCGACTTTATGTCTGTGAACTTCACGGTTACGTTTAGTAATTATTTCACACGCAAAGAATAAACGAAAATAGAAGTGAAAGAATCAAAATCCAAATAAATATGCCTCAACTCATTCGGACAGAAGAACTACAATGCCCAACATTTTGTTCGACTTCCGGAATTTGCACTCGGTTTACGTCACAGTTTTCGGTTCCTTGGTGGGTGAGCGAAACATATAGCTTGGTAAGTTTCTTAATTTAATATTTGCATAACTTTCATGAAATAATTATTTTGTAAAACCAGCATATTTTGAATCACTGAAAAGTGGGATGTAGAGCGCGCTTTTGGTCGGATTTAACTGTTAGCTTTTTAGAACAGGAAGTTCGTCAATTTTGTACATTTTATTCACACAAATAGGCTCCGTGGTACAGGGGAGTTACTGTGTATGATACCTCTGCCGTTTCTTGATATTTTAGAGTATGCGCTATGAAATAGCAGCTATTGGCGGTACTCGGGGATTTTCGGGTGAATTCACTAACAGGGCTGCCAGCACTCACGCATCTGGCGTCGTACTCATGTTTTCAGACTCTCATGCAAGAAAACCGTACAGCAAACATATATTATTCCATCATAAACCTGAAATGAGCTACTTTCTGAGTCCTTCAATGAAGCTGACTTAAGGACTCTGACGTGGCCATTCTGAAATATGGAATTTGTTCCATTTGAAGGACTCTGAGTTACTTCTGTGTTTTGTGTCATTGTCGTGTTACATGGTCAAGTTTCTCTATAACACTTTTTCGGTCACAGGTGGACATTCTGGGCTTCTGCTGTGGCGTTTTATGATATAACTTGGAATTCACTTGTCTCTTAAATGACAGGAGAGACTGTACTCACTGCAGAACATGGAACTGTCCAGTGATGATGCAGAAAGGGCAAATTTGGAGGAGAAAGAAATTCAGGTAAAGTACTATAGAACTGATATACTATAGAACTGATATACTATATAACTGATATGCAAAAGCATTCAGATTATCAGTGCTGTGTGTTTAACTGATTTATGACCAATGAATATTTATGTTATATATATATATATATATATATATATATATATATGTATATACATACACACACACACACTTTCACAAATTATATATTATGTACAAAATATAGTGTGCTTAATGTTTTTGTGATTTTCATCTTCTGATTTCATCCAATC
Source organism: Mormyrus hasselquistii (assembly GCA_026779605.1). NCBI lineage: Eukaryota > Metazoa > Chordata > Actinopteri > Osteoglossiformes > Mormyridae > Mormyrus > Mormyrus hasselquistii. The sequence goes on along the minus strand of JAODKE010000040.1, from coordinate 2,733,055 downwards.
AGTCGTTAACATTGTAAAAGAATGTATTTAGATTTCTTTGTGTCTTGTTTTGTAAAGCATAGTTCATATTAGTTGTTGTTGCACAGACAGAATTCTGGACAGCAGAAAATGCAGCGACCACTGAACCAGATTGGGAGTCTCAGTTGGTAAGGTGCATGTGTTCTTTAATTGCAACAGTATTTTTACATGGTCCAGTCAGGCCGTTAAACATTTTAATTACAAGCTGCTTGTCATTTTGGATGGTATTCATATTGTGATGAAAATCATGTGTGAGATGAGATTCGGTAAGCCTTTAAAAACCGTAACTTTTTCGAAGTGAGCTTGTTCTTTGAAGGGCAATGGCATGATAGAGACCAAATTAGATATTAAATGTTTGCTGTACAGCTAATTCAATGCAGTATAGTTTTTAATGTTTACTGGTGATCTGACTTTTTGGGTTGCAAATATTACTTGGGATAATTATCTGATTTTATCAATATATTTCATTAGTTTTAATAGCTTTCCAAATACATTGAGGAAATTGATTATAATTTCTATACACTACAAGTGGTTTTTTAATAGTGTATGATATTGGAGGAATTTCTGACCTCAGGACTCTGACGTGGCCATTTTGAATTATGGAATTTGTTTTATTTGAAGGACTCCTGTGTTACTCCTGTGTTTTGTATCATTGTCGTGTTACATGGTCAAGTTTTTCCATAGCACTGTTTTGGTCACAGGTGGACGTTCTGGGCTTCTGCTGTGGCGTTTTATGATATAACTTGGAATTCACTTGTCTCTTAAATGACAGGAGAGACTGTACTCACTGCAGAACATGGAACTGTCCAGTGATGATGCAGAAAGGCCAGAATTGGAGGAGAAAGAAATTCAGGTACTATAGAACTGAAATGCTTCAGTGAATTATCTGTGTTGTATGTTTATTTGGAAAATAACTGATTTATAACCAATACGCACGAATGTTTCTGTTATACATGCTCTGTCACAAATGATATATTATATACAAAATATAGTATGCTTAATAAAAGAATGTATTTAGATTTCTCTGTGTCTTTTATTTTGTAAAGCATAGTTCAAATTAGTTGTCGTTGCACAGACAGAATTCTGGACAGCAGAAAACTCAGCAAACACTGAACCAGATTGGGAGTCTCAGTTGGTAAGGTGCATGTGTTCTTTAATTGCAACAGTATTTTTACATGGTCCAGTCAGGCCATTAAATATTTTAATTACAAGCTGCTTGTCATTTTGTACGGTGTTCATGTTGTGATGGAAATCACGTGTGAGGTGAGACTGTGTAAACCTTTAAAAACTTTTTTTTTTTTAATTTTAAAGTGAACTTGTTTTTTCGAAGGGCAATGGCACAATCGAGTCCTAATCAGGTATTAAATGTTCGCTTGTTTGCTCTACAGCTAATTCAGTGCAGTATTACATAGTTTTTAATGTTTACTGATGATCTGACTTTTTGGCTTTGCGCACGATGGTTTATCATTTTTCTCTTTACATATTTAGAGCCGTGTGGCTGATTCCTGCTCTTGATTCTGTATGTTTGCAGTTATTGGGTACTTTGGCTCCCCCCTGCAGCATGCGGTTAGGTCAGCTGGGAGTCTCTAAATTGCCCATACCTGTGGCGGATGCCAGCCCATAATTAGCAATAGCTAAAAATTACACGCCGAGATGTTTGCCACCATTTGCTCGTCGCTGCACAGCTGGGGGAAATAGCATTTTTTTAAAATAACTTCTGGCTGTTTGTTGAGACCATTAAAAGCTTAATGTTTTGCAATTTTGGGTTTGGGCTATTTTTTTGCCCAGGAGTATATATATTAGGAAATAACCGCTTCGGATTTAGTTGCAGACTTGAACAAGAGACGGGAAAAGGGAAAAAAAAATATTGTAGTCGGATCACTTCAGTGTTACCTTACATTTTGGCAAATCCTGTATCATTACCGTTTCTAAGTTACAAATTGCTTTATGTTTGAAAATCCTGGTTGCTACATTAAAATAGTTGTCTTTGTTTATCTCTGTGTGGTAATACAGAGTTTGTTGGAGAACTCCAGTGCACAGCTGACCCTACAGTATGAGACCCTTAACAGAAAGCAGGAGGAGGACCGGGACCAAGATGAAAAACAGATTCAGCTTCTGGAGCAAAAGAAGGATGATGCCATTCAACAGCATAAGGTCAGTCTTCAGAGCTGCAGTTGGAGTCACTTTAGCAACTGAAGTTCTCCTCACGGTTGAATAATTGTGCTATTGTATGCAGGTGTGGAGACTTAAGGTCCTGGTAGTAAAAATCCAAGCCATGATTTTGATTCAGCCAACTGGTTGAGTTCTCTGTGACTGTGAGCCTTTAACTGTGGTCAAATTCAGGGGCTGCATTCTGCAAAGGACGTGGTCTATGAAGGTGTAGCCTTTGCCGGCTGCTTTCTTCTTAGGTTGAACAGGAAGCACTGTCAAATGGGACAGCGTGGCCTGCGGATAGTTTCCTGTTTGCGTCATCAGCAGTTCCCTCCCTTACCCTTGAGTCACGAAGGGCCACTTCGATCGCCTAGCTGGGACACGCCCACTTCACATGAGCGCTATGAATCTTGGGATATGTTGGGCTGCGAAGGATCCATCGAGTGGCTCCGTTGTGACTCGACTAAAGATGGGTGCATTTGTAGACTGCATTTGAAGGAGCCTCCGAAATGGGACAGCCTTGTTGCACCGCTGTGATAAGGGTTCATTCAGAGACTGAATGTACCCTTAATAGAAAGCAGCCCTTAATCAGGACACAGCTTTCATACTGAACTGGTTGGATTTTTTTCTGACCTTGAACTATCCGCTTAATTTAGAATGTTTATCTTGTGCCAAAAAAAGATTATTGAGCAATACTAAGAAGTACTACCGTTTCTTCTACAAAACTTGAATTTTTGGCCATTGTTGTTCCTCAACAATATGCCGTCTAGTGTACCTTGCCTTTGCATATAATGTCTATATATTATGATTCAGATTTTATATTTAATGTAAAGTTGCAACCAACTGCAGTGGCAAACAATGAAATGAGATTCCCTAGCTGCAGTAGGAAAAGACATTAAACATTTTATTTTAAAATAGTTTGATGACTAATTGTTTTTTTTAATTCCTTTGATTAAAGAAAAAAAGTAGTGCAATATGCGTTAAATAAGCAGCCTGAAGAATTCCCTTGAACATGTGATTTGATAGTTGACACTAGTACACTAACCTATATTTCACTAGTTTGAAGGTTTGTAGTGTCAGTGAAGAAGTGACCCTCCCTCATGGCAGAATAAACTTTCACTGTTAGCTGCTGGCCTCCATCGCACACACTATGTAACGTTAAACTTTCACTGTTAGCTGCTGGCCT